>JAQJVL010000081.1:2392869-2881192 GCA_035578905.1 Stictocephala bisonia
ATGGTTTAAAAATTAATACCCTAATGATAAAACTGAGAGCATGAAAATTTTCGATCAAAATTAAAACAAAGAACAACGAAAAATCAAGATTTTAGGTTAACAGATAAGCAAAAACCTAAATTGGTCTTATCACATTAATATATTGAGTGGTAAACTATCAAGCTCAATATTTGCACTGAGACAATTATCTCAATCTGTATCGTATGAGATATTACGTCATGTATATTTTGGAATATTCCTTCATAGAATGACATATGGAATTCTCCTATCGGGTATTAGTTATCAAAGCAACATTATTTTAAAACAACAGAAAAAAGCTATAAGAATAATTCATGGCCTAAATTCTAAACAATCTTGCAAAACATATTTCATCAAAACAAAAACACTAACTCTACCATCACTATTCATATCTACGTTTTAATGCATATTATATCTATATTTATAAAAGAGGATGTTTGTATGTATATATATATATATATTTGAAGTTTATGCGCTGCCAAACCATCCAACCGATCGCCATGAAACTTTAGGATGTTGTCCTGTATACTCCCGAGATGGTTTCTGTGAAGTTTGATGCAGATCCGTCCACAGCGTTCCGCCCCACGGGCTCCTAAACATCCCATGTTATTCAAATGGAGAATCTGAATGGTTTACAAAAAACATATGACTGTGTGGTTTAATGTAGTTTCACATGCCATAAGCAGATTGAAGTTCTCACAACAACAGTACTGTATATGTTTTGATTTATTGTAGTTCTACATTTCACCTTGAGAGTGAAGCACACACTACAAAAAACCTTTACATTTATACACCAAATAAGAAGACCAAAAATATTGTTTACCCTCTTGCACTCATTTAATAAATAACGGTTTTTTCTATAATTCTTTTTATTGCTTTATTTTGGTATGTCAATGAAAAATGAAAGGCGAGACAACGTTCGCCGGGTTCAGCTAGTTACATATAAACGAATTTCAAACTGTGGTAAACATACACAATCATAACACTAGAAATCAAGAACATTTATATTTATTTAACATTTATTTTTAACAATATGCAAACTATCTAAATGTCTAAAATCAAATTGTAACCACATTGGAGTACAACTTTTCAATACTTTTCCAATTAACATAAAACATATGACTTTGAAGTTTCAAGAGAAATATTTAGAACATTTTATTGGAGATTGAACTTTATTCAATAGAAGAATTTACTGAAAACATTTAAAAATTAAATTTAATATATCCCTAATTAAATGTCAAAGACCTGAAATCTTTAATTTGAATCAATTTAAAGAAACTTACTCAAATCTTTTAAAGAAAAGATAATAAATTTAAAATTTATTAAGAAAAAGAAAATTGGATCTAGACAATTACCTTATAAAATATAAATTATGCATTACATTATTATATATAAGTATTTTTGAATGTTTCTGCCATTTATTAGTACAAAGACAATAAAATGATATTAATTTAAATGTTATTTAACTCTTATTATTACATCAGGATTGTTGCTTTATTGTTGAGTAATATTTGTCATGAAACAGCGTATGATGTTCTTAACATCAGGGCCGCCAAGAGGGGGGGCCACTGGGCAAAATGCTTCAGGCCTTTAATCAAACATGAGAAAATGTTTGAGGCGTCATGAATTTTTTCAACACATACATATTTCTAATAGACTATCAATACATTCTTTAACTGGGAGAACTTATGTTTATTTGATTAAACATTGCTCAATGTATGAAAAAAAATAATAACTGTTTAGACAGATATTTTAAAAAGTCTGATTTGAATTAAGAAATTAATTCAGGCCAACGATTCAATCGTACACACACACAGTTTACGGGTGCGTCCATGCCAGAACACCGTGTCTGTGAGAAAGTGGCAAACTTACCCCTACTGATGACCCAGTTGTTACACGGACTCGTAGCACTATTTTCGTATGTTGGATGTTGAGTGAGTGCTGTGAGATTAGGTTAGGTTGAATATCATCTTGTTTTATAGTGTTTATGTTACTTTATACTTATCTCGTTTTCAGTATAATGTGTAATAGGCTTATAATAAATATTAATAAAGTCCCTCCAATTCTTTCTTGTTACAGTGTCACGATTGAAAAACTGCTTGTAACTTTTCTGTAGATCTTTCAGTGTTATAAGGCCATTTATCATACTAAAAATAGCCACCACTCCAAATTTGTTAATGAAGGTGTAAAAAACAATTGGGAAACTATTTATCACAAAGTTATTTTTAATGAATCCCAAGTCACTTTGTAAATTACGTTAAAAAGATCTCTTGAACACTTTGGAAGGCTAGAATAATTCTAAGCCTGATATGCTACAGGAGCCACACATTATCAGCTATAATAAACAAGCATGTGTGCGAGGAGGAGTCGGGTGTGTCTTTCTTAGGCATGTTTGATCTTTCATGTAAGTATGTATGCGGTAGTGTATGAATGTGTAATGCTTTGTGTAACAATATTGTGTAATTATGGGCGTGGGAAAGTGTCTGTAAATGTAAAATGTGTCCAGGTTTTAGGTCAGGTTTTTATGGTAGTTTTTTAGCGGATTACAGAACCCTTTATTATTATTATTATTAATTTTTATTTATTTATTTATTTTATTTGTTGTGGCTTCTAATGTTATGAAATTTAGTTTATAAAAGTGTCTCTTTGTAATTTTGTATTGCTTTAAGTAATAATTGTTATGAAACATAAGTTTATTTATATACGTATTTATTTTTTATTTGTTTATATAATAGTAACATTTTCATTTTATTTTACGTCTGGCTGGTAGTGGCCCATTCCCCTCCCACAGGCATGTGCCCATGAGGGGAACTATTTCCACCATTGTTATATGATCTTTACATTGTCATTGTTGTTTTTTTGTGAATAAAATGCTTATCTATCTATCTATCAAAATGCAACTCCCCCAACTTGATGGATGGCATATATTTTCTACAAATGTAATTGCATTACTATACCTTGTAATACTATTGTATAACTCTCATAATATTAATTAATGTAAATGCCCAAAATTATGACAAGATGTCTATTTAAAAAAAAATATTTTCATTTATGAACGTTTGGGATTGGCCCCCCAAACAGGCATATGCCCCAGGCCCCCTAATCCCACTCGGCGGCCCTGCTTAACATGGAAATACTTTAGTTACAAGCAAATTGTACTCCAATTTCAAATATTATGAAGAATCCAGATGGTTTTAAATTATTTTATACAGCAGTCTATTTTAAAATTAATTACGATTTGCTGCTAATAAGTCAATCTGTATTTTGAACTAGTAGACATGGTTTGCCTTGTAAACTGGCAATGTGCATTGTGCAATGGTTCTTGACTTCTTTAATTGAGCAAGTCAATTATGTTCAAAGAAAATGAAAGTAGTGGTCTGATACATAGTTAAAATGAAAGTAGTGGTCTGATACATAGTTAAAATGAAAGTAGTGGTCTGAGACATAGTTAAAATGAAAGTAGTGGTCTGAGACATAGTTAAAATGAAAGTAGTGGTCCGATACATAGTTAAAATGAAAGTAGTGGTCTGATACATAGTTAAAATGAAAGTAGTGGTCTGATACATAGTTAAAATGAAAGTAGTGGTCTGATACAAAGTTAAAATGAAAGTAGTGGTCTGATACATAGTTAAAATGAAAGTAGTGGTCTGATACATAGTTAAAATGAAAGTAGTGGTCTGATACATAGTTAAAATGAAAGTAGTGGTCTGATACATAGTTAAAATGAAAGTAGTGGTCTGATACATAGTTAAAATGAAAGTAGTGGTCTGATACATAGTTAAAATGAAAGTAGTGGTCTGATACATAGTTAAAAAAAACATGGATTAGCTAACTTTACCTACTTTATTTGTTATTTTTTTTATTTCTAAGATCTTGATAATATTGTTATTGTGGAATATAGATTATAAATGTAGTCATTATTATAAAATAAGGTTGTCTTGTCTATTCCCAAGAAAGTGTCATTAATTAATAGACTAACCACAATGAGAGCCAACTGATACATTTAAAAGTTATTTTGAATTTGATTAATATAAAACAGGGTAGTTTTAAAACGAAGGTTTTGGGTCTAAGCTGTATCTGTTTAACATTAGAAGCCAACATTCTCAGTGAGTACTTTCTTATAGTGAAAATAACAGAAGATGGCTGCTTCTTCTGTTGGTTTTCTAGAAATCCAATCAAATTATCCAGTTATCTTTGGTATCAAATGACAAATATTTTTCTATTTAACTTGTAGAAAACAAAATATTTTAGAAGTCGCCTAAAAATAAATTTTGAATGGGATTTAGAAGTTGTAGATGAGAAAATTGTGAAGTTAATGCCCCATTTAGAATGGAAGACAACTATTGAAACTTTTAATAAATTTTAATATTTATCACTGTATTTAATACCTATTTTCACATATGGTAATACAACTGTAACGGATTCTTTATACTTTTAGACAGAAAATACTAGCGAAATTAGCACATTACACAAAAATGCAGACATCATTATTTTCTGTTTTGACTCAGGTATGAAGAATTCTAGAAGAAACAACAAGTTTGGAATGTAGCAGTGAGGTTGTTTGTTTGTTGTCTATTTACATTTACAGGCACAGGCTCAGGTCATTACAAAACATTCCAAAGAGATTTCTCTGTAACCTTTTTCTTATCTCAACATACATATAAGTACATTGTAGCAGGCGTTCAACCAGAGCATTAGGTAGTGTTGAAGCTGCGGTTAGAACAATGAAAGTCATCATTGTAAGTACATAATATTTGGTTTTATACATACATTTTTATTTCTAAACATTTCAACTATCAAATAATAAAGCCATAAGTAATCAAATTTTAATTTGGTTTTAATAGTACACAGTTACGTAATTAGTAGGTGACAGTGGGTGGTAGTTCCACTCAAGGAATTTGTCACTCAAGAATTTTGATGTCAGAAACTCAACAGTTTAGAAACTAAAAATACAAGTGCAAAAGCATGTGCTTTCTTGATTCTTTATATCAGTCATGCCTAGTCCAATACATGAAAGTAAAGTAAGTGTATTCAGCATTAAATTATAAAGCAAATTATAAATAGATGTGGTCATTAATAATAATGACCTTAGATACATGAAGAAGGAGAATCGTTAATTTTGTCAATAGTCAATATATATACTGCAAACAGCATAAATGTTCAAAAATGATTGACAGAGCAATGACAGTTTCTCAAAAAGTACTAGGCCTTTGACCATTAAGCTTGGCATAAATATTCTTTATAGGCTCTAGATATATATTACGAAAGGATTTTAATATACAGGGTGTCTCTGAACTTTCTGATAAGCTCTCTTGGTTATTGTTTCTGGTTCATTTAGAATCACAAATATACATATATAATGTGTTCAAAGCCCCTCAGTTATTCTTGCAACTGTCATTTTTTTTTTTTTTTTTTTTTTTTTTTTACTTTTAAATTTATACATAAAAAACAAAATGGTGTATTATGCTGGAATGTTCTATGGTCCTTTATAACATAAACATCCACTTTTTGAAAAATTATTGACTTTTCTGTATCAAAAGTTTCAAACTGGCAGCCATTTAAAGTTTTAAATCCTAATTAACTCATATAACAATAATTATATTAAAAATTATATAGGATAATGTTTTTTTAGAAAATTAAATTACAAATCCAATGATATAACGTTATAAAAAATCATATGAAAAATAAGAAAGAAAAGGTAATTTTGGTGACGGTTTGTACAATTCTATACACTAATAGAATGTGTAAAAAAAGTAACAAGTTATAATAATAAAGTAGTTTTTGATAGTCTTAAATCCGCTGACTAGTACAACAATAAAGTTTATGTAAACATCTGATTTAAAACTATTTTAAAGAATATTTTGTCCCCACAAATATGGTACTCTTAATTAAATTTAAAATATAATTGAGAAAAATATATACCTTGTTCAATCACTTTTATTTCATGTACACTACATGTTTCGATCCTTAGATCATCTTCAGGTGTAAAATGTAACAAATCTTGAAGGTAATAATAAAAATTTAAATTAATTAAAACTTAATAAACTGAAAATACATGAAAACTGTTTTGGTTAGTCTAGTTGTAAATTTAATTAAATTTAAATTTTAAATTAAATTTAAAAGTAATTAATTTATGATAGCTTAAGTCAGCTGACTAGTACAACAATAAAATTTATGCAAACATATGATTTAAGATTATCACAAATCACTTT
The DNA here is from genome assembly GCA_035578905.1 of Stictocephala bisonia. Taxonomy (NCBI): domain Eukaryota; kingdom Metazoa; phylum Arthropoda; class Insecta; order Hemiptera; family Membracidae; genus Stictocephala; species Stictocephala bisonia. The sequence continues at coordinate 2,399,100 of JAQJVL010000081.1, forward strand.
TAAATTTACTTAAGTTTACCATATTTTTTGGGACAATATATTTTAAAATAACATATAAAATGGGTTCATTAATTCATTTTAAGAAGAAAATAATATTTAGAACTTTTCATTAAATTAAGGTGGTGCAGCCAAACATTTTCTGAATTTTAATTCAAAATTGTTATGCAAATATTTGTTTGTCTATATCTAATAAACATGTAAACAGCATTTTTTAAATTTTCTGTAACTTATTTTTGTACTTAGAGGCTACCGAAAAGGTCATTTTCTTTGACCAACTTTGGGGTCAGTTCATCTTGGAAACGGTTTGGGTTTACAAACCCAAATTTTTAAATCAATTATAACAAATAAATATAACCAAAATGACATATTTTATTTAATTTAAAAAATTATTTATTTTTAAATTCAATATGTTTATATTTGTTAAAAATAAATGTATTTGTTTGCCGAATAGAAAATTATGTCATTGTGTTAGGATGAATTACAGTATATTTTGCAATATTCAATTCCTACTTATATTAATTTGTTTAGACGATGAACTGACCCCAAACGTATAATACAATATATGGCAGTGAGCCTTCTTTATTCTAATACTACCTGCAAGCATCCACATGCACAGTAACAGGCACACACATGGTCTGTCCCAGCCCGGCACCCCCCCCACCAACTCCCTTGGGTTTTACCCCTTACTCAACTTTCTCACGCTCTCATGAGTCTTGACACAGACACAACTGCCATGGGTGAGTCCACTCCTGTATGTTGCCTGTCTGGCTCTGCCCATCTGTGATAGTGAGAAAGTACACAAACTAGTCAATTCTGTTGTCGCTGATAACAATTCAGCCACACATTTGATGTATAATATTATTATACAAACTATACATGTAATGTTATTATTCTGTTAGGTGATATCTAACATGTAAACATGATAGAAGTTTTAGAAACTTAGGTTGCTTAGTATTATCTCATGTTGTTGTGTACATACCATGTACACATAAATTGTTTGTTAAGTTGATTTTTATTTTTGTATGAACTATGTTTTCCTGTATATTGCTATATTGTTATGTACTTACATATAATTTCGTGATCTCTCAATTATGCAAACTCAATCCAGGTTTTAGGAAGTTATAGTATTGCCTCATGACATATTGTGTATTTGCCTTCTTTGTTATTTTTGTGTTTGAATATATCCAATATTTTATCATTATGTTTTTCCTTGTTAAAATTTGGTTCTTGTGTTTGATTACCAAATACAGTATGTAGTACAACCACAATCTCAAGGTGCTTATTTTTCATTTCATTGTGTTCTTGTATATAGTACATGCATTCTTAGATAGTACGTTTTAAATTAAACCATAATGTTTTGTTCCTCTTTTACATACTTTATTTTGAAACTATCCTTTTAAGTTACATGGCTCACTATTGGCTCAAATAAATGTATATGTATTACAAGTGTCTTTTTGTTAGTATCAAATATGTATTTCAGTTACTAAAATGGTAACCTGAAGATGATTTAAGCCTTTTTTTGATCAGTACAACAATATGTAATACTCAGTAATGTTTAAAACATAGATTCTTAAAGTAATTTTGTTTTTTAAATCTGATTAATTCCAACTTATAAAAATATATACATTTATTTTTATTAATTCTACCTAATTGCTATGTAATTTCCTAAGGTCAGGGTTACCCAGGCGTAATACATGTGTATATCCTTAAATAGATATGAATTTTTATGTATTTAATACCGCATCCGTAGCCTATTCATCCGTAGCCTATTCATACTCATCATTGTCTTAACTAATAAACCATACAAAATAACTGTGGTCATAATCATTTGTTTCTTATTATAATTAGTTTATTAATCTTTATTTTCTTCAATGTTGCTAAGCTTTTTATTACAAAATATCTGTCTTACAGAAATAAATTAATGTTTACCAAACTAAAATAACAAATATCACCCGTCGATCTGTTACAAACTTTTATAGCGTTATGAAATAAAATGTTTACAGTATCTAGTTCATATTTTTGTTGACACATTTTATCTATTATGTAATAGTAATAATCTCAAACATTATAATCTTGTTTAAAAGCATGCAGAAGAATATTTATCCTGTTTTCAGTAGAAAGTGTGCAAACTGTGTGGAAATTCCCCATCTGGCTGGATTGTCACGTAAGGACAGCAGAATGAACAGAACACAGTCTCTATATTTTCAAAACGCAACAAGCAAATTGGGCGGGCTGACAAGCGTTCAGATATAAAGTGTTTGAAGGAAGGGTCAGTAGGGGTAAGGTGAAAGGTGAGCAAAGACAGACTGCAGAGTGGGGAGCTTTGGAATACTTACGCACACTCACGAGCCTCCGTCTGCTCCAGTTAAATCAACAGTGCTACGATCTATCAGAATTCAGCTGTCCCTAATGCCGGCCGCACCACCTTAAAATGCACCCCTTATTAGCTATAGATGTAAAGAGTGTTCCGATTTAAGTTCTACAATATATGGTCACCATAGCTATAGAGCATTGAATATTGAAATTTTCACTCTGAAATTTCATATTTTTAACAATTTTTTTAAATATCAAAAAAGTGTTTCAATTATGTAAAAATGCATGAGGGTTTAGTTTAAAGCTATTAAATTTACCTTTCAGATTCTTTTATTTTCATTTTTTCATTGGCTAATTTGGTATTTAAAGGTTAGGTATAGCAGTTTAAATAACAGGGTGAATAACTTGAAGATGGTGACTCATACAAAACTATGTTTGAGACAAAATTTGAGAAGGATAAAATTATAAAACGTTTAATACAGTACGAATAAGGGTCTTATAACACAAAATTTAAAAAGAATTATAGCTAAATAATTGTTGCCTATTTATACACGTTATTGGCACTTTGTGACTAATAAGTTGTTGCCAATTGGACTTTGGTTTTCGAAAAAAATTCCAATAGTAAAAAGTCATATCATACATCTATAAACATGCTCAAAAATGTTTGGCCGTTTTGGACTTAAATTAAATGCATGGCCCCACTTCGAAAATGGTAACATTTGTGTTTTTCAACAACAAATTTCCTATTTTGACTGATAGTGGAAATTACTTCATTTTTTAAGAAGGTTATTACAAGAGACTACTGTAATATAGAGAAAGGGCCCTTATTTTTGTTACTTTAAATTCTGGCTTAAAATTATCATAGTAAAAATCATGAGCCATATGGCCCACTACATTATTTGATTATAAAAACTGTTAAAAATCGTACGGTACTTAGAACATTGTTGCAAGACTGAAAAGAGAGGTCCAGACACTATAAGAAATAATATGAAAATAATATAAACTGTAGATAATTATTACCGCACAGAAGTATTGGACCAACCACCTACCCACCCATACATGTAAATTGGTATTGACCCACCCATACATGTACAGTAGTATTGGCCCACCCACCCACCCATTCACGTACATTTGTATTGGAGAGGCAAGAGGTGTGTAGAGGTGGTTTACCTAATAAATATCCTTTATTGTATAATTTGATGTGCTTTTACAAAGATATACGTATTAGAATGTATTGATTCAGAGATTTTCTTATAAAATGGTTTGATTTAACCTAAAATATATAAAATGGTTTAACTTCATTGAAAAATAGTACCAACTTTATTTATTGAGTATAAAGTTACCATTAGATGGGACCTTACACATAAAAATATCATTAATAGAAAAAAATTATCATTGAAAAGAAATTATTTTATATTACAAGATTAGTAAATCCTTTTGAAATTAATAATTGTTTTAAATATCTATATTTATAAAAGAAGAAGTAAAAAATTCAAAATCAATAAGAGCTTTAAAAACAATGGGTAGGATTTTGAAATTTTGACTATACCTTCATTTTAGAGTCTAGGTGCCTGCTAAGAAAGGGTTTTGTGAAATTTTAATGTTGAGTTGCAAAAATTATGATTTTTTTGTGTGCAAAGTTTACACCTCTCCATAAGAAATACATACCTAAAATCAACGTACAGCGTAAACCACAAAAGATAGCTACTTGAAATGTTTCTTTGTTTTACAGTCTTAGTGCATGCTAAGAAAGGATTTTTCAGAATTCCATCTCTGAGGGGTAGAAATAGCCCCCCAAACATTCATGAAGGCCGATCTTAAAATCAACATATAGCTAAACCGTAAAAGAAAGCTACTTGAAATTTTTATAGTACATTCATTTTATGCTTAGGGTTCGTGCTAAGAAAGGATTTTTGAAATTCCATTTCTGAAGGGTAGAAACAGCCCCCAAACTTTCCATTTGTTCCCTTAAGAATAACATTGGCATTAATTTAATTTATTTCAAACGGCTGATACAAAAAACATAATCATGACACAAATTTGTTACATATGTGATTAATTATTGTATTATTTTTTATTTATTGACACATTAGTTTAATTTAAATTTATTTTATTTGTACGTAAATAATTCTTTACGAAGTTTGTGTAATTGAAGTTAACGTGTACATATTAATTTCCTGGAAGAGTAGTTTCATCATTTTCATTTGTTATATGATTCAAATTCTTTTTTCTTGCCTTTTTTCAAGATAGTTGAAGCTGTGAATGTAGTCGTAGATGGTGAAGATGTTCCTCACCGTGTGATCTTGGGGATGGTACATGCTTATTTTACTCCCTGTCTTATATTGTACATGGTTTAGCATCTCGAGTGCCTGAGGTATGGGTAGTAGCTATCATAAATCATGTGTCTAACAACTAGCAGAGGTTGAAACAGTTCACTATGAACCGGGTAAGCTAACAATACTCCAATAAGCTTTAATAGATAATTGGTCGGTAGCGTAGTTGGTTCAATCCCAGCTTCACGTGCTAAAGGTTCTCAGTTCGATCCCAATCAAAGTCAATACATTTTGAGAAGGATCAGCTGATAACCACCGGCTGTTCATTTGTCATTGGGCTATTAATTAATGACACTTTCTAAGGAATAGTCGGCCTTAGTTTGTAACAATGACTACATTCGCTCATCCACACTCATCACACTCATTCGAAATCCATATTCGCCCATATCTTGACGATCGGCATCTTATGAATAAATAAAATAAAATAAATTTGAAAAGTCCAAATGTGAGACTTACGGTACTTCTTGTGAGCTCAAGGCAGCGAGAGACATTTCCCCCTTCGAGTTTGAAATATATCGTAATGGAAAACTTCTGGCCAAGTATGGAGAGAATGGAAAGGATAAACAACGTTTCCGGTTCAGGGAAAACAGTTTTAAGGCCATTTCGACGTCTTACTTGCTGTGACATCAACATCTCCTTCACTGATGAGAATATCACCCAGAAGCTTCTCTGATCCTATGAACTGTCAACCATCCAGTTCATTCTACACCCATCCTACAATTACTCAAGCTTCTCTGTCAAGCTCTATTATTGTGACTGATTTTGATGTGTCTGTTACAATAAAATTCTCTCTTACAAAAATTTGAGAGTTTATCTTAAATGTAATGAAACTGCTGAAAACTTTTCTGATCTACTTTTGAGAATATGTAAATGTTCTGAATCTGGAGGAAAGATTAATTTGCCCTCAGAACTAGGAAATGTAATTACTCCAGAGGAATTAATGGTCAGAATACTCGTATATACTAAATTATGCATAAATTAACTGAGTGGCTTTGTGAAAAAGCAATATTGACTCCAAAAAATGAGACAGCTGTAGAAATTAATAATATTTTACTAAACTCTTTTCAAGAAACAACAGCTGAATACCTATACAGTAGTTAGATTCAATTGTACAAGTAGATGATGTTGTACAATATCCAACTGAATATCTGCATACTATCAGTACACCTGGATTTCCACCACATAGACTCACTTTAAAATTGGAACACCTCTCATGCTTCTCAGAAACCTAGTTCCACCAAAATTATGCAATGGTACACGTTTACAAGTAACTGCTGCCCAGAAAAATGTTATTGAAGCAACTATTATTACGGCAGTACTAGAGGAGAATCTGTATTTATTCCTAAAATCCAATTAATTCCTACAGACTATCCATTCCAATTCAAAAGAGTGCAGTTCCCTATTAATTTGTATTTTGCAATGACTCATTGCATTATTATTATTATTTTAGTAAGTCTCAAGGACAGTCCTTAAAATTTGCAGGCATAGATTTGAGAGAAGTGTGCTATTCCCACTGACAATTTTAAGTAGCCTGTTCTAGAGTAAGCAGTCCATCAAGTTTAGTTACTTTAACACCAAAAGGAAAGGCAAATAATATAGTTTATAAAGAATATTTTTTTGGTAAGTTATGCTTACAATTCTTAAATGTGAATGCATAATATGATTGTTGTATTGCAAATTTATAACTTGAAATAAAAAGTAAAAATATTAGTTTAATTTATATGTTTTTTTAAACCAATGTGAAATTGTTCATCTTGGCATTGTTTTTTAAAATCACTTTTGATTAATGTATTACAGATTAAATACCTTCAATCTGCCAGTGATCCTGTAAATCCTTTTGCATAATACATTCTGGCTTTTATGCCACCGTCAGATCCATAAAGAAATATATTTTATGTTCAGTGTTTAACACGTTCATTGCTGAAATCGCCCAACATTGTGCATGCCCCAGACTGAAATATAATAAATTTTTATTTATCTTACAAATAGTCCCATTGTAGCCAGAGTAGTGTCAGAAGGTGTCCAGGTATGGAATTAGGCCAATTCTATTGACGTCATTTCCGGTGCGTTGATCAACGTTGTCTGCCTGGGGCGCCGGTAAGCGTTACTCAGCTGGCGATTGTTGACAATTTTGTACAGTCCCATTATTGATAATTGCATAACAGAATAAATAAGCAGTTTTACAACAACAAAAAACTTCTTCTGTCGAAAAAATAATGTTTAGTCACGATAATAATAAGTTCGCGCACAATGTTATCGAATGGCATGAGAATGTACAGTTAGTCCTAATAATGTATGGTAATATAAAAAATGGGTAACACTAAAAATAAAAAAAACTATTTACAACACTTCCTACCGCCATTGTTACACTATATTTCACTCATGAATGTCCTCGTGGAACTTGTCGAAAACTATCATCCATTGCACAAAAATTACTTATAACAATCCTAAAAAACACTAAAATGTAGAACTGGTACCACAAACACAAAAATAGTGGTATCCAAAAACGAAGTACATCAAATGTTCACAAAGACCGGCACAACAAGCGACGAGCGACACAACGTTCCCGGGCAATGGCTAAGCTCACACGGAGTTAATACATTTCAAGGACTGTATGATCATTGTACAACGCTGCCCGCCACACGCGCTACTGCGGCGCATCGTTGATCAACGTCGCTCGCAATCAACGTGTTAAAAAAAATTGACAAGATCAAGAATAAATTAAAAAATGTTTCAAGTTTATTAAGGACCTGATGATGGCTTAAAAGCCGACACACGTAATCTAAGAGGATTTAATGGATCACTGGCAGATTGAAGGTAATTAACCTATAATACAGCACTGTGAAAAAACATTTCGACATTTTACTTGCTGTAACATCAACATCTTCTTCATCTATGAGAACATCTCCACCCAGATCCTATGGACTTTCAACTATCCTGTTCATTCTACACCCATCCAACAATTCCTCAAGCTTCTCTGTCAAGCTCTATTTTATGAATGATTTTGATGTGTCTGTTACAATAAAATTCTCTCTTACAAAAAATATTGCAGTTCATCTTAGAGGTGATGAAACTGCTGGACATTTTTCGGATCTACTTTTGAGATTAGGTTAAATATTCCGAATCTGGAGGAAAGATCAATTTGCCCTCAGAACTAGGAAATGTGGTAATTTCTGTAAAGGAATTAATGGACAGAATATATTCTAAATTAAGTATGAATCAACTGAGTGGCTTTGTGAAAAGCAATATTGACTCAAAAAAATGAGACAGCTGTAGAAATTAAAAATATTATACTAAACTCGACAAAAAAAAACAAAAGTTGAATACCTATCGATAGATTCAATTGTACAAGTAAATGATGCTGTACAATTTCCAACTGAATGTCTGCATAATATCTATTCATCCTAGGTTTCTACCACATAGACTCACTTTAAAAATTGGAACACCTGTCATGCTTCTTAGAAACCTTTTTCCACCAAAATTATGCAATGGTACACGTTTTAGAGTACACTGCTCTCCAGAAAAATGTCATTGAAGCAACAATTATTACTAACAGTACTAGAGAAGAATGTGTATTTATTCCCAGAATCCAATTAATTCCTACAGACTATCCAGTCAAATTCAAAAAAGGTACAGTTCTCTATTAATTTGTGTTTTGCAATGACTGTTAATAAGTCTCAAGGACAATCCTTAAAATTTGCAGGCATAGATTTGAGGAAGTGTGCTATTCCCACGGACAATTTTAAGTAGCCTGTTCTATAGTAAGCAGTCCATCAAGTTTAGTTACTTTAACACCAAAAGGAAATCAAATACGTAGTTTATAAAGAATTTTTTCTGTAAGTTATGTTTACTGAAGTAATGTAAACAGAACTATCAGACCACACAGCACAGCTGTGTAAACTGAACACTCATCCTATAATTGGCCCTGTAAAATAAAAGTAATTAACCTATAATATATCTATGTGAAAAAAATATATTATCACATACTCTTAACAATTTTTATGATTTACGCTTTTAGTACAGACGATAAAAAAAGGGCAACATAAATAGGCATATCTTCTGCTTCTTACACAACTTTTTAGCCTAAGTTCATAAACTAGAATGAACTGGATGGTTGACAGTCCATAGGATCAGAGAAGCTTTTGGCTGATGTTCTCATCGGTGAAGGAGATGTTGATGTCACAGCAAGTAAGACGTCGAAATAGCCTTCAAATTGTTTTCCCTGAACCGGAGACGTTTATCCCTTTCATTCTCCATACTTGGCCAGAAGTTTTCCATCACGATATATTTCAAACTCGAAGGGGGAAATGTCTCTCGCTGCCTTGAGCTCACAAGAGGTACCGTAAGTCTCACATTTGGACTTTTCAGATATCTATAATAGCTTATTGGAGTATTGTTGGCTTACCCGGTTCATAGTGGACTGTTTCAACCTCTGCTAGTTGTTAGACACATGATTTACGATAGCTACTACCCGTACCTCAGACGCTCGAGATGCTAAACCATGTACAATATAAGACAGGGAGTAAAATAGGCATGTACCATCCCCAAGATCACACGGTGAGAAACATCCTCACCATCTATGACTACATTCACAGCTTCAACTATCTTGAAAAAAGGTAAGAATAAAGAATTTGAGTCATATAACAAATGAAAATGATGAAACCAGTCTTCCATGGAATTAATATGTTCACGTTAACTTAAATTACACAAACTTCATAAAGAATTATTTACGTACAAATAAAAACAATTTAAATCAAACTAATTTGTCAATAAATAAAGTTAATACAATAATTAATCACATATGTAACACATTTGTGTCATGTTTATGTTTTTGTGTATCAGCTGTTTTAAATGAATTATTAAATTAAATTAATGCCAATGTTATTCTTATGGGAAAATGGAATGTTTGGGGGCTGTTTCTACCCCTCAGAAATGGAATTTCAAAAATTCCTTTCATAGCACACACTAAGATCATAAAAAGAATGTTCTGTAAACATTTTAAGTACCTATCTTTTACAGTTTACGTTGTACTTTTATTTTTAGATTGGCACAAGATGTATTTCTCTTATTGAGAGTTGTAAACTTTTTACAAAAAAAATCATGACAACATAAAATACTTCCTTAGCACGCACCTAGACCCTAATATGAAGGTACTGTACAAATTTTAGTACAGGCCGGAACTCGTGGCGAAGTTCTGTAATTCAGTGTCTTGGAGGCCAGGTGTTTGGATTTCCATGTCTCCGGGGCCGATTCTCATTCTTCCACCTGCCAGCTTAGCGTCCGCTACCACCCTTACATTGACTATGGGGGATAGTGGGGTCCCTCAGATGATGATAAATATGATTTGAAAATGATTTAATGATGATAAATATAATTTGAAAATGAGTTAATGATTTTAAAATCCAACGTATTGTGGTTAAGACCCTGCATTGATTTTGAATTTTTCACTTCTTCTTTTATAAATATAGATGTTAGCATTAGTTTTTTAGAAAAAAATATCTCAAACTGCTTCCAAAACCAATCTTCAACTAAACATTCTATTTTTAATTTTTTGTCCATAACATATTATAATTTAAAAAAATAAATAAATACATACAAATTTCTGTTATTTTCTTTTAGTAATTTTATTTTTAAATATGATAAAAGAAATAAAATTACTATTAGTATATTTCATTTCTAAAAGAAATAAACTTACTTTGATTAATTTAGAGAAATTGTATTTAAAGAAATATATTTATTTGTAATTGATATTCAATTCACCATCATATTATTAATAATTTACTGTTATTTATTGTTTTTACATGCTTCTAAAACAGTAATAAAACAACTAAGTTAAAGCAATTCACACCATTTAAAGTGATTTATGTGAAATCTGCTTTCAACTTTCATTTCTCAAGTTAATTTACTGGTCACATTTCAATTTGGTGCTGTAGGACACTCCTCTTGCCACTAGACTCAAGTTTAAGAGCTGATATTAAACCTAACACAGTAGATCCTCTATGCAAAAATAATTATATTTCAAGAATACATTACCTTGTGTTAAAACACTTCATCTTATAGTGCCTGGTTTGTTATTTGAACACCTATTTTAAAAATGTATCCCTAACCCAAAAATTAGCGATCTGAAATTGGCAAAGCCAGAAAGTCAGGCGATGTTACATGTGTCCAATCGTTCATTTATTATAAACCTGTGTTGCCGTAATCAACGTGATTGTTGTACCACTGTAGGGTATCAGAGGGAGAAATGTTGAACAATTGTTCATATGCAGAACATGTACATTAATAGAAAAATATATTTATAATAAATTGTTGAGAAATATTGATAACAAGGAAACAAATTTTGGTCTTCACACATTGTTGCGGTTATATGACAACCAATCATAATATACATATGCATGTGATATATAACTAACTACATATTTTCTAAAATATCCATAAGTTTCTAGATACAATTTAGAAACTTATGGATATCTTCAACATCTACTGGTACTATACTATAAATTTATCAAAGGGCAGTCCCCTGTTTTTGTTTTTATAAAATAAAACTATACATTATTTTATAAAAATAAAAACTAAATTCATCATAACACGTCACATTTTGTTTAGCATTCTACTAAATTTCTAATTAAATTTATATATAATACATCCCTATAAATATTATATTTATATATTTTACGGATGTTTGAAAATATGCTTGTATAAAGCATAAAAAGTAAGAATTTTTTGTCTGTCAGGGTTAAGGTTAATATGCATTACTTTGCTTCTTTTACATAGGACTGCCAGGAACTGGAGTGCACACATCTTAAATTGAGGAAGGGTTTAAATATATGACATGATATCATTTGAAAAAAAACCAAAATATTGCCAGGAGAGACTGTTAAAGTTATACAATGTATGTAACAAGGTTTATATAACAAATGTGATTTTTATTTGTCATCGGACCGATATTTCTTAACTTAATCATAAACTGTTGTGTTGGGCAACTAATTACTCTGTGTTTTCCAGTTATTTATTGTCTTGGTGGCAGTGAAGCTTGGCTGTGGTACAGATCCAGCAAAATGCCAACGGTTCATCAAGTATATGCTGATTAATTCCTGTGGTGCCACCAAAAGACATTCAAACTCCTTTACTTCCCGTCGATACTCAATATATGACTTGGACGAGATGGATGATCTTTATCGAAAATTGGTTGAAACTGGAGCTATCAAAGGTTTGGAAACTGGTGATGATCATCTCACCTCTAATACCATCTCATCGGACCACATTCACCTCAGTACGTACATAAACAACTGATTTATTCAGCAAATTGCACATATTAAGTTGTAGCATTGATTTTACTCTGATTTATCATCCTATTTCTTGTGTTAAATTCCAATATGATAAGAAATACAAAAAATGGCTGATCTAAAATTCAAGTAACCTTTTATGCACACAGCACAGTTTTAAAATTAACCTTGACATCACGTCAGGTAGTGACCTGTTTGCAGTTGTCTTCATGCACAGGCCAGTTATCTTTTATTTAGTTTTAGTTCCTTGTGGTCACACTTACCTCTGTTATGTTACAAAAATATTAGTCTTGTTTTAAGTATCTGCAAAGCAATACAGTTGGTCCAAACTTAAAATGTGTGTGACCTTGAGAAGAGGTTACTAGAAGCAGGACAGGGTGGGGTACCTTTATAAAAACGTTATACAGATCAGATGATTGAAAATGAGAAAATATTAGGTAAGAGTATAATGTAAATGCACCGGTAACTAACCATTTTAAATTACTGTAATTCTACTTTTAAATATAACCTGTCTTTTTAATTCATTACAACTAATTACAACTGTTGCTGAATAATCTGTTGGTTAGGCCTAGAAAAGATTTTTTATAATTAATATTATTGACTGCTTACTAATACAGTAACATTGATTTTATACAAAAATAGATTTCCGATCCAATGATAAATTTTAAGTCTCAAAATATCAGCTGTTTTTATAGTCCATTGTGGAGCGCTAGTGTATCCCATTTAAATGTAATGCTGTTAAAACAGCTGTGCCTGGAAACCCCACTAATAACAAAATTACAGGCACAAATATTCATATTAGATAGAATATCTTATTTACTAAACAATCTCAATTAAATAATCAAATAACACATTGTTTTGAAATTTTTAAAAATATATGGAAAATGTAAATGGAAAATGTAAAAAAAAAATCTTTTTGCAACATCTGTGTGAGTATAACATAATGAGTATAAAGCTAGGTTTACACTATGTAACATGTTGATAAAACATTATGTTTTAAAACAAGTTACAAACATTTAAGGAAAATATTTTAAAACACCGTGTTTTAAAACAAATTTTCGTGTTTTATAAAATGTTACATGTTCCTGCAGCGGGTCAGAAAAGGTCAAAATAAATCTGTAACTTTTGATATGCGGGGACCAATAACGAAATAAGGAATTCAAAATCTTTCTTAGTCATACGTACAAAATTGTGAAAACTCCCGTTAGTCCACAGTTCACCTGACAAAAGATCGCGATCATCCCGTTCAAAATGACTTAGCATATCACTTCCACTGTATTTGCTTCGGGCCAGCAGAGATGGGCGCAACCATTACCGCCTTTTGGAATGTTAATTTTTTGCTGAGTTTAAAATAACGAAAACTGCAGCTGCAAGTACAGCATCATCGTGTGATGTCGCCATGATCACTCAAAAGTTTCAATAGCTGTTTTAAAACTTGTTGAACTAATGAAAAATATTATTTTGTATAACAAGTTATAAAACATGTTTACTAAACACACTAATGTTTTATAAACATATTACACGGTGTAATCCTAGTTTAAGATATAATTCTCACTATCTAAACAATTAACTCTAATATTTTCTACATATTTTTTCTCTGTAAGAATAGAATTCATTCAATAATAGGCAAGTTTGGCCCAGTCTAACTGTGCTTGCCTATAATATTATTACAACCGTTCTCAGAGAGTAGAACTATTTAGTTTTTTGCAACTAAAGACTAATAAATATTAAAGTCTCATTTATTATAACTTCTTTTTTTCTGTTTTCTGTTATCAATATATGAATTCCACAAATTCTCTCTACCATAAATTTATATATAAAATTAAATTAAATATACAACATTATAAAAATAATGTACACAAACTGTTAAGAGACATACAAGGACATTAAAATATACAAATAATTAAATAGAAGGGCTAGTTATAACTAACCCATACGTCGTTTTGACAGTAGTAAGACAAAAAACGAACTAGACTGTGAGCACCTAAAAATGACATCAGCATGGTTTGTAAATAGCTCAGGAAACTACAGAGCACTACAGCTGTCTATCCCAATTTAGGTTTATATCTATAGTTTTAAAGATTTTAGTACATGTTGTCATTAATAACTTTGTTTTTATTATTGCCAACCAACTCATCATTATTGCTCCTTATTGTTATCAATAAATTATTACGAACAAATAATAATTTTAATAACACATACTTCTCAAAGATATGCAAATCTTTAATTTTTCTTGATGTTATTTCAAATTTGTAGATCTTCTTGTCATTTCAGGAGGTGTCAATGATCAACTCGTATTTAATCGCTGGAAGAGAGATGTAATTAGATCAATGCCTCGAAAGAAAGACCCAACTGAACCAATAGGCTTTGACAGAAGGGGAGGTTTTCATCCTATTTTTGGTGAGACTAAAATTAAAACTAATCTTTAATTTTACCAAATAATTAAGTATTTAATCACTACAGATTTTTCATAGTAATTTAATTTTAAATGAATTTTGAATAAGAAAAACTATATTGAATTAAGGGTTATTTCAGTGAAGATCTAAGGTGCTGTATAGTACTGATAAGGTTTGGCAGACAAAACATTAACTATTACAATGGACATATGCAGATGATTTGTCTATTGAAGTTTCCAACCTTCAGGGTGTTCTTTTGGGCGCCCAGTTAAGCGCTCTAAGGAATTTTTTTCTAGATTTTATCGCAACTGCTACTAAGAGTAGTAAAAATCCTGACTCACTAACGAACTATCAATGAATTCCCCTCCCCTCTCTCCCCCTCATAGCCCTTACCTGCCTCGCCCCGCAAATTTAACATATGGGCATAACTCCCACACATTTATAGTAAACTCTAGCAATGAATTATATATTATTAATCTCCTTTGTAGCCAAAGATGACTTTACAAATTTCAACTCAAAATTTGAACAAATATCATTTATAGAAAAATAATTGATAACACTTAAAAAAAATTATATTTTTTTTAGATTTACTATATACTAAGTTGATTAGTACCTTTTGTCCACTATATTCTCAAAATGTTAATAAATTATATCGCACGGTTTGTACATGAGTTATGCACCAAAAAAGGCCAAAGTATTCATTTTGGGCAGCCATATCTCCATAAAGAAATGTTTAAGACTTTTTCCCATAGCACATTTATTACTTATATGGATACTAACAATTTTATTCAAAAAAATGTTCAAAAATAAAAATAATTCAACAGAACTCCAAACCGTCTGTTGTCGGTTTTTCACCGATGCACCAAAAGGAAAGTTATGGCTCTGCACTCGGCTTGGGATTGGTAGCGTGTGGCATGGATTATTATCATCACTATAGGATTCAATTATCATCCTACCATAAACCCAAAAAATCAAAGCCTCAAGTGGAGTTTTTGGCAAAAGTCTCATATCTATGTCTGTTTCTTTTGTTAGTCCATTTTTATTTGTAGTAGGCTAATAAGTTTAGTGTAGTTGTAATAGGTATTGTGTAATTGTAACAAGTGCAGCGATGGAGTGGAGTGAAGAAGATACAAAGATGTTTATTGAGGGCTACAAAATCCACCCTCTTGTGAAATTTAGGTCTATCTTCTGGTGATAGGCGGGTGAAAATTGTTTTATATACCACTTACATCCTGAATCTATAAGTCTACCAACAATCTATAATACTACCATTTCTTCTTTTCAGAAAATTTTCTAACCACCAACGTCTTGTCCCTTCTCTTAAACATTGCTAAATGAAAATATATGTGAGCAGCAGCTGCTATTGTCTTTGAACGAGCCATGTAGAAATTGTTAAACTGTAGAACAACTATACACATCACAACACAGCACTTGAAAATTAACAGCAGCCTTTGATTTGTGTGTATTTTCCAAGAGTTGTGGTTCGGCCAAAATGTTACGAGGTGATGCTCGGTTCGCCGCTCAGCTCAAGCCAGTCACACACTCCCAAGCCGAGCACTGATTGACAGCTCATCTGCTCTGTTCAGTGTTATAAACAAACTTTTACATACCTTTTTCAACCCGAGCCAAACGGCGAACCGAGCATGACTTGGTAACATTTCGATTGAACAAGAACTCTGGGAAACTTCATCGATTAAGTTATTGTAACAATCATTATGACCTAAATATCATAAGGGCGGCTTTTGTAACCCTCAATTCCACAACCCTCGTTATGCAACTCCTCCAATGCCTCTATCCCCCTCAACTCCATTGGTACAACCCCTTAATGTGATGCATCATACTTACCTCCTCATTTCAACTCCGTAGTTTCTACCAGATTCCTTAGCCATGAACTTGACTAATCTCTTCCTTGTTATCAGCAGATAAATTCTTCTACTTCCTCACCTGAGTTAAGCTTATTTTGCATTGCTGTCTTTATCTCCATCTCTGGGTCTCTTCTTCATGAGACATACTTGCACTCACTCATCTTCTATGGACTCATATTTTGGGGAAGTTCTACGGAAGCACTGAGGGTTTTCAAAAAGTAGAAGAGAGTCATTAGACTTCTTATATGATTTGGGACCAAAGAAAATCTGTAAAAACACTTCAAAAGATTTCAAATCCTTTCACTTCCTTTATCCAGAGCCTTTATTTGCCAAAATACACTTACATAGATATTTATATAGGAATCATCATCACAATTATTCTATCAGAAATAGTAACATTTTGCAATATCCTATCCAAAAAAAAAACCACGTTTTATGGAAAGTCTTAGCTTAAAAATTTAAAATCATTGCCCAGACCACGTAAAAAACGAGCCATGTCTTAGAAGGTTTAATAAGTTTGCAGCTGATTTTCTTCTTCAAAACTGCACCTACAGCCTCTTTAAGTATCTCAGTCACCTTAATCTGGACATCTGGTTAAAAGGGTTCCTCAGCATGTATGTTGTTTTGGCATTGTACATAATACATTTGTATTCCTATTTCTAGTGCACAGGACTCTTTACATTGTATTTTATATGTATTTCATAGTACTGATCTGACAAGTCTTCTGCCGAGGCAAACATTATTCATTATTCATTCATTATTCATCTCTAAGACGCCGATCGTAGAGATATGAGGCGTGAATGAGTGTGATGAGTGTAGATGAACGAGTGTAGTCATTGTTACTATCTGAGTTCGACTTAGCTCAGAAAGGACTATTTATTAATAGCCAGGGAAACTATCGGACCTAAAGCTTTACGTGGAATCTGAACCACGTAGTGTTGGTCTGATTTTCAGCTAACTGACAAGTTTGACAATTAGTTCTCTTCCCTACACAACACCCAAACCTTGACTACCATTCAACACGGACACTCCAGACTTCTCTAGTAGTGTCCATATTGATGACGACCATTGAGCGGACGCCGTGTCGGTATTAAGAGAACCGAGCCTGGAACCTATTGCCTACAATCTCCCAAACACTTTGTCCCCAAGTAGCCGAGTTACAGCACTGCGCCACCAATGCCGACGCTGCATGTAAGGGAGTTTAAGATCATGTAATAAATAAATTCAATTACAAATTACTTTAGTATTTAAGTATATTGATTGACATTAACAACCAAATTGTACAGTTGCGTATAAAAAATGTTCAATTCAAGAGGGATTTTTTGGTTTATTTGTCTTTAATCTGTTAACTAATAATATCATGTAGGGAATAACTGACGTATTTTAAAAGACAACCATTTGTTAAACAAAATAACTGATGATTGCTTTTACCAAGTTAATAAATACATAGTATTTTATACATTCAAATTATTCTTTTTTGTATATTGCTATTTCTGCTTAATTCAAAATGCTCTTTTATTTTCTAACAGGCAGCCCTCCAAGTGAAGAACACCATAAATCTCCTCCGCTGCCAGTAGCTCTGAAGGCAAAGTGCTGCGGTGAATATCTCTGTTCATCGGATGATTTCAAAGGCTTTTGTGGATAATTTATTGTTAATTTATATTTTTATACATACTATTTTTATATTACTTTATTTTCATTTAAATAAATATTTGGATTCTTTTATAATTGTTTTCTATTGATATTACTTTATGGGAGCTTCATATTGATAATTTTTAAAAATATAATTATATTTGAATGGTTAAAATATAATACATTTTTAAAGTTAAAGAATATTTTATTATGCGCCTTTTACTAAAATAGGAAACTTAAAAACAAAAGTTTAAAGAACAAATCTTGTATTGATTTTTAACTTGGTAGACAGGTACACTGTAGATAGACACAATCACATAACAAAGAATTGAATAGTGAACTATTTCGGGGCCATTGGCCTCTTCTTCAGTCACTAAACAACTGGATACAGAGTCACACTTGAAGTAAGTGGATGAGGTGTTGCCAACTGTAGAGCACCTAAATAAACACTAACATGTCACTTCTGCTACTATTATATGATAAAATGGTGTAATAATGTTTATTATTCTGCTGCTTATGTGGAGGAAGGAGAAACAGGGTTTATCTTATATTTAGATTAGGTGGGTCTCTAGATTTTGTGATCCATTGATGAGCAATTTGTATTCTTCTAAGTTGAGAGCTATTGTAGTTTGCAGGGAGTGATCTGATAACTTTAACAGTGAAATATTGATCAAAGTTCTGATTGTAGTTCATGCTATGGGAAGAAACAGGTTTTTCATGGTTATTTATTTTGCAGTCATGTCTATGTCCATTCATATGTTTATAGAGGGTTTCTGTGGTTAGGCCTATATATATATATATATATATATATATTTATATTGAGAGGGGCAGAAATTACATTGGAGTTGATAAATAATGTTACTGGAGTCACAGGAATAATGTCCATTAATTTTATATTGAATGGAGGTGAAAGAGCTCATAAATGTAGTGGCTGGTTTATGAATAGTGCATGTTTTACAGCTTTTCTTATTGCATGGAAAAGAGCCCTGAGCAGTAGATGATGGCCTGAGAGGTGTTGTGGGATCAGGTAATTTTGGGTGAACTAAAATCTATTTTAATTGTTGGACTGCCTGAAGGTAACAGTAGGAGGTTTTTTGGAAGGTCTTTTGTATGGGGTGAGCCGATAAGAATGTTGAAGCCATCTTTAGCTTTTGTAGGCCATGGTGGAAGGTATTAACAAGGGGTAGGCTGGGTGGATTTTTTCTGACTGATGCTTATTAGAGGTTTGAGTCAATCTAATCTGGTTTTTAAGAAGGTTTTGAGGATAATCTCTTTTTATCCAAAGCATTGGTTGGATGTATGTTATATAGTTCTAAATTCTCATGGTTATAAATTATATGTTTCGCTCTTGTTGCTAAGCTATATGGAATGGAGCATTTAGTAGTATTGTTAAGGTGGCAACTGTTAAAATGTAGATACTGAAGTTGATTAGATATGAATATCAGTTTGTAGAAAACCTGCCTCAAGGTGAACTTCAACATCCAGAAAAATTATTTTGTTTTAAGAAATATTCAAGGTGAAATTGAGAGTGGAAAAGTGTTGTAGACTCTGTAGGAAATTCTCTAGATTGGCTTTAGAGTCTGTCCAGATCATGAAGATTTCATCTATGAAACGTAACCAGCATGTAGGTTGTGATATTTGTTGTTCTAGCCTAACTATTTAAAGGTTTGCATTGATTGCGCCATTTTTGTTCCCATAGCAGTGCCTTTGACTTGAAGGTAGTTCTAACCAGAACTCTGAAAATAGTTCTTTTCTAACCAATCAAAGCAATCCTCATTTAATCTTTTTTTTTTTTTTTTTTTTTTTTGAGGATTACCAATGATTAAAAAAAGAGGTTATCTTCAAACCTTGTTAAAAACCAGATTAGATTGGCTCAAACCTCTAATAAGCATCAGTCAGAAAAAATCCACCCAGCCTACCCCTTGTTACCACCTTCCACCATGGCCTACAAAAGCTAAATAGTATTCTTAAAAATGGCTTCAACATTCTTTCCGGCTCACCCCATACAAAAGACCTTCTTAATCGGCGTCTTATGAATAAATAAAAAATAAAAATAAAATAAATAAATAAACAAACCTCCTATTGTTACCTTCGGGTCGTCCAACAATTTAAAACAGATTTTAGTTCACCCAAAATTACCTGATCTGGGCCATCATCTACAGCTCAGGGCTCTTTTCCATGCAATAAGAAAAGCTGTAAAACATTCACTATTCATAAACCAGCCACTACATTTACGAGCTCTTTCACCTCCATTCAATATAAAATTAATGGTCATTATACCTGTGACTCCAGTAACATTATTTATCAACTCCAATGTAATTTCAGCCCATCTCAATATATACAGGCCTGATCGCAAAACCCTCCATAAACATATGAATGGACATGACTGCAACCTGTTTCATCCCATAGCATGAACCACAATCAGAACTTTGATCAATGTTTCACTGTTAAAGTTATCAGATCACTCCCGGCAAACTACAATAGCTCTCAACTTAGAAGAATGGAAATTGCACATGATTGTATCACAAAATCTAGAGACCCACCTAATGTGAATATAAATAAACCCTGGTTCTCCTTCCTCCACCTAAGCAGCAGAATAATAAACATTATTACACCATTTTATCATATAATAGTAGCAGAAGTGACATGATAGTGTTTAAGAGCTGTACAGTTGGCAACACCTCATCCACCTACCTCAAGTGTGACTCTGTATTCAGTTGTTTAGTGACTGAAGAAGAGGCCAGTGGCCCCGACATTTGTTTGTTTTGTGTTTGTGCCTATCTACAGTGTACCAGTCTGCCAAGCAGGTATGCTGCTTTCCTTTCATTACTAATGAAATCTTAGGCCTAGCATCCCAAATTTAACCTGTATTGATTTTTAAGAAATACATTTGCCGGATGGTGCCTCAGTGGCTAAGGCTTCGGATTGCGGAGTGCAATTTCCATAGTTCGAATCCCCACTGAGCTAACGATCAGTACTTCTATCATTGAATAAAGTTCACGCACAGGCCTGCAGGGCCATTTGAAATAGGGAGTAAAGTTTTTTAGAAAAAAAAGAAAAAACTGCTGGGGTTAATAGGAATAATGGACTTTGTAATCCTAACTTTGACAAAAACAATTTTTATTTCATTTCTTAGTTCAGTTTAACCACATTTTCAGGTTTTTTTCCTAGTAAGGAAAAAAGAAATGAAAATCAAAACATTTTACATTGAAGAAAACAATTATTAACAATTTTTATAATTATTCATTAAATATTCAGTAAAAAAATGATAGGATGTATATGAATTAAAAAAAAAACTTTATAAACCATCTAAATTCACTTTTCATGTGTGTTAGTTATATTGGTTTAAAGTTTGTGCCAGCCAAAGATTATGAAGTGTTGGTACTTGCAGATTGTAAAGACAACTCCCTGCTTGTGCTCCAGGACAGAACATGAAATAAACGGTATTGATATTAGTTTTTCACAACAGAGCAAGTCCTGAATTGCTTAGGTTTAAGAATATAAAAGTAGGCTTACCTTTCTAAAATATACTTTTGGATAAGTCCTTCAAATTAAATACACAAAACAGAATAAAAAACACACTAACACTTTGAGATATTTCAAGGCAGGTCTTCTGTCAACTAGTTGATAGACTAAGGCTAGTGACCTTAAAATGAATGTCTCCTGTTTTATGTATACATACATTCTTTCAAGGACTTACCATAAATGATGTTTTCAAATATATATAGAGGCGTATTTGAAGATTTGCCGCCCCTGGGCTAGACACAATTTGCTGCCCCCCCCACCCAGTGGCGTATTTCACGTTTTGCCGCCTAGGGGATATAGCGCTATCTGCCGCCTCCCCCCCCGCCCTTTGTTTGTATCATAGCTAATGTTGTACTAAAAACTTAGTAGGTAGTAGGTATCAACATAAGCTGAACACTATAAGTTAAAACCAATTTATTTTAATCGTGTTATTAATTGAAATGTTAGTGGTTTATTTTACGGTACCATACACTATAATCTGCGTTTAAAGGGCGCGGCGCGTCACAGCGAATTCGCGAAGAGGAAGAGAATCTCCAGTCAGACTCGAGGTCGTTTCAGGGTGTGGGTGGGGTAGGGGTGCGAGTTGGCGGCGAACATCAGACATACATACGTCTTCCTCTACCCCTCTTCCCCGGACCCGCCTATCAATAAAAGTACACAACTTCTGCCGCTCTCGCTCTATACATACATTCGTAACACAGTTAGATGACAGCCGTAACTTGAAAATATTTTGTAAAGAACAGTACTTTGTACTTGACATTGACACCCTTAATTTTCAAATATTCTCAAAATACCATTACATGCCTGGTAACTTCCAACTCCTTTGCCGCCCCCTAAATTCTGCCGCCCTGGGCTACAGCCCCTATAGCCCCCCCCCCCTAAATACGCCACTGAATATATACTAAAAAAAATTTCAGAGATTGTATTAATACCTCTGTAAGGCACAAACTAGAAACACTGTCAATGTCCTACAAACAATTAGTATGAGTCATACTGATTCATATTTATCGTCAATTTTATCTTTAGGATCATTGGTCTTGAAATAAGCCATATACCTACCTCCAGAAATTTTTAGGAAGATGTCTCAAATTGGCTGTTGGACCTGAACATTCTGAGCTCGTATACACCCATAATAAGATTGAAGCCTTATAATGTTTACACTAATGAAATAAATTTGATTTACTTTATAGCATTAACAACAAACACTAAACTGCTAATTAACTGTACAAATATATGGCATGTTACACTATAAGGGGTTTTATATATATTTGTAATATTATCATAACACACTATTACCTTTTTACTTAAAATGTTTTTATAGAACTTCTGCAAAACAAAACCTTGTTACCGTAAAACAATTTGTCACAATTTTTGCTTGTGGCTGCTGTATAAAATGTCAAAAATTAAAAAAAATAAGTTGACTTTTATTTCATGTTTGAGTCATAATTTATTATTTAATTTAAAAACTATTGTATTTCATCTTTTTCTTTTTAAAATCTATGATTAAAGCATTTGTTGTTTATTTATGTGCACTATTATACACAATTAAGTCTGGATTCTGGAACCCCTTTTTTAACTTTTAAACCACAAAATAGAAAAACATGAAAGCTCACACACTATTACTGGTGACAGTAAACCTACATTTCTGTTCAATTACCGCATGATGCCTTTGGGGGACAGCCCATAAGAAGTCAGAACAAAATCTTTAATGAGAGTCTATGTCAAGTTGTACATCAATTGAAAGGTCTTAATTTACTGAAAACAATGCCACAAATCAGACTTCAAAATGTAGATCCAGTCGGAAGAAATTGCTGTTTGAACTTTAAAACTATTCCAAACTGTAAAACATTAAGTGTTACAGGTTAAAACAATGTTTAGTTACCTGAGATCAAAATAAGTGTTCAAAATGTCCTCCTCATGTTGTGTGACAAGTGTTAATTTAAATCAGGAATAATTCATCAATAACATTACCCAAAACATGAAGTTAGAAAGTGAAATTGGGCTCTTTGGGTTTTGCACTAATGGGCTTTGAATCCAACAACTGTTATCTTTCTTTTATAAGCAGTTGCACTGAAGCTTTCAGCAGGTTTGTTTATGCACATGGAAGAAGTTTTTCATGAATTTTCAAGTCGTATAATTTTGTTTTTGTTATTTACTCTTATATCACTTAGTGAACATAAAAGAATAACACTGCTAATGATGCATGGATGGGAAGATAATTTACGATCATATAATGCAGTAACATTTATTTAAGGATAGTTTTCCTGGCAGAAAGCCTATCTCTAAGTCAACAGTAGTCAACTGTTGCTTGTTTGAAGAGACTGGCAGCATTAAGGATCGTGTCAGAACTGGACGACCAACAACAGTGAC
The DNA here is from genome assembly GCA_035578905.1 of Stictocephala bisonia. Lineage (NCBI taxonomy): Eukaryota > Metazoa > Arthropoda > Insecta > Hemiptera > Membracidae > Stictocephala > Stictocephala bisonia. Next base: position 2,422,820 of record JAQJVL010000081.1, read on the forward strand.
AGATGAACGCACATCATTAGATGACCTTCAATCTTTTGTCGAAAATCCCACTGAATCAGTTAGAACAGGAGCACAAGAACGCAGGATGTCTCAAGAGTCAATCAGAAAGGTTTTTAAAAAATATGGTTTTAAAGTGTACCGAGTATATCTGGTTCAGGAACTCAACGAAAACGACTTCAATCGGCGGCTCAAATTTTGTGAAGGCATGGTGGATAGAATTAACCAAAGTCAAATACTTCTGGACGATACTTTATTTTCAGATGAGGCAACAATTATACCTATTAACGGCACTGTTAATAGGTATAATTGTCGGTATCGGGACAACAGCAACCTGCACTGGAAAGATGAGACTTACACACAGCACCCACTTAATGTTTGGGCAGGTATTATTGGAAACTAACTTGTAGACCTGCTTTTTATCAATGGTAATTTAAATGCTGTCTTGTACCTATAAATGCTCCATAATGGGACAATTCTTGCCCTACAAGCTAGACTTGGCACAAAATTCCAAACAATTTATTTCCAACAAGATGGAGAAACACCAAACTACGGCATTGACGTTAAACACCTGTTACCTCAAAGGTGGATAGGAATATGCTGTGCAGTAGAGTAGCCTGCTCATCTCCCCAATTTATCTCCGCTTGATTTTTTTCTTTTGGGATACCTCAAAGATAAAGTTTATCCTACTAAGCCTCAAGATTTGGCACACCCAAGACAACTCATATATCAAGAAGCTCAAGATATTCCTCGTGACTACCTTCAAAAAGCAGTGGGAGACTTTCACAACAGCCTAGGACATTGTCAGACAATGGGAGGATGACATTTTGAACACTTACTTTGATCTCATGTAATTAAAAACATTGTTTTTAATTCTAAAACTTAATGTTTTACAGTTTGGAATAGTTTTAAAATTCAAACAGCAATTTCTTCTGACTAGATCAACTGTTTTAAGTCCAAATTGCATCATTATTTTCAGTAATTTAATACCGTTCAATTAATGTACAACTTGACATAGGCTCTCATTAAAGATTTTGTTCTGACTCCTAATGGGCTGTCCGCCAAAGGCATCATAAGGTTCAGTAATTGAACAGAAATGTAGGTTTACTGTCACCAGTAATAGTATGCGAACTTTCATGTTTTTCTCAGTTGTGGTTTAAAAGTTAAAATAGGAGTTCCAGACTTAATAGTTACCCTGTATATTTTATCTTTGCTGAGATCTCATTTTATCCCACAAATTAATTAATACCTTAATTATTTACTCTTCTGGTTAAGTACAAAACGTATAATTTAAGAAATAATAAAATATTTACAGAACGATGAAAAACCCTTATGCTCAGCTGCTTTTGGTTACACCCTGTAACTCAAGTCCATTTGTTTAATTTCACAAGAAGCCTTATAATAATAATAATCTTTATTTTCCAAAAAGCACAAAATTAAAAATTTACAAACAATACAATAATATAATATCTAATACTAAGATTTTTGTGACATAACATATGACTTGTGCTAAGGCTGACCAAAGAATAAACAGTATTGAACAGAATTTCATTCAATGATTATTACAAATATACTAGATAAAAGCTAAGTAAGAATAAAGTGTTTTTTACTTGAACAATAAATAAAGGCTGTGTTTTCGGAAAATGAAACCTCCAAGGCAAGGCCTGTTTGGAGGAAATAGTATAAAATAATTATTCAATTTGTTGCAGTCTATGTAATACGAGGATTTATATAGTAACATAAGGCTTTGTTATATAATTTACGGCTTTTAGTGAAATTTACTGTAAATCCCATTAAAAAAAACATTAATTTTACCCTAGCATATTTATTAAAAAAAAGTAAAAAGGAAAAAACACTTAATTGTAGGCCACATTCAAGAATGTGCTTTTATGGTGTAAATATAATATAAATATCTTATGTTCTTATACTAAAACACATGTAAACAAAAACAAAAAAATATATTTACATTGACACATATAAATTCTTACTCACAAACATAAAGAAAAACTCAAAGGTATATAATATTTCAACACACCTTTGAGTTGTACACATAAATATACACACATACCTAAATATATACATACACACAACATATAAATATACATATAAGCATATGTAATCGAAAAAGAAAAAATTACCTTTGAATTTCGAATAGCAATCTATTTACATCCTGTACTGTAAGTAACCAATCTCTTAACTTTCTAAGAAATGTTTGCGAAGTATCTGTTGCGATGTTATATTAGCCTCGATTGACTCAATTGACATATATTGACCAGCAGGTTAACCAATACTACAATATTGTGATCTAGGTACACATTTAGCAGCACTCTTTGTAATAAGGGTAAACCATATCTTACCTACTAGCCACACAAACCTCAGGAGGTTTTTAGCCTCACCAACCAAGCCCCGTTATTCCCTCGGTATTGCATCCAGCCACCTTCTGCTCCCATTCTACCAACACAGCCATGACCGTCCCAAAGGTCACTTTTTCCTTAATAGACCATCTGAAATCACTTTTATCATCATGTTTTGTTCTCTTCTCGACACATTGCCTGCCTCTACAAGGGTAAACCTATGTGAACATTGTTGTCCAAATATAAAAGTATGTTTATCTGTAGTATGTATTATTTTTTGGAAATAAACTTGATTTGGTGTGATTTATTGTATCTATATGACTGGGGGACAGTGCTGTTAGCACTCATCGTGTGGGACTGAACGAACAACAATTCTTACAGCTATAGCAGCTACAATATAAAAATGGTTCTTTCCTGAGCCAATATAAGATTAGTTCTAATTAATTTATATTCGTGTTATTTTGAATTAAAGGGCTTTCAGTAAGACAAATTGTAAGTATTAAGTTAAGACATTCCTGAAAATAATGTTGATATTTTTGTACTTCAATATGTTGCATAAAAGACAAGCCCACTAACACCACATTAGTAGTAAACAAATATAATAAATTCACATTTGCAAACATTTTCTGTGCCACTGACACTTTTTTCAGGTGAGTGCAGAGAGAGTATCTCTTTTATATTTGTTTACCACTTCTGTGGTGTTAGTGGACTTGTCTGCTGAAGTTTGTTGATGTCCTATCTCTCCTAATATTCTGATTCCTGCCCTAGTGCCCTTTAACTTAACCTAAAATACATAAGTAAAAAAATATAAAAATTATTGCAAAAGTAATATCTCTTATTATATGCTTATAAGCAGCCCAAGACATTATATGCTTATTGTAGGTGGCTCAATTCCAGCTTCATGTGCTAAAGGTTCTCAGTTCGATCCCAATCAGTGTCATAATACATTTTGAGAAGGATCAGCTGATAACCACCGGCTGTTCATTTGTCATTGGACTATTAATTAATGACAATTAATAGTCGGCCTTAGTTTGTAACAATGACTACATTCGCTCATCTACACTCATTCGAAATCCATATTCGCCCATATCTTGACGATCGGCGTCTTATGAATAAATAAAAAATAAAATAAAATAGGCAGTCCAAATGTCTTGGATTACAATTGTTAATGTCTTCAAGTCCTTCATATACAGTAACCTGACACTATAGTTCTTCAGATTTTGAACAATCTAACTTTATGCCTCTAATAGTTACCTTAGCCAATGGGAATATGTGTTCGACATTACAATGGTAGGAAGCTAGCTGACTGAGTTGAGAATGAGTTCTTTATCTTTAGTGAAAAAAGTTTCCCATTGTTTGTTGGTGACAAGCTTCTTATTTATGTTGCAGCAATAAATCATTAAAGCCAATGTTAGTTACAGTTCGGCCACTTTGATTGGAGAACCTGTGCAAGAGAGACAAAGCACTTACATTGAAGTAAGAGAGACCATAAATTCTTCTCTCACCACTGAACCGATGTACCAGTGTACCACCGTGCCACTTATTTAACATTTTTGAAGTTATACTTCTTTGCGCCCGTTAGACACTTTGGGATGGGATGTTGGTCGAGAAACCGCGTCACGCTGAAAAGTAAGAACAAATTTTTAAGAACTATCGATTAATCGATTGTTAATCGAAGAAATTTAATCGAAGAAATTACTGATAATGATAATATAGGTGTATAATATAATAATGAAGTCACGTATAATATATTGAAGATAAATATATTGAATAATATTGAAAAATGTCTTATATTTCATTTATATATCCTGTCTGTTTGTGTGCGTGAGTGGGTGTATGAGAATGGCCAAAGAAGTATAACTTCCACCGTGTGGTCCGACGCACACCCAATTTTTTTTTTTTGTCATGGATATGCAGTGGGAAGCTCTGCCTATTACATCATCGTACGTCATTACCGATTTTTTTGAGGTTATATTATAATTTTATTTACAATATTATTGTGTTTTAAATATATTTATTATTTGAGATACGTTTAGAGTGATTGAAATGTTCAGTGACCTACCGTCAAACTGAAATAATATTTATCACTACTTTCATTAATGTTTAATTTACATATTACTTCGTATGCAATTTTAAAATGTGTGCTTTTCTAACTGTATAAGTCATGATAGATCGAGCAAGACATATCATGAATATTATTCAATTTCAACATGATTTATAATAACTAACAAAATTACAATACGCAAAATTATGGCTAATTATATCATATTTTATAATTCAAGCAATTTTCTCTACTACCTAGTACCTTTAACTTTAACATAACCTACAAACATCGTAACCCACCATAACTTCACCAGCTGATTGTGTCTGTTGTCCCCACTCCTAACACTGCCCCTCATGCCAACTAAAGACAGAGTGGTGAAACAATTCCTCTCTGCTGCTGGAACCACTACATGCGCTAAATATTTCAGGCATGTCGCTTTCAACCCGGCCCAATTATAGGAGGAAAGTTCTTGGGGCTACGAGGGATCCAAATCCTAATAACTCAATCTCTCTATGACTATATTAAATTTACGACTTATATTGAACATAAAGTGATTTTTTTTCATTCTATCTACCCCAGAGGCATTTTTACTTTGTGTGCATATATTGTTAAAGAACAATGGTCCAAACCTATGAAGCAAATTTCTAAGTGGACCTCCCGGGATTTGAATCCGTGACCCCTGCATATAAAGCAGACGTGCTAACCACTAGGGTAGTAAGAGGCCTTTAATAGGAAATTATTACCATTTCACTAGTCTCTACTACAGCTTGCATAGCAAAAGGTTTCAGAAAGGTATACATCCAAGATAAAGTCCCCTGATTGTTTTTTATGTTAATTATGGGTTATGTCTCTACCATGTAAATATGTTACTTTTCATCTAACTGTTTTTATTAATTTTTTCACTAAACAGATTCTAAAAATGATAACTTTTAGTCTTTCTATCCGACTAACCATATTATTGAATTTTTTATGGTTACTAAAAAGAATTTCAAAAAGGATACACATGTGCTTTAGTTTACATAAGGACTTGAGTTATAATATTGAAATTCAGCTGTTTGCTTCAGTGTTTTGGATTTCTGCAAGTTATTTTTATTTTTTTATTTATTTAACCTCTATTTCAAGTTTAGTTTATTTACTTCTCTGAGTCTACTTTTATTATTTTTATTGCTAGTCCCTGTTGTTTAACTTGATATATTTCAAAATTAAGTTACCATAAATAATGATTATTAGTTATATTAAATATTGAAAGAAAATTATGGATGATATGAGCTCAGATCCTGAATCTGTGATGTCTGTTGATTCTCTTGAAGCATATAGAAGTAAAAAGTCAAGTCAAATAAACTTATCTAGTGCAAATACAAGTTTATCCAACTCCAATGAAGTAATAGTGCCTTTTTGTAAAGGAGATGTTTTAATTCAGCTCGTACCTACAGTTGATAGGAAAGGAGCAAGGATAAGTAAATCTGTCTCAAATAATTTATTTGAGAATAAAAAATGCCACTCAGCTAGGATTGGAAATCAACCAAGACCATCAAGAAAACATATTCTGGAAGAAAACTCAAATCTTGTCAGGCCTAGGTATAGATCTGTATCTTATTTAGAACAATTTAGGGGAAAACTTTATGGAGTCAATCAAACTACTTCTATTATTTCCTCTGGAAGGTCACATCCCCGAGAACAGAGGAGTTGCAGGTCTGAAGACAGTTATGTACCTGAAGACTTGTCAGTTTCCTCAGAGATTGAATATTATTTGAATCTCACACAGAGGACAGAAAGTACACAGTTAACTGTAAATAATGATGAGGCAGTACAGCTTCTAGATCCAACCTATACTTCAAAACAAAAGAAAAATGTTAGACAAAACAAGGTTTGTCTAGTTGTCTAAATAGTTTATATTTTTTTATAATTTAATCATTCAAAGCTCAACTTTAATTTCAAAGGAATAAATAGCCAATATAATTTATTTATAAATTAGTCTTAAACGGCAAGTGTCTTAACTTTACAAATTAAATCTTCCAATTAAAATGTTTCATTATTTGTAGCAAAATGATATTTATACCATCTACAGAGATCTTATCTATGTCATAATGCTACAAGTTCTGAAATATCTAAGAAATCTGACCTTCCTGGCATGGACAGGTCTTGCTGATATGGAACTGATCTGTACATATGGGGTTAAAGGGGTGGGACATAATCACTGTACTTGTATTGGTAGATAGGTGGGTTATCACCACTGTGTGTGTGTGGATGGGTGGGTCATCTCCACCATACATCTTTATTTCTTTACTTCTTTATTTATCAATGGTAAACCACTTTTGTACATAGTGTAATAATAATACATGGCATCATAAAGTTTATCTAAATCTACAACGGAACTTACTAAGACTACTATGATAGATACAATAATACAAGAACATGACAGCAAATAGTTCAGTAGAAGTACATCATAAATGGCATTGTATAATGTATATATGCAGTATAATGAACAATGATAACTTATGTGAGAATAATACAATAACAACATATTACATTAAATAGCAAGATACATGTTTATCTAAATCTACAACAGAACTTTCTAAGACTACTATGATACATACAATAATACAAGAACATGACAGCAAATAGTTTTAGATGGATGGATGGTTAATAATAATTAACCCATGCTGATCATGCATGGCTACCGAAATTTTTCTCTGGTGGCTTAACCACTTTGGGCGGGAACTCCATTTGTAGGAGCGATCGATGGCATTTTACCTGTCTCTCAGCAGTGGGTGAGCCGAATTTTGTAAACAGAGACAGCACCATCTATTAGCCTGCTTGAGAATAAATACTTTGATACCATTTCCCTAAAAATCAATAACAGATGGATACCATCTTTAAGTATGAAAGATGTAGAGAATATTTGTTTCATTTGTCACACGTGACATTTTCTTGGTTTATTTTCTTCATACTGATTTCATTTTCTTGTTTTCTCCAGTATTTCATCCATTGTATCATACTTTATCTACGTCATAGAAAAATATCACAACATTATTTAGTACCTACGTCAATTAAGCATATAAGTAACTAATAGACTAACAGTTGGTCTGTCATCTGTCTACTGCTCCACGCCTTTTTTTCTATATGCCACTGCCTTCTAAATTTTCACCAACCCTCTGGTCTTTTATTTATACTGTAAATTATTGATCTCGGCTTATGCCATTGTCACCTGCGGTGGATCAAGTAGCTGTGGGTGGCCCTGGCTGGGTCTTTGATCTCTAGTATTGGAATTGTTTTGCATTAGCATGTCATTGGTACCCGATCCTTTGACTTGCATTGTCTGCATGACTAATGTGCTTGATACTGAAAAGGCTCTTCAGTGTGACGACGGATGCAACAGGTGGTTCCATTCAACATGTATGAATTTATCGGTTTCTGAATATCGTAAATTGGCTGCTGATACCAATAAAAAATGGTCTTGTAGACGGGCTGATTGCTTTGCTCCCAACTGCCATCCTCTTAACAGACTGTCAACTTCGCTTGATACTATCTCAACTCATATGGCCCAAATGCTCTCCAAATTTGATAGTTTGGCCAACCTGCCTTCGGATGTTGCGTCTATTAAGAGTGAATTGGTTGCAGTAAATGAAAAATTGGCTAATTTTGAACCTCATATTGTCGAGGCTGAAAAGCGTATCGATTTGCTCGAAGAAGAGGCAAAAGACCTACATCACGGCCAGCCTAGCATATCCAGCATTGAGACAATAATTGAAGAAATTTCTGACAGGAATCGACGTTCTCTTAACATTATACTTTATGATCTTCCTGAGAGTAATTGTAGTCTAGCTGCTTCCCGAATAGAATATGATAATCGTCTTCTTTCCTTGCTAGTTGGCAGCTTCTGAACCTCTTGTCAGGATGCTACTTTCAAATCTATCCGAATGGGTAAACCTGCCGTGGGGAAATCTAGGCCTCTCAAAGTCATTTTTACCGAGCCTAATGTGGTCTTTGCTTTTTCAAAGAATTTTGATAAAAGTATTCTGAATAATCTTGATCCACTACTGAGTAAAGTGAGTTTCTCACGTGACCGTACTGCTGCTGAAAGAAAGAATCTCTTTGAACTGAAATCGTTGCTTAAGGAGAGAACGGATAAGGGTGAGACTGATCTCACCATTAAATATGTAAATGGTATCCCCAAGATAGTTAAACAATATAAAAAAACTGAGCGTTGGAAGTAGCAGTCTTTTGGTTTATTACCAAAATGTTAATGGACTTCGTACGAAACTTAATGAACTTCGCAACTCTGTTACTTCCTGTATATATGACATACTTATCCTAACTGAGACCAATTTGTCCTCAGACATTAGTGATCGGGAATTGGGGCTTACTGGTTACAATGTTTTTCATAGCGACCGTTCATCTCATACCAGTCTCAAATCTTGTGGTGGTTTTGTCCTCATTGCTACCAAGGAACACTTGCATGTGAATGTTATTATTACCTCAGTTTTTGAAATTGAATCTGTTTTTCTTCGTGTTGGGTCCCATAATCCTGTGTTGATTGGAGGAACTTATATCCCTCCCCAGCAACACTCCGTAGTCTATAGTAAATTCTGTGATGCTGTTGACAAAGTGATGTCAGCTTGTTCTAATCCCCATTCTATACTCCTCGTCGGTGACATCAACTTACCGGATGTGAATTGGACTGCTCCTGATCTTGTTGCTGTTGGTGGGAGTTTGAGGTGCCTTATTGATATGGCACTCGCTTTTCAGCTTTCACAGATTAACACTACTTTAGTACTTTAGTAACTTTAGGGACTTGCTCTTTAGTTCCAACCATTCCCTATTTGTATCTCCCACTCTCGATTCTATATTACCACAAGAATCTGCTCATCCTGCCTTATCCTGTGAAATCCCAGTAATCAAGATATCGCCTAAACATATGGGTTCAATTCGTGACTTTTGACGCTGCAACATTGAGAAGATCTTCAATGAACTTTACCATGCTTTGGGTCCTGTTTCCTTCCATTTTCCGGATGTTGTTGAGTCATTCAACCACTTTGTCAATATCATTCATGGAATAGTAGTAAAGAATACACCTTTAAAGAAAACCGGTAAATCACGATTCCCTTGTTGGTTCTCACCGGAGTTGAAGTACTTAGTAATTAGAAAGAAAATTAGTCACAAAAGGTTCAAATCTACTTCTAGCCCTAATGACTACATCGAATTTAGTCGTCTTAGAGAACTTTGCAAGGAGTTAAGCTCTCGGTGTTTCAATAACTATATTGAGTATGTTAATGGTATGATCCCTCTTAACATCAGAGCTTTTTGGAGTTTCGTTGACAGTGTCAAGGGTTCAACGGAACCTGCGGACGCCTACTACCTGGATAACAGTTCAGCGTCGTCGCCAGAAGGTATTTGTAACCTTTTCGCCGAGCATTTTTCCTTCCTCTACAACTCGTCTCCAGGTCCCATTCCTCAATACCATTATCTTTCGTAGATTAATATTTCTTCTTGTGTACTCATTGTGGGTGACGTAGAGCGTAAACTTGCTTCTCTTGACCCTTTCAAGGGAACTGGTCCTGATGAGATACCACCGATGGTTTTGAAGCATTGTAGTGCCCTACTTGCACCTCAACTTACTGTGCTTTTCAACAAACTTCTGGAGCAGGGAATCTTTCCCGACAGTCTGAAGTCCAGTTACGTGGTTCCTATCCACAAATCATCTACGCTGACTAATGTTCGTAACTATCGGCCCATTGTTATTCAACCTGCCCTGGGCAAAATTTTTGAGTCTCTTGTACTTGATCGCATTAGTTTTGCCTTCAGGAGTACTCTTATTCATGAACAACACGGTTTCACACCTGGTAGGTCTACAGTCACCAACCTCGTTCTGTATCAAGACTACATTCAATCTTCTTTTCAAAACCACAATCAAGTCGACAGTGTTTACATCAACTTCTAGAAGGCTTTTGACACAGTCAGTCATGCACATCTCTTGGCTAAGATGGAGGCTTATGGTGTTTTAGGCAGCCTTCTTCAGTGGTTCCGTTCATACCTTTCAAATCGTTCCATGACTGTAAAATTTTCTGGTGCCACCTCCCGACCTTTTCTTGCTACCTCTGGAATGCCACAGGGTTCCCACTTGGGTCCCTTTTTATTCACTTTATTTATTAATGACATCATTGACTGTATTGATGTTGAATGTCTATTGATTGCTGATGACATAAAAATATTCACATCCGTTTCAACCCTGCAGAATTGCTTACAACTTCAACTTTGCCTTCTTAGATTGGATAATTGGTGTGTGCAGAACAATCTTAAATTGAACATTGCTAAATGCGCAGTCATCACCTTTCACCGTTCCTCCGTTCCTATACTGTTTGATTACATAATCAATAACTCTGCACTTGATCGTAAAACTTCTATTAGAGATCTTGGAATCGTAATCTCCCACAATCTTGGCCCTGAATCCCACATTGATACCATTACCTCTAAAGCCTCTCGTAATTTGGGATTCCTGATCAGAACTTCAAGAAGCGGACTGAGTGTTGCGGCTATGAAGTTTATCTTTACTGCTCTTGTGAGGTCAGTGCTTGAATATGGCAGCGTTGTCTGGTCGCCCTATCAAGTAGGTCACATCCAGTAGCTCCAAGGTGTCCAGGATCGCTTCTTGCGGGTGGTTGGAGTCAAATGTGGATTCGAGTACAGAACTGTGCCATTGAAAGATTTGGAGATTTCCTTGGGCCTAAACTCTCTTGTGAAGCGCAGACAACTTTTAGATGTGGTTTTTCTCCATAAACTAATTAACGGAGACGTGAATTGTCCAGAACTGCTCAGGCGGATCGACTTCCAAGTGCCTCATCAGACCAGGTCACTTCACACTTTCTGTCGTCGTGTCTACTCAACCAATTATGTACATCACAGCACTATCCTGAGACTTCACAGACTTGGAAACCTCGTCTCCTTCCAGCATGACTTTTTCAGTGATAGTGTTATGCACCTGAAAAAATATTTTCTTTTGTTGTAGACATTAGTGACCTGGCTTCACAGTAAAATTTACATATATTTTCTATTTTTGTTTTTCTTTCTTCTTTTTTTCCTTTATTCTTTTCTACATGCATACATTTATTTCTGTTTTTCTCTCATATTGTAATTTATTCATATGTATGTATATGTGTATGTGCATATGGGTGTATGTATGTATTGTATAATAATTAATATTACTGTTACTATTTATATCGTTGCTATGCTATTATTGTTATTCTCTATATAGTCTATTCTATAAGTATTGTTATGTAATAGTATTTTTTTTCGGCTATTGTACTAATAATTTATAATGTGGATCATTTTCATTAGCCTATTGTTGGACATAAGAATACCTGATTGTTTTTTTTCCATGTACTAATGGTGTCACCGTGAATAAATAAATAAAATAAAATATTATGGTTAATGTACCTATCACCTCAGAACAAAAAATGGGTCAGTCTAAATATTTAAAATTATAATAAGTTTAATTACCCAACAAAATTTAGTACATTTTATACAATATACCAGCCTTTACAGGAACATTATTTTAGACATAAACTAACTTTAAATTTGAAACTTCTAGTTAATTTTATACTTTATAAAACTAGTATATTAGAGATAGGACATCAGCAAACTTACCATAAAAGACAAGTTCACTAACATCAGAGTAGTAGTCACAAACACCATTTTCTTCAGGTGAGTAGATAGAGAGAGAGAGAGAGAGAGAGAGAGAGAGAGAGAGAGAGAGAGAGAGAGAGAGAGAGAGAGAGAGAGAGAGAGAGAGAGAGAGAGAGAGACAAACGAAGAACGCACTATCACTGTGCGTGTATGGGCGGACTTGTGGGTCACTATCACTGTACGTGTATGGGTGGCCGGGTGGGTCATTACCACTGTACGTGTATGGGTGGATGGGTCATTACCACCTGCCCACCCATATACAAACAGTGGTAATGACCTACCCACCGATACACTTACATTGGTAATGACCCACCCACCCATACACATACAGTGGTAATGACCCACCCGCCCACCCATACACGTACAGTGATAGTGACCCACAAGTCCGACCATAACATGCACAGTGATAGTGACCCACCCGCCCACCCATACACGCACAGTGATACGGTAGTATTCTATTGCTCTCTAGAGCGCCTTCGGCGGTAAGTCAATCACCGACCCCAATACTTCTGTACACGTACACTGGTAGTGACCCACCCACCCGTACACGTTCATTGGTGGCCACTGACCCCAATACTTCTGTACACGTACTCTGGTAGTGACCCACCCACCCGTACACGTTCATTGGTAGCCACCGACCCCAATGCTTCTGTACAGGTACACTGGTAGTGACCCACCTACCCGTACACGTTCATTAGTAGCCACCCATACACGTACAATGGTATTGACCCACCCGTTTACCCATACATGTACAGTGGTATGTACCCACCCGCACACCCATACACGTACAGTGGTATTGACCCACCTGCCCACCCATACACGTACAGTTGTACTGACCCACCCGCCCACTCATATACATACGGTGGTACTGACCCACCTGCCCACCCATACACGTACGGTGGTATTATGTACCACCGTACATGTATGGTGGTACCTAACCAAACCTAACCAAAGTAGTGGTAGTGAATTGAGGGGAAATGTCCACATTTCCTATATAAACGGACAGTTCAAAGCAAAATACATTGGCTATTCACGCGCACCTTGTTGCTATCTAACGGTGATTGGTTTCAAATAAGTGCTCGGATAATTGTTTGGTTTACCAGATAAGAAGATATTTTAGCTGTTTACAAGGTGAGAAAACACCAAAAATACAAATCAGGCATATAATACAGGGAGACTAGTTATACACAATACCATCGTTCTACAAGTGTTTCCTAGAATACCCCTAGAAGTTGTCTTTCCTAAGTTTACACTATTCTATAGGTGTAGCAGGGAGAATTGTTATACACAACAGCAACGTTCTTCAAGTGTTTCCTAGAATACCCCTAGAAGTTGTCTTTCCTAAGTTTACACTATTCTATAGGTGTAGCAGGGAGAATTGTTATACACAACAGCAACGTTCTTCAAGTGTTTCCTAGAATACCCTTAGAAGTTGTCTGTCCTAAGTTTACACTATCAATACCATTGTACGTGTAAGTTTGGGCGGTTGGATCAATACCACTGTACGTGTATGTGTGGGCAGGTGGATCAATACCACTGTACGTGTATGGGTGGGCAGGTGGGTCAATACCACTGTACGTGTATGGGTGGGCGGGTGGTTCAATACCACTGTATGGGTGGGCGGATGGGTTATCACCACTGTAAGTGTATGGGTGGGTAGGTGGGTCATCACCATTGTACGTATATGGGTGGGTGGATCATCAACAGGAAAGAGTTGATCAAGAGGAAATATTAAAGGAATGTTTTAAAGGAAACTTCAAGCAAAATATTTGATACAATTAATATCTTTTGATTTTAAAACAGAACTAGAAAAACAACTAAAAGAACAACCGGTAGTTGAAAAACTCTCTTAAAATTCTATTAAAAAATCACAATAGGACAAATGTATTATCCATCCACAAATTGTAATTCACAAACCTGCAATCATTTTAAGACAACCATAAATACTTAACAATAAATAAATGATTGCAAATTTTAGTTTAGATTGTAGAGTCCAGGAATGTGAATTAGAAAAGATAGAGCAAACATACCTGTGACGATAAAAATCACAAACATAAACTTAAAAGACACATCATATTACGACAGATACAAATGTTGGTACCACTGGTATTTTCTCTGTCTGTAGAAAGATTGATGTTTGTCTCTCTTCCTAGTCCTCTCAAAAACTAAGGAATGAGCTAATAGCAATGAACATTTGTCATTCATGACTTTTATGTGCTTAATTTTTGTGAGTATCAGTCTAAATATTGAGTTCTTGTGACTAATTTGCCAGTTTTTATAAATAGTGTCACACTTGTCAGTTAGCTGAAAATCAGACCAAATACTTCATGGATTCCACGTAAAGCTCTAGGTCCTATAGATGCCCTAGCTATTGGGCTATTAATAAATAGTCCTTTCTGATCTTAGTCGAACTCAGATAGTAACAATGACTACACTCGTTCGTGTACACTCATCACACTCACTCACTCCTCATATTCGCCCATGTCTCTTAATCGCTTCATATTCGCTCATGATCGGCGTCTTAGAAATAAATAATAGTAATAATGAATAGTACTTACCATATTTCCAACTCTGAAGAACTGATTATTTCCTACAAAACTTGACACTTTCAACTATGAAAAATCCTTTCCAATATGTTTAAATCCAAGATAAAACATTTTCACCTTCAACTATGAGTCATTCCTGGACTCTACAATCTAAACTCACATTTGCAATCATTTATTTACTGTTAAGTATTTATGGTTGCCTTAAAATGATTTAGGGTTTTAAATTACAATTTATGTTGGAATGGAATAATATATTTTTCCCATTGTGAGTTTTTAATAGAATTTTAAGAAAGCTTAAGAATGTAAAGTCTAAATACCGGTAAATAAAAAAAACAGCCAGTTTGAAATCACAAGGAAGTTAGATTCCTGCTCTTACTTCCAATAAAAATTGCAAAACAGATGATTTTTCCACCAACTATAATATAAACACTGATTCCATCTGTTTCAAAAAGAATTTAAATAACACTTATGAACACATTAACAAGCCATTTTAATTGACTCTGCAATATAACCACTGAATATAATAAATATTGTAACTATGGCAACAAACATATGATTTGTAAATATTATTACTAACATCTCCCTCCTTAAATCCGAACTTTATTTCAGCTTTCTTAAGTGAACTCCGGTCCTTCGCTGTTCCGCTCCATTTATCATCTGGACGAGGTATGACCTTGGCTGACCTACACAATATTTGGGTAACCTTCCCTCTTTCCCATAGTTTGGAAAACATATTTTGTAACAATACTTCCCCTCCAACAAAGTAATGTTCTTCTCGCTTTTTACAAGTTCGGTCATAGTACAGTTTTTAAGTGTCTTGACGACTTTTCATTTCATTGTGTACCTCTCTTGGAATTACCCTTGGTTTCAGTTCATCATTATTAATTGGCAACTTTGATCTAATATGACGGCTGTTAAGCAACTGAGAGGGTGAAAACGCCAAGCCAGCTACTGGAGATTCCTATAGTTAAGCAAGTAAAGTTCAAAATCTTGCCTGCTTTCTTTTGACTTCTTTAGCATGTTCTTTGTGATTCCTACAGCTTTTTCAGCCAAACCATTTGATCTAGAATGATAAGGACTAGAGGTTACGATCTGAAAATTCCATTCCATGGCAAATTGGCGAAATTCTAAACTGTTTAAAGGCATATTATCTGCTACCATGGTCTCAGGTATTCCAATGAAGACATCATTCAGCTTTTTAATAATAGTAGAGCTTGTTTTGTTAGAGATTGCATATACTTCCAACCATCTCGAGTAGAAATCAACTACAATAAAGAAATTTTTGCCTTGAAATTCTGCTATATCTGCAGCTATTTTGCTAAAGGGTAAAGATTTAATATCGTGACTTAATAAGGGCTCATTTTTATTTGAACACCTGTACTTCTGACACACTGCACAAGATGAAACTAGACTTTTTATATCAGAATAAATTCCTGGCAGTAGTAGAACTGGTCTACGATCGAGTTTATTTTGGAACTAGCCAAATGAGTCTCAAGCAGAATACTCAATACAAATCTTCTGAGTGTTTGAGCAACAATCAGCCTTGTTCCATAATACAACAATCCATTTTTTGATTGCAACTCATTTCTCAGTTTATACATGTGTTTAATTTCACCATAAAGAGTCTTAGTGTCAGGCCATCCTTCATGAAGATACAGATTAATGGATTTAATACAATCATCATTTAAAGATTTTCCTGGAATTCCTTTAATCTTGGTGCATTTATCTTGACTTCATTTGTGCTCAAACAGTATTTAAAATCTTTCATGGTTGAATCTTCTTGAGATTCAGTTTTTATTCCTGTTCTTGACATGAGATAAACATAAATTTTCCTGGCAAATATTTAATACTAAACTGATAGTTTATCAACTTTAACTTCAATCTTTTTAGTCTGTTATTTAGCACTTTAACAATTGATTTGGACATAATAGATACAAGAGGCATGTGGTCAGGATACACAGTAACAAAGTTGTGACCATAAATATAGTTATGCAGCTTGTTAGTTGCAAAGCAAATAGCTAGAAGTTCTTTTTCCACTTGAGCGTATGATTCTTCTGTGGCTGTCATAGATCTTAGACAGAATAAACCCGGTTTTATACAATAAAACCGTTAATACGAGATAATGACAATATTAATAGGAATGAGTCCAGTGCAATCAACTCAACACCCTCGAAATGGTCCTTGAACAATGCTGGGGTGAACTCATCTGACTTCACTTGTCATAGAAAAAACCGTAATAGGAAACATCGGCTTTTAATTGTTGCGGATAGTCATGGTAAACATCTTTCACCACTCTTGGAGAATGAACTTGGCGTCGACTACGAAGTGGGAGTAGTGTGCAATCCTGGAGCTACTTATAACTATGTGACAAAAAACTTGGTAGAGAAGACAGAAGACTTTACCAAAGATGATCAAGCTAAATTGATTGCTGGCTGCAATGACCGTGATCAAACCTCAACAGCAGACATTGTAAATAGTTTTAATATAGAAAGTTTTAGATCCATAGCTTGTAAGACAAACGTAAATATGGTCAGTATACCTTTTAGATATGACTGTCCGAAAAAGAATTTTATTATTCACTGTTCTAACACTAAATTACAGAAAAAACGCAAAACATAAATTTAAACAATTTTATTGATGTAAGCAATATGGATATTAGTAACTTTACAAGACATGGACTCCACTTAAACAAATTAGGTAAAATTACTATAATCAAACATATTAACAAGTGTTAAAAAAGAGGATGCAAATGCAGATGAAAGTGGAGGGTTAGATAAAGATAAAGAAAACAATGCAGCTAGGCTTTTAGAAAGTCTGTAAATAATATAGCAAGTAGTCATAAACCGAAACAAACCACTCATATTGGCTTCATATTCCTAAATATACAGGGTATTGATGGGAAAAAATTAGTCTTTGAAAATTTGATTAATTTGGAAAAAGTAAACTTTATTTGTTTATCAGAGCATTGGCTCAATGAACATGAAGTAGCATTTGCATGCCCGGATAGTTACCACTGTGTTAGTGCTTTTTGTTGGAATGAACGATAAAGGGGAGGTACTGTAATTTTTGTAAAAAATAGTTTGATGGCTAAGCCCCTTGATATTAGCCTATTTTGTTTAGAACTTCATTTTGAGGCCTCGGCTACAGTTATAGAAAATTATAAGTTAATTATTTTATTTCTGTATCACTCTCCATCAGGGGATGCAGACATATTCCTCGATAGTTTGGAAAAACTGTTGATTTTTGTGTCAAAATGGCCCAATTACACATTGGTAGCGAGTGGCGATATAAATAATACATTTAATGTTAATAACACTGAAATAAGAACAGTCAAAGAACTCCTGAATATACTCAGACAAAATAATTTTTACTATTTAAATTCAGCTCCGACACGGAGCAGTAACTGTTTAGATAATGTTTTTGTTAATTGTCCAAGACAACATGTTAAGTCATGTCAATTATTTGATTTTCCTTACTCAGATCATTTGTTTAATGTTTGATATAAAATGTTTAGATTAAAAAAATAAGGTCTTAAATTCAATTCCTTCTGACCAATTCAAGGTGTTACCGATTTCGGCTGAACAAGATTTTATAAATGGCTTGGACTCGCTGAACTGGCATACTCTGTTAAGCTGTATCACACATTTAGATGCAAATAATTTTTTCAATAAAATTTTAAGAGAAATTTTGAAAAAGCTGGATAATGTTAATGTTTTAAAGAGAATTAGACCTAAGCTGAACATTTGTAACAAATTAATAAATGAGTGGTATACTCAAGACCTGACAAACATGAAAGATAGATTATTATTGTTAGGTAAATTAAAGACACAGAGTTCAAAAGTACAACTAAACAAATTGAGGAAACAGTATAGAGTATATATTCATGAATCTAAGCTTAGTTTTAACATTTAAAAAATTGAGAAAAGTAAAAAAAATGTAAAGCTCCCTGGTCAGTAATTAATTCAAATAACTTTAACATTATGGAGCTATCTAAAAATCATGCAGTTAATATACATCCTGATGTTTTTAATGAATATTTTGTAAGTTCTGTTAGAGAAATTAAGCAAAATGTATATAAAACTAGGGTAACTGTAAGAGAATTAGTTAGTAAGACTAATTTTAATTTTAATCATAGAACTTTTAGATGGAAATTTGTCTTTCCTAATGATGTTGTAAGGGCTGCAAAAAGGATGAATAATACAAGCAGTAAAGATATATACAATTGCTCTAATAATCTTCTAAAGAGCTCAGTACATACTACCACTGAACCTTTGTCAATTAGTTTTAATCCATGTTTACAAGAAGGTGTCTTTCCAAACAAATTAAAAGTTTCAAAAATATGTCCAATTTTTAAAAAAGGGCAAAGAGACCTACCGGAAAGCTATCGGCCTGTGTCTTTGATTCCTGTATTGTCTAAACTCTTGGAACTCTTAGTATATGAGCAAGTTAGCTTTTTCTTGGAACAGAAAAATGTTCTTCATTTGTCACAATTTGGATTCCGAAAAGGTAAAAATACAATTGATGCAGTAGAGAGACTTGTAAGAGAAGTACTTTTAACTTTTGAAAATAGAGCCTGTGCTCAGGTTACACTGTGTGACCTGAGTAAGGCTTTCGATTGTGTCAATCACGATGACCTTTTATTAAAATTAAATTGTTATGGCTTTTCTGGTTCCTGTTTAAAATTTTTCGAATCGTATCTGGAAAACAGACTTCAATCAGTTTATGTGAATGATGAATATTCCAAGGACGCCTTAGTTGAGTATGGATTCCTCAGGGGTCGGTTTTAGGACCACTTTTATTTTTAATTAGTGTGAACGATCTGCCTTTCTCTGTTAACTTGAAATCCCTTTTATATGCTGATGACACTACCTTTGTGGATGTTGCTGGCAACCTTGAAGAACTTAAATTATTTTCTCAAGAAACAATTAAAAACGCTGCCATATGGTTTAAAACAAATGGGTTTTTACTTAATGAAAATAAGACAAAAAATTTGCTTTGTACTTTAAGAACTGCTGAAGTTCCTAAACTGATGATTTTGTCACAAATGCTAAATTTCTAGGTATTTATATTGTATTTATATATATAGGTAGACCTATTTATAAATTAGTATAAATTGACTACATATCGTTAAAATTATCAAGGGTGGGGTATCTTTTAAAACGACTGACTTTTTGCGTCCTTTTAACTACCTCAAAACAGCCTATTATGCATACTTTCAATCAGTTTTTAGATATGGCTTGATATTATTTTGTAACTGTTCAAAAATTAATGAAATATTACTTCTTCAAAAGAAAGCAATTAGAGTAATTACAAAACCAGAAATGAGAGATCACTGCAGACCTTTACTTATTCAGCTAGAAGTGCAAACATTTATCAACTTGTATATATTTGATTTAATTACATTCATAAAATCTTTAAATCTTTAAAGAATCTAATAACTTTTCACCCTGATAAACACAACTACAAAATACGTAACAGAGAAAAAGCAGCAATTGAGTTCAATAGGTTAAGTAAATCACTTTCTAGTCATTTGGTAATATCCTTGAAGGTATATAATAAAATTAATCACCTCATCCATCTTTATTCAATCAATGTTTTTAAAATCAGATTTTATAATTGGTTACTTAAGAATCTCTTTTATTCAAAAAGTGAATTTTTCTTGGTAACTAAGATTGAATTTTAAATTAGGGATTTTGAGTTGTAAGACATTTGGCAGGGATAATACTAAAAATGATAATATTTGTTCTGATTAGTCATATTTATTTTGTCGTTGTTTATAGGCATTTATTGTACGCTGTCTATAAGTTATATTATTTGTCTATAGTCTAATTGTTGTATTGTATTAGTATATTTATTATCTATATTTATAAAAGAGGATGTTTGTGTGTGTGTATATATATATATATATATATATATATATATATATATATATATATATATATATATATGTTTGAAGTTTATGCGCTGCCAAACCATCCAACCGATCGCCATGAAACTTTAAGATGTTGTCCTGTATACTCCCGAGATGGTTTCTGTGAAGTTTGATGCAGATCCGTCCACAGGGTCCCGCCCCACAGGCTCCTAAAGATCCCATGTTATTCAAATGGAGAATCTGAATTGTTTACAAAAAACATATGACTGTGTGGTTTAATGTAGTTTCACAAGCCATAAGCAGATTGAAGTTCTCACAACAACAGTACTGTATATTTTTTGATTTATTGTAGTTCTACATTTCACCTTGAGAGTGTAGCACACACTACTTTTACTTGATCAGGTGATCTGTATTTGGTGTTAACCTTTTTTCCTCGGTAATTAAAACATGTGTTGAAACGTGAAAATAAAAAATAAATAATTATTTGTTTTGCAGTTTACTTTTTATGACATGCCTCCTAAAAAATCTAATATTGGTAGAAGAAGCAAAAATGCTCAAATTCTTTCAGCTATTAGGTTCTAAATCAAACTCAATATTATGACCGGCGAAGCGGGCGGGTACAGCTAGTTTATTTATAAAATTTTGTAATGGTAACGTGGCAAGATTGCTGATAAACGACTTTGTCAATGCTTATTGTAGCCTGTACGACAATAAAAGATATTCTTATTCTTAGTCTTGATCCAAAATGTATGGGTCTCCCTTTTGCAGCATACAAAACCCCAAAGTATCTTTTGAAGCATCACACTGGATTTCAACCAGAGATGCAAGGTCAAATGATGCTAGCACTCTTGGGCTGCAAATTTCAATCTTAATAATACTAAACATTTTAGAGTGAGTGTCTATCCAGGACCACTCAACTTGCTTTTTCAACAGTTCCCTATCATTCCCAAAGCTCTTTGCAACTCTTGCTTGTTAGTTGGATTTTTTAAAGTTTGTACCGCTTGAACCTTTTCTGGATTTGGTGAAGCGGTTCCACCATTACATACATCAAACACATATGGTTTGTTGAATTCCATTGTAATTCTTATCAGTTACACTAACTTTCTTATACAAGTTTAATATAGTTATGACGCGCATGTTTCAAAAAGTATTTAAATAAACCAGGAACCTAAAAGCATTTTAATTGACTCAAAATATAACACTGAATATATAAATATTGCTACTATTAACAACAAACATATGATTTAAAATATTACTTACACATCAACTTCCATAAATGCTTTTGGGTCCTCGACAGCTACACATAAGACAGTTCAATACAATTAAGTGATACAAAATGTGCCTCTTGTGTGTACTGGCCAGAGTACATGTAGACACTTTCATCTGCCGATAATGACTTGCGATTTTGCTTTAAAAGTGGAGTAATGATATGAGTAGAATAAAAACTTACTTATATCATGTCTATTCTTCCAAGGAGGATTTAAAGTATATGAAATATAATCTGTATTAGGGATATTAAATAAACATAAGAAAATAGTAAATTTTGTTTGACATGGATCAACAATGTGTAATAAGTGAACACAATCTGATATATTTTTTCGAACCAAGTCAATAAATTTGTATTATTTATTCTTTTTATTTTAGGGAAAATCAACAATGATACTATCTAAAATAAAAGATACAAAACCAACCAGTGAAAGCAAAGAACCAGAAAAGGTAAGTTCATGATTATATTGTCAAAAAGTGGATCTAATAAAACTAGTTTTTATTTTTTTTATTTTTTACAAATGAGAAAATTTGATTATATTAGGCAAAAGCCTTAGTGTTGTGACAATAGTGTGTAATATATAGTGGACCAAACATATTATTCTGGTTCATTTTGTTTTAACTATTCTGCTACACCAGGATTAAAACATAAATTTTATTCATAACATTTGTTATTTTAATATTTCAGTTAGTTGCAGTTGTATGACTATCAATGATCTAATTCAAAACTTTATAGCAAATATTGCAGATTTGTAAAAAATATTTCCATTTTAAACTATAAGTCCTTTGCTAGCACTTAAGCTACTCATGAATCTGACAATTGTTCCAGCATCGTTGGATTGTGGAGACATTGAATAAAACCTTTAAGTACACACACTGGAAGTCTGTGTGTGGAAGTACTGGGGGATGGCTCAAAACCAGACAGGCGATAAGATCACGGGTGGCAGTCGGAGGATTAAATCACAAATCGGCAGCTGAGCGAAAAATTATTTATTTAAAAAAAATAATTTGGCAGAAGGCCACAATCAAAACTACACTCAAAACAACAAGCTACACAAAATTAACAAGAATAACAAATAATACACAAAATCAACAAATGCTACAAATGCCAAAAATTTACATAACCGACAGGCCTATCTGCAGAATGACAAGACAGACAAAACTACAAAAACTTTATAAGAATATACAATGAAAATTTAGAACATTTTTAACAAAACAAATTACTGGCAATTTAACCCACATCCCATGATTCCACTGAGGCCAGGGAGTAAGCCGGAATCCCTGGGCAGCTCCGAATTTTTGTTTTTAACTATAAATAAATAGTTTAAAATAATAACAAGAAAAAAATAAACCTCTAAAAACTTAATAAATAACAAACAAATTTAATATTAACGACAGTAAATTTTTCAACAGAATAATAAGAATAAATTTATGAGAAAAAATTAAAAAAAGCTATTTATGGCTGTGGTGGAAGATAGAGTTTAATACATTCTTGGCACTTTCTTCTCCTTCTTTGGCCTAGGCCTATATTAAAATGTTTCCGCACAATATATTTTTTTCTTTTATTTTTTTTTCTTCATTTTACCACCCCAGCTCAGCTGCCGGGAATAAAAATGAACGCACTGACCTGAGGACAGAAGAAAAGCTCCTCAAGTTGTAACGAGGGCAGCAGAGTAGAACATGGCTCCTTTACATGGTCCCCTGGCCAGGCTACCACAGTGGAGAACAGTAGAACTTCATCCGGACGGCAGGCTGAGGGTTCAACGTCCCACTCAAGGACCCTGGAGTTTGAGAGTCTCTAGTCGGTCAACATATCGTGTACAGAGGCTGAATAAAACAGGTTAAAAAACTACAGGCCAAACCGATAGACCGAGAGCTGGAATTACGGAACGACAGAGTCTGAGCCAATGGCCACAAAAGTAAACAAATCGACAGCGTAAGAGCGATCTTAGGCAGCCTGGCAAACCACGACAACAAATAACAACAAATGTACCGGTCAAACGACCCGGTACAGACCTTGTGGTAAATACATCAAACACTTACTCTACAAGAAGTGTAATTTTCATATTGGCCCCCCATGTTTGTTTTTCTCTTAATTCATGTTTTTATTAAGACAGGTTAGACATTTCAATGAAAAGCAAAAATTATGTCATTCTAGTATTTTTGTTTCTTTAACAGAAAAAAAGTGTTGAGCCAGATAAGGAGAGATCAGTTTATGGTGTAAAAAATGGGTTTGTTGCATTTTTGTTTGCAAAGTAGTTTATAAATCTCGTGTCCTAACATTTTATTATAAAAATGTAGTTTTTTTTATATTTGACTTTGACATTTTTAAACAGCCACCTTTTTGAAACAGATAATATTAGACATTTAGCATTTTTAACATAAAATGTATCTTTGTAACATAAACCTTCATACGAAAATTCAATATTGTATGTCGGTTTTGGAGATAATAATATTTCTGCAAAAAACACATACAGACAACAAACAGAAAAACAAATCGAAACAGTTTATTTGTTTCATAGCATTATTTGCTTGTATTGACCTGACAAACCAATTCTCTAAAATATGTGACCGGTCGAAGCTGGATACCCTGTTTAAAAAAATCAATGATAAAGAAATCCACTAAGATGCATTATTGGTTTGTTTTATTTATTTATATTTAAAAGTCGTATAAATTAATTGCAAACGTCATTAATGGTGTACATTTTTGCAGGATATATTGCTTTCAGAATTGTTTGACTGAATCAATATACAGTAAAATATTAACTTAATTTTATCTTCCTGGTAAATACACAGTAAAAAGTAACATTAAAAAACTAGTAGACTGTAATTATTATAGTAATATGTTACGTTAAGGAAAGAACTTGAAAATTATAAGGATCACTATGACAACTTTTGAGAGTAAAAGGCAGAAAATATGCAACGTTTAAAAATTGAATGTAGAGATATTAGTTAATTCATCAGTGCCTTTCATATGTACAATATTTACAAAATTTGAGAGAAGACATTATATTCATGAGACAGCTTAGTAGAACCATAGCTTTTAAACATTCAGTAGTGTCATGATATTATAACATGAATGGCAACTGGGTCTGTGGGAATTACTAGCAGTATTTGGATAAAGTGTACAAAACGTTAAAGTTATATTTTACATATAACATTATAGTTAAAGTTTACATTTATTTAGAATAATTGTGGTTTTCTCATACCGGTAGGGTTTCCATTTTTTTTTTTATTTTGTTAAAAAAAAGCAAACATGTAATTTAAACTAAAAATACCTAAAATTTGTAAAAGAACAACAATAAAAACCTATTATCTTTCATACACACTGTCACAACTATAGCCATTGATTATATAAACACGCAGACTGCCCACTCTTGTGGGTTTCGTGTTTGGTGAAGTTAGTAATTTATTTATTTATAAACATAATGCTATAATAGAGGAAAATCCCAATTACAATGAAGCACTAATAACTAACAATTATAATCAGCATGATGCAAGTTTTTTTTTTTTTTTTTTAATCTACAAGACTATTATTATAAATATCACCCCCCATAATAATAACATTTAATCTAACAAAACTTAACAATAATTTATTTAGAAAAGTAACAATAACAATGCAAATTTCAACAACTTAATTTCATCAAAAATACATATAACAAAACAAATAACAATATAAGAAATATAACAAAAATAATTAGCAATTAACAATATACATATACAGTACATTTAAGAACTAAATAACCCTTAAAATGTTTAACATCAGTTGCTTGCGAAATGCGAAATCGAATAATGATACAAGAATAATTTAATTGAACTCATTTGATATTTTACAAACATTGTTTCTGAATCTTTTTTTAAATAAACAAAATTTCATATTGAATTGCTCAATCATGTTATTACTTAAACCATTGTAATTAATAGAGAGAATATGTTCCTAATTTTGCACGATGGTATGCACCCGGGCAGAAGAGTTACGAGAACGTGAAGCAAAACTCCACCCGGACAGTGAGCCTGCATTGTGATTGCTCACGCACCACCAACACGCTGCGCAGGAACACCACAACATACGCATTTTGGTCTGGCACTCACTTATCCAGTTCAAATTCAAATACGCACAAGTGTTGTTTAATGCAAATGCTTTTAATATAAAAAAAATCTCAAGTAACCGACCCCCACACAATAAAATAGATGGATTGAACCAAAAATACCACACGACACAAAACATACAAAACAAAACTTGGTATTAAAAAAACCACGTGGTAATGAAAAAAGATAACATTAAAACATAAAAATGAATTGAAACCAAACATAGAGAATTCAACATTTAATAATGTGGACATAAATCAATTTTTGTTTTTAAAGACAAAAATTGAAACGGAGATATGAAATTTTAAAAGGTGGCACACAATACAGTCTTTATGTTAACCTCAAAAACCAGTTTATAAAAAAAGTTTAATTATCACATATATAACAAAAAGGAATTCAACTACTTTAATATTTAAAAGAAGATAAAAATTGATAGCATGGAAAAAATTAAAGAATGATCCATATACATAAAACAGGTAAAAATCCACCCCAAAATAAGAAGAAGTATGACAAAATCAACAGACCAAAATAAACTAAAGTTAATGAAAATCACCAGCGAATCATTAAACAGGTAAACAAAGTATTGACCCACAGAAAATACAAACGAAAACAAAGGTTGAAAAAACCACAAAAACAAATTTATTAGGTATTAAATAAGTACATGAGTCATATTGAAGAAACATTGATTCAAAATTGACGGAAAAGAAAATGGAATAAATATTAAAATATTACTCATTTATATATTATAAAATTGTTTCTACATTAAAGTAAAAAAATAAATATATAGAAAGGTTCCACAAAAATACAAAGTTATATATACTTAAACATTAGATTATAGAGAATTAGTTCAAAAGCTAAGCCATAAAATTGAAAGATGGAAGGGAGAAAAGGATGTACGAGATGAAGCAAAAACCAACCCTAAGAACAAGGCGTACATGATTGAAATAACGAAATGTCCCCACGCAACCTCTCAGAAAACAATATAGATACAGTTTTTCTGCACTCAGTCTAATAACAGTTCTAAAAATAGGATACGAATGATTTTTATGTTGCAAATCTTTTTGAAATATAAAAAAATTTAAAAAGATTGTAAAAACCTATTAATCAATTAATTAAATTTAGATGCATGAATGGAACCAAACAACTATCAGATAATGATAATAAATACAATAAAAATTAAACTAGAAAAAAAAAATAAATGGATAAAAAAATAGAAAAAAAACAAGATTTTAAAATTGCAAAAACATGATCAGAAAATGACACATTTATGAAAAAAATTAATTAAATAAAAAAACGTTTCTGTAACGCTATCCAATCAAATTAAACATTATATGGCAATGTATATGCTTTAAACAATGAATTTTCCTTGATCGACAGGACGACAACTAACAATCTTTAAATTATTCTTATAAATAAGAAGTTACACATACAGTCTATTGTTACAGACAACGCATTAAAGATGCATACAGATTTTAAACATTATAATGAAAGTTAATCAATACATATAACAAATTAACGTGGAATTCTCTAACCATATATCTTTATTATATTGTTGAACATACAAGCCATACCAAGTTGATTTGAGAACCAACGCCATCAACACTGTTAAATATTATTTTAGTTAAAACTAACATATGTGTCTGCTCCTTCAAATACAGCTGATGATGTCAGGAATTCATACAGACAAAAGTATGGGAATATTAGACCATATAGTTTTAATTGTTCTCAATATACAAAAATGAGCATATATTACTTAAAGTATAGAATTTTCTTTTATTGCTAAATAAAGAGAAACCAATTATAGCTTACCTTAGAACAAAACGTTTCATAAATTTAAATATCGATTTAAAAATACTAACATAATGCTTCTGCCTGTTAGAAGTTACATGGACAGAATAATGATCAAAAATGGATTAACTGGAAAGTAATGATAAATGGTTGCCTCAGTCGAAAGCATTTTCAAAGTCAGTGTAAACAAAGTTCATCTGACTACCCTCATCTATAGATTGAATACAAAACTCTGAAAAATTCAACAAGTTAGAATTAATAGACCTACCAGGGAAAAACAAATGTTGATTAGGTGTTAAATAATTTTTTACATGCTCATATATTTAAAATGTAACATTGATTCAAACATCTTGACTCGGGCAGAAAGAATTAATATGGGTCAATAATTATTTATTAAATATCTCTCCTTTATTATATATAGGTATAATTTTAGATTGTTTCTACCTATCTGGGAAAGTATTAAGTTTAAGAGAAAGGTTGAAAATATAAAGAAGAGGTTCCACAAAAAGATCAGCACAACCATTGAGTATATACGGGGTAAACGTCAGGACCCAGAGACCTTTTAGATTTCAGGCTTTTCAAAAGCCGTAAGCACATAACCAGGAGTGACAGATGGAAGGGTCAGAATAGGGATGTTCAGCAGAGTGGGTGGGCAGAGCACACACCGACACAACTCCTCACCTTCAAGCTAACAAGGTTCGTACACTGATTTAAAATAGGACGCAAATGTCTCCATTATCGCCGCTCCCCCTCAACCTCCACACCATTTAACCTCATAGAGTTACAGTTGTTATCTGCTACTCTCAGTTTCTTAATAACATTCCTAAAAACTTAGGATTACTAACTAGATTATTTTCTGTGTTAGCTATATATGTTTTATTCTGTTTTAGTATAGTTTTCATATTGTAATATATTATTTAGTATTAAAATGATAGTAAAAACTATTTATATCAGATTTTACATTCAAATTTTGCTATGCAGAAAAGGGCACTGGCAAAACAAGAAGCTTATTCAGATGAAGTTAGAGTAAAAAACAGAATGAAGATAAACCGTCAGAAAGAAAAGGAAAAACTTGTAAAGGTATGATAAAGAATATATTCTAGAGTAAATCTATAATATTCAATTCTGTTATTTTACTATCCACATTAAAAAATGCTCTCAAACTGCTTAGTCCTTGATCTGTAGCTACTTAATATAGAAAAATTGAATATTAGATTTAAATTGAAGTAACACTTGTGTTCAAATGTGAAATCAGGCTTGAAATACAGATCTGAGGTTAAAGTTTATAACATTCCATATGGAACTAAAAACCTGCACTAAATATCGTTCGTTACAAACACAAAATTTACTTTAACACATATCCAGTGGTTGCTGTACTCATAAAATGGGATTCTTGTAAATTTTTATCTTGTAATCCTCAAAGAAGAAAATATAGTCGTATGTTACTATACAAACAGACAGTTCAACAGCATGCCAGTACACGTTTGAAGAAACATTTATATCTGAATATATATATTTACAATACCTCTCATACCTGTACAGTGATATTGACTCACCCATACGCCCATATACTCGTACTTACAGTGGTATTGACTCACCCATACGCCCATATACTTACAGTGATATTGACTGACCCATACGCCCATATACTTACAGTGGTATTGTAAATATGTATATTTAGATCTAAATTTCCTTCAAACCTATATGTATGTACATTCTTCAATACCACTGCACGTGTATAGGAGGACAGGTGGGTCAATAACACCGAATGTGTATGAGAAGGTTGGTGGGTCAGAACCACTGCACATGTGTTTAGATGGGGGGGAGGGTGGGTCAATACCACCATATGTGTATGCTTTATTTCTTTACTTCACTGTTATGTATACATTTTTCTTATTTTCTTGCGTACATATTTAAAGAAAGAAACAGCAAGATTTATGAATGCTTACCCAATTAGAACTTATAAAAGTTGTGTCATATAAGTAATTTTATAATACCTCATACATGTATTTATATAAGATAATATAAGCATGATTTTCGGCTGTAAGAATAACAGGGATAGATTTTTAATGAATCAAAAAGTAACAGCTGTTCAATTGTAAATAATGATTTCCAACAAGTTTTAACAGCTGTTGGAATGTAAACAATGTAAGCAATGTTCTTATCTCTGTAATATTAGGAAGGTTAGACCATTCATAATGCTAAACCAGAAAAGATTGTAAGCAGGATTTTATTCACATTCGAGTGCTGGGCTCCGTTCTACTGGACTTGAAGGTTTCAACGGTAATCTAAAGCAATTATTTTATTTATTTATTTAATCTTCAGCTGTAAAAAATAATAAAATAAATGAACACGTTTGAAATAAGCTAAATAATAACATTGGGTGTGTATACTAATAAATAGGTAGTAACGCAAGTAAAAGGTAGTAACCTCCCATACACGTGCAGTGGTATTGAAGAATGTACATACATATAGGTTTGAAGGAAATTTAGATCTAAATATACATATTTACAATACGCAAGTAATGTGAGTGAGATACTGTAAATAAATATAATATTGTGATTTTATGTTACACAGCTAACGTACTATTATTTGTAGTAAAAATTCACAATGCGAGGCCAAAGGCAGAGCTAAGACGAGTCCAGTTAGTGATGGGGTTGGCATGTGAAGTGTGCATGGGTTCCTCCTAATAGTTCATTAATTGATTAGAATGGCCATATATTCCAGATATATCTCATTTTGCATCATACCTTGATATAATTATGTATTCAAATTGCCATCAATAAAAAATATTCTCATATTTTGTTATTGGATAGTGTCTTCCTTCATGTTTATTTTTTGTATTATTTTCTTTTTTCCAAATAAAAATTGTCGTTCTCACAATTCCAATATGTCTGTTATTGATGCTATTCTGCATAAATATAGCTTTACAGTATTAAAAATTATATAATTTAAGATAATTTGCTGGATGTTGATCCTAGTGTTACTATGAAAATTATTCTATGATTGGAAAATTTTAATGCAAACTTACATTAAATTATGACACAGAGAAAAAGAAAACAGAGGGTGCTTTCCTCAGGTCACAACAAATGCCTCAGTTTGCGGTTATAAATAGATTACAACTAATATACACAATGATAAATTTGAAGTAATAATTACTTCCATTTATCCTTGAGGATTTAGAGGAATAAAGAAGGGTCTTACTTAAAGAATTATACCTTTAAAAAAATGAACTTCTTGAAGATAACAGTTTACTTTAAGATTAACTGTATAAATGCAGTCAATTTCAAATGCATTATTTGCAAACGTGGTCACGAATCCATTTTCTTACATTCTTATTTTAAATTTACATTCAAATGTGTCAAAAGGATGTGGTTAAAATAATAATCAAAACATACAAACTATTATATTTGGATTGTATTCATTTGTAGATGATGTCAAAGGAAGAATGTAACTTCCAAAATAATAAGAACATAAACGAACCTTCAAAAAGCTCTCTCATGGATTTACCTCCATTTTCAGTCAATGTAAGTAAAAATAAAAACCCTATATTATCTTGGAAGTTTCTTTTCTATTTGAATATACCCATGTGTTACCTAATGTAGCTATTATTCACAGGATGTCTCTGAAGATCTCTTTAGGTATTGATTTTGGGTCAAAAACAAGACATAACATCGTATTTAAAAATTCCAAATCACCTCCGGTACTGGTACAGCCACCATTTTGTATTTTTTACAAATTATTTTGAAAACATTTAACCTATAGAGTTAAAATTTGGTATACACATTAATAAAAGCAATTTCTTACTGAAATTAAAAAATTAAAATGTTCTTTAAATTATTTTTAAAATAGTGGCATTTTGAAAATTTTGATTCTTAATAACTTTTGAAAGGGTAGGAATACAAAAAAAATATTTTTTTTGCAAATTTTATTTGCAATCCAAAAAGCTAACGTTGTATGAAATCGGATAACAAACTGCAAATATTTGAGTATTTTTGTATTTAATCATTTATGCGTGAATGTGTACAGCCATGGGGTCGTGCCGAGCGACTCAACCACAACAATACATCAGGGATCTATTCTGATTACTTTCATCCAAAACACTACTACAGTAAAGTGATTTGTGGCATTATTGAAATGAAAATGCCCATAGCAGGCAATAGGAAAAACGTAGATGATTTTCGTTGTTAATTAATTAAAAAATTAATTAATTAACAACGATTAATAAAAAGTTAATTAATTTTAACCTTAAGTAGTGCCCTAAAAACTAGAATTTTTCTAAATTCCAGGTTGGTAGAATTGTTTAAGGTGCTGGAATTATTCAAGAAAAATATGAATTTGCTGCTGTGTGCTCCACTTTCCAATTGTTTTTGCTTTTCCAATCTAATGAGAGGACAAAATTTTGAGCATAGTTTGTAATGTGAAAATAAATTTAAATAAAGTTTCAATGTATAATCTAATGTTTTTTTTAATTTTAATTGTTTTATGTCTACAGACTGCTTTGCATCATAAATAAATGTTACAAAAATTCTAGTTTTTAGGGCACTAATTAAGGTTAAAATTAATTTTTAATTTAACAACAATGAAAATTATCAGAAACCTTTTTCTTATTGCCTGCTAGGAGCATTTTAATTACAATAATGTCACAAATCACTTAATTGTAGTGTTTTGGATGAAAGTAATCAGAATAGATCGCTGATGTATTGTTGTGGTTGACTTGCGCGGCACAACACCATGGCTGTACACATTCACACGTAAATGATTAAATACAAAAATACTCAAATCTTAGTTGTTTGTCATCCGATTTCATTCAACATTATCTTTATGGATTGCAAATAAAATTTGCAAAAAAATGTAATTTTGTTTTTATTCCTAACTTTTCAAAAGTTATTAAGGATCAAAAATGTAATAGTAACGAAACGTCATATCGTAATAGTAACAACTGTCTATTGTTGACAGTTAAAAGTAACATTGTTTACGTTCAAAAATGTTCCACTATCAACAACTTAATAACCTTCAAAAGCTTTTAAAAACATTCTTGTTATCGTTTTGCCAACTGAAATGGAAGTGCCTGTGCCCTTGTCGTTAAAAAGTAGAGCGGAGGAAGTGATACATGATCTTCTTCCTAAAAAATCAAAGGAAAGATACAATGAAGAGTACAAGAAGTTTTGTTCATGGCTGGAGAAGGAAAATGTAGAACCCATAAAGAAAGAAAATGTGATTCCGTAAGTGATGACATTATGCTGGTTTATTTATCAGAGCTGTCAAAAGTTAACAAGCCCACGACTATGTAGAGCAAATTCTCAATGATAAAAAGCAATTTTAACATCTTTGAAAATATAGATTTTTCTACCTTTTCGATAAGCATTTCTTTTTTGAAAAGAAAATCAGATGGTTATAAACCAACAAAATCCAAGGTTTTCACCGTTGATGAAGTTTCCAAGTTCTTGATTGAAGCTGATGACAAGGAATGGCTGCTTTGTAAAGTAATTCTAACTATTGTAGTGTTCGGAGCGTGCCGAAAAGATGATTTATTAAATTTGAAATACAATGATGTTAAAGACAACGGTAATTATTTTACAGTTTTTCTTAAGGATGGAAAAACGCCTGTACACAGAAGTTTTACCGTAACTGACGAAGAATGTACATTCAAACCCTCCATGTTAATTCGTAAATACCTTTCTTTGCGTCCATCATCTATGACAAGTGACAGGTTTTTTTGTTGGTTATAGACAGGGAAACTTTGTGGCTCAAAATGTTGGTGCCAATTCAACTGCAACCGTGCCATATAAGGTTGCTAAATACTTAGGCCTTGAAAACCCTCAACAATACACCGGACACACTCTTTGGCGAACATCAGCTTCCATGCTAGTAGAAGGAGGCGGTGACTTGCTTATGCTAAAACGCCATGGAGGCTGGAAATCTTCTAATGTTGCTGAAGGATACATAGAAGACTCAATTTCAAGAAAAATACAGATGTCCAAAAAACTGTTTGCTCCAGTAACCGCCTCTACCTCCACTGAAATCGTCGAAAAAGCAAGCCCGAGTAAACAAGAGGTCAATGAATTTTTCAAGATTGATGATATTTTTGAGGAAACAGATGAGGAAAGTGGTCATCAAACAGAGAACAATATTTTGAATGTATTCAATAAAATTCCTAATAAAGGAATATCTATTTCCAACAATCATAACTGTACAATTAATTTAAATGTGCATTTAAAATAGTAGAGCTGATTTTGTAAAATGTTCCTAAAATGTTCCTAATTAAATAAAAAGTTAACATTCCAACATTTTTTTTTCAGTAGTGTTGTGAAAAATATCGTTCAAAACTCAAGTGAAAATGTTTTGCATGTTCTCGACCAATTGAAGTGCTCGACAAGTCTCGCACTTCAAACATATGGTCTCGAACATGCAAAATCCCATTTTCCACTCTTGTTATGAAATATACTATTACCAAACTCACAATATGTTGTCTTTTACCAGACAGAACACTGTATCACAGTAAACTATTTACTAGTCTATGTAAAGCAAATTTAGTGAAAATCAACATTTAAGCACATGTTTGTAAAACAATATCAACTTGTATCTAAAAAATGCAAGCCTAGGTTATGAAAAATATAAGCATATCAAACTATATAACATCAATAAAAAGTAAAAGTCCAATTTGTTATGTATTAACATTTCTGGATTTTATGATCACTTATGCGTGAAATTTCTTTCATAAAATCCAGTGAAGTATTAACCCTGTACGTGTATGGGTGGACAGGTGGGTCAATACCACCGTACGTGTATGGGTGGGAGGATGAGTCAATACCACTGTACGTGTATTGGATAGGCGGGTGGGTCAATAACACCGTACGTGTATGGGTGGGAGGGTGGGTCAAGACCACTGTGTGTGTATGGGTGGGCGGGTGGGCATTAGGTTGAATATTTTGTTCTTGCATGCTTTCACGGGATGTGACACAACATCCGCAATATTTAGTCAAGGAAAGAAAAATCTCTAATCTGTTTGGAAAGTTTAATGAATTGGATATGTTTGCAGAAAAATTGAAAATGAAAAATCAGACCATCGAAGATTTGATAGAGCCTGGACTAAAGCTGGCCTTAGCTTTTTATACGGTGCCCCGAAAACTCCGACATACATGTGAAGATGTATGTAAAAGTAAACATCTTATTAAGATCTCTTTTAATAAGATGTTATTGAAAGAGTCTATTCAATAACTCTTTATTAACTATTCTTTAAATACATTTATTTACATACTATATTTTTCATTCATAGTTTAAATTGTTTTTACAGGAAATGTCAACCAAAGAAGCACAGCCAAAGATAAAATTACCCCCAAAGAAAAAGTATTCAAAAACAGTAAAGCCTGAAAAAACTAAAAAAAAAATTGACGAGATTTCAGATCTTACAATTTTACAACTTAGACATGAAAATGAAAAGAACCTTGTGGATTCTATGAAACTTTTAGTTTTTAAAATATGAAAATTTAGTGCAGTGCCTTTATAATTAAAGATTATCATTACAATTAACTGTTTTTTATTATTAACTCGGCTCTCTAATCTGCTTACCTATTAATATTCAAACTGTTGAAATCTGGATAATTTTGCTCAGTACTCATTTGTTTTTCTTCTCTCTCTTTTTATTTAAATTTATTTTATCATTTTTCCCTTTTATGTTAAATTTAGTGAAAACTGGTAAGCAAAGGCCACCGAGCCCATATAGGCTTATTTCCATATTTAGTAAATGCAAGTATCAACGAATTAGTTATTTTTAGTTTCTACTCTCATTTATATTATTGCCACTTTTATTATTTATATATTTTTGTATACTCTTGCATTATTTATTTTGTCTGTATTTTTCTGGAAATAAATCCATTCGTTCATTCAATATTACTTGTGTTGAAGTCGACTAAGGACTAAGTAGAATCTTTCAACAATGCATTAAATTTTTCTTCCATTTTTCTGCTTGTCTCTTTTGTTCCCAACGCAACTTCATTTGTTCACTGAATTTTCGTTTACTTTCTTCTGTCCATAAGGCTCCTCTTTTCTTTTTTGGTGTTCCTTCTGCAAATTTTTCTTCATGTATAATTTTTCTGTATGATTTTCTGTCTTCGAAATCTTTGTTTTTTTCCAAATGTTTGGGCATCTTGTCTTACTTGTTCTATCCATTTTACTGTTGATTTCTGGTCTATTGTTTTCATGATTTGTTTTGTGAGTTTATTGTCGTCCAGTCTTTGTATGTGTCCATACAATTTTAGTCTTCTCTTTTTCATTGTGGTTGTTATTTTTTCTATTTGTTTATGCACCTTTTTGTTGCTTCCGATTCTGAATTTAGATTCATTCTCATCTTTTTGTAGTCCTAAGATCTTTTGTATTATTCTTCTCTCCATTTTCACTAATTTTTCCATGTCTGATTTCCTCACTAGTTACAGTGTTTCTGAAGTGCATAAGGCTACTGGTTTTATGACTGTATTATAATGGTAGAGCTTGGCATTCATGGATATGGACTTGTTGTTGTACATGTTTTGTGTTATAAAGTATAGTTTTTGGAGTTTTATCTTTCCTTGTTACTCACAATTTCTCTCCCATTCTGTTGGATTCTCCCATTCTGTTCTCCTGAGTATGTGAATTTTGTAACTCTGTTGATTTACTCATATTTCGTTGTGAGTTTTGTTGTTGAGTTGCTTGGTTTAAAGTATTCTGTTTTTGTGTATGAGATTTTGAGTCCAGCTTTTTGCGCTATTTTATTTAGTGTTTCTAGGATAATTCTTGCATGATTTATGTTTTCTACTAGCAATGCGATGTCATCTGCGAATGCTAGATATCTCACTGCATTCTTATTTCTTCCTAGTTGGATACCTAGTATTTAGTTATGTCGTAAATTCTCTGATTATTTAATACACTAATGTAATTATTTAATACAATGTAGTGTTTATTTAATACAAAATACTTTTCAATTAAATCAGTGAATTAGGAGAGATAGGGCATCATCAAACTTAGCTAAGAAGATAAATCCATTAACACAGTGCACTAGTAAACAAATAAGAGACACAACACATAACACAAATTTTCAGTGCAGTTTTGTTTATTAAATTATGTAATTGTTTATTAAAATTATGTAAAAAGCTGAGTTTTATACTTGGAAAAAAGTCCAAAAGTCATTATATTATAATACAATACAATACAAATAAAAATTAATAAATAAATAGCAAATTATCTCCTGTCACAAAGTTAAATCCAATTCATCAAGCCATTTAAGACCTGCCTCACTGATTCTATTAATGCTAGCTAATCCCTCCGTAAAACAGCGCAGGGTTTCTCTGAAACTATGTGATCCATTGTTTTGATAGACTCCCCATAATCACATGACTGATCTACTGTCAATCCCCATTCGTATTTCCAGTAGTTACATCTGCCCACTCCAGATTGAAACCGATTTAGTAATGTCTACTCTCTATGATTGACGGTAATGTCCTACAGGTATTGATGGATCATTAATAAGGAACTTACTTCTTTCAAC
The DNA here is from genome assembly GCA_035578905.1 of Stictocephala bisonia. Taxonomy (NCBI): domain Eukaryota; kingdom Metazoa; phylum Arthropoda; class Insecta; order Hemiptera; family Membracidae; genus Stictocephala; species Stictocephala bisonia. The sequence continues at coordinate 2,459,982 of JAQJVL010000081.1, forward strand.
AAAACTGTTCCATGCTATGGCCCAGCTAGTATTGGGCGAGATATTTGATCTGCTCAAATGGAAAGCAGTACGTAGAGGTGGGTTTCGAAATTTTAAGCGACCGTTTTGACGTGGGAGATCCTGGGTAATGAGAGGTAAGGGGCATTCAAGATCTTAATGAATTCATTACGTAGTGCCTCCTGACGTCTTTTTCTGGAGGAGCTATATTGCACAGCACCGGGAGCCAAGGTAGTGGGAGTTGCCATGAGAGTACCACTAATAGCTCTCATAGCTCTATTAAGTTGGACACAATCGTTTTTGTATGTACGCTATTTAGCCGTACGGGAGCACTGTATTCAGCAGCTGAATAAACCAATGACAAAGCAGTAGTACGTAGGACGTGTGCGTTGGCTCCCCAAGTTGTTCCAGCAATATGATGTAGTACATTTAACCTGATTTTAATTTTAGCTGCTGTGTTTTGAAGATGGCTTTTAAATGTCAGTGATCGATCTTATGTTACTCCCAGGTGCTGCTGATGATCATTGAGGTGGAGTTTTACACTATTTAGAAAGATGTTTAATTTTCGATTAGCCAGTCAATTACTTAGGTGAAAGCAGGCTACTTTGGTTTTTGATGGGTTAGGATTCATCTTCCAGATTCTAAAATATTCTTTGAGAGTTGCAAGATCGTTTGTGTTTCTTTAGTAGCTGTGAAGTCCTTGTGTTGATAAGCTAAAGCAATCACTTTCTTGACTTGGTGATTGGGATGTCAGCAGTATACACGTTAAATAAAATTGGGGTAAGTACAAACCCCTGTGGCAGACCATCCTTCAGCTGTCTAAAAGTTCTTTCTTCACGACCTATATAAACTTTTATTAGCCTGGCACTAAGCATTGACTCTAGATATCACAAAAGAAAGGGACAGGGAAGGAGGCTGTAGTACTTTAATAACAAAACTTTGCTCCATACTGTGTCATAAGCCGCTGTGAGATCAACAAAAGCTGCAGATGGTTTTAGCTTGTTTTCAAACCCATCCTCAATAAATGATGTCAGAGCTAGGATCTGGTCGCTACAACTTCGGCCAGGGCGAAAACCAGCCTGCTTGATCACCTAACATTAGGATCAAGAATGGGTGATATTATGTTGTATAACAGTCTTTCCAGCAACTTATAACAAATACTAGGAAGATATACAGGGAGGTAACTTTCCACTTGTTCAGGGTCTTTGCTAGGCTCTAGAACAGCTACTACTTTTGAACGCTTAAAGGCTTTTGACAAATTGCCTGTAGGTAGTATCTTTTTGTAGATAGTTTGAAGCCATTGTTTCACTTTGCTACCAGTATGCATCAGAAATTCGAGAAAGATACTGTCAAGACCTGCTGGTATAGCAGAAATCGCCCTATCTATTTCTTCCTCCGTGAAATTTCTGGAGACTTCCAGGAGTGCCAGTTGGCTCTTTTTAATTTCATTTAGCTTGTAAATCACATGTTTGTCAGAAGGCTGACTTCGATAAGCTGACTATCCGTTTAGCTAAATTAGCAGCCTATGGGTGGAGCACTTCTCTTTGATTTGGAGATTTACCAGTAGAGAGTCTCCTTAAAAGTGACAATGCTTTTCTACTGCTCTGGGTAAAGTTTATATCTTCAACAGATTTAACCCATTTTTCTCTTATGGCATTGTCTAAAGAGTGCAGCAGCAGATTAGCTGTGTTGGAGATTTCGGTGGCATGAAACTCGTTGTAAAGTTCATATGACTCCTTATTCCATCCTGATATATACTCCTTTCTGTATCCTCTCGGTATGCAATGGACAAGACGAGATTTGTGAAACGACTGTAATTTCTTATTGTATGAGGAATGAACCTGATATTATCATCAAGCCTGGTGTGCTTTATTAAAATTCCATCTAGGCCTTGAAAAAATCAAATAATGGGAATTTGGATTCTCAATGAAACCAGCACTGGCCTCTATGTTAAGGGTAGGAAAAAGCACCAAGAACTTTCCTAATTGGTTTTGGGCTTGATGATCGTTTACATGAGCAGAAGCTTAAGTCGGGGGGAGTAACCTCGACGCCAATGAGCTCAATAAGAAGTGGCTGAATCTTTAGCATCAAAGATCAGGAAAATGTTGTTTATTTCAGCCCAGTCAGTAAGCTTTCTGCCAATCTCATCGTCGGTGTTATAGCCCCATTGACTATGGTGACTGTTGAAGTCTCCCACATAGAGGACAGGGCCAAGAGGATAACTTGGCAAAATACTTTCGTCAGGCCACTGGATGTTGGGAGACTTATACACATTTACTATTATAGTTTGTGACATTTGGATTGCCAAGACAAAGATGTTACCATCAGAACTCTTATGGGTAAGTGACACATTGTCCTTGTCATTCTTTACGTACGTTGCAATACCATACACCCTATGCCCAATGGAATCGACAAGTCTGTATCCAGGAATATTGCCTCTTGTACTATTGTTATCTTCGATATGGGTCTCTTGGAGTGCAAGGATATCTACATTGTTTTCTAGAAGGACCCTACTTATGCACTCACTCTTCGCCTTGCATAAGCCCTCAGCGTTAAGATGGACTACATTTAAAACAGAACCTATTATTTTGAAATTAGTTCGGTCCTTAAAAGAACCTTTTTTATTTTGTGTGGTAGCTGCCATAGCTGGGAGATCACAAATTTGTGACAGTCCAGCTACCAGGTTTGTTGCTCGTTTAGAACCCAGGGGATACGTACAGCTTTAAAAATTTGCTGTGGACGTGAACATCATCATCCTTCTTGTTTACTACTGCACCGTGTTAATGGACTTGTCTTCTTAGCTAAATTTGCTATCTTTCTTATACACTAATTCTTGGCCACTACCACTATGCTTACTTATATATATATGTCAAAATCTAGACTAAACTTCTATAACTCTACTACATTTATACCAGTGTCTTTGGCCAAAACATGTGTTCCTTTCAGTGTATTTGTTTAATTTGTTTATGTTCTGAGTACTTTTAAAAATCAACAAAAAAGTTATATAAGAACAAATAACTCATTTTGACATTTCCCAAAGAAGATTTCAACAGCAGATTGAAAACTGTAGACTTCAAAAGGACAATAATGTCTCTTGACAATAACCTAACCTAAATCAGAATACATAAGTGATCCGGAGGCTTAACTCTACAACATCTATCTATAGCAGAAAAATTGTTACATTGGTCACATAAAATATATAATAAATATATATAGTAAGATAATGGTAATAAGGAGAGGTCAAACATTTCCTTACGTTGCTGGAAGGAAAACTGCTGAAGTAGTAGATTAAATACTTGATTAGAAATAATATTGAACAAATGAAACAGCAGGAAAGATTGGACAAGTTTGTCCAAAGTATAGGATAAAGAAGTACCAAAGGAAAAATACACGTACAAGTCATATTTCAAGCAATCATAACATAATATAGGTCACAACATTGGAATATACGGAAAAAGAATGGAGTATACATCCAACAGGAGATGAAAAGAAAAAGATACACTTGTCATGTGGTGAAGATTACTGAAATAAGACTATCTGATTGTAAATTAAAACAAAAAATACAAAATTAATTTGGTCTTTAGTCACGTCAAAAGAATAGGTAGGAGGAAAATGGTTCTGTTAAACATCCATAATAAATAGAAGGAGTCTGAGTGGAAGGTCAAAGGAAAAATAAACTCAGGAGGTCAAGTAAGAAAATGGAATAGAGAAGCTAAACTAAACCCAGGCAATATGAAGCTAAAAGGATGAGTATGTGAAGGTATTTAACGATATATTATTTGAAAATTATTTGCTTTAATATATTACGTTTTTGATCTTTCATTAATGTTTTAATTTTAGTTTAAGAATTTATAAGCATAGTATTTATTTAGACCATAAACAAAAATATTATGTCTTGTATAAAAACATTGTGATGAGCACATACATTAAGTTCTTATCATAAAAACTAGTAGTTCATAATTTTTATATCATTATTGTTACTAGTACAATTTCTACTAGAGCCCAACCAATTTTTTTCTATCATTAATTGAGAAATATTTGATTTCACAGATAAAAGTTTACTTTGAAGCTCTAATAAGTAAGTACTGATCATTCATTTGTGTTGATTAACTATATGGAATTTTTTCACAGAAAATATAAGAATTGAACAATTGCAAGGATTAAGAGTATATGTATGGTAAACATGTAGAAATTTAAACACTGAAAAAATAAGAATGGTTTTATCTTTATTAATTATTGAAACACAAACAAAGATTGTGGTTTCAGTCACAATCTTGTGGTTAGCTTAGATAGACTTTTCTACTAAATAGGACAAATACGAGTTGCATTAAAACTTAGTGTAGATCCCAGTTAAACATGAAAATTGGTGTCAAAGTAATTTATTATTCAATAAACAACATTACATTGTTTAGGTATCGTCATTTTTCTTAAAGCTAAAAGTCCTACAAACTAAATTTCTTAAATATACTATCATAGTTGGTCATCTAATATATACCAGTACACTTTTTTATTTAAAACAGTACAGTACACTAAAAAGCCTCTTCAGCCTGACTTCGTCACAGTTGGCTGACATGGTCATCAAGCAAATACAGAGGGGAATCTAGCAGCATTTCTTTTAATATCTTCAAGTCCTTTTTTGTTTCTATTTTGATATTATATTTTGTGTTTAGAACATTAAAAATTCTGCCACACATGTATTGTGGTGTTCTTTCGTATAAAGTTGTCTTATGAACTCTATGTTGAATGAGGGAGCCAAATCGGGTGTTATGAGGATGTCTGTATTGCAACTCAGTTATTTTTGTTTTGTAATTTAAGTAAAATTTTGCTAATTCAAGGACATATAATCCATGTACTGTAAGAATCTGTGATTTCAAAAATAGAGGATAACAAGAATCATAAAAATGTGCACCACAAATTATTAGTATGGCTCTCTTCTGTACTTTAAATATTTTATCCTTATTTTCTTTAGAAGTTCCAAACCATATGGGCAAACAATATAACAGAGTGCTTTGAAAATAAGCCAGGTGTTGCAATATATAGTGAAAGAAATGAATATGGTAAAAATACCATGATATTGGAATAATGAAAGAAAAGGAACTGGTAATTACAACTTCTAACTATCCAGTTAGATATACATTGAAGGTTCAGTATTTTACAAAGTTTTAAAACCAGTATTTGAAATAAAACTACAGTATCCTGAAATGATAATCAGATTTCAACCCTAAATTCCCTTTTAAAAACATGTATGTAAACACAGTATACTGCCATGACATTGACTGCTAAATCAAAGTATTCCCCATAAGTTTAATTCATGGAAATTGTGGTGATGTTTATTTAGCCATTAGTTTAAGAATAAATATATCGACTTACCAACAAAAATACTAAGTTCCCTATTCCCATGGTGCCTATTTTAAATAAGGTTTTTGATGAAGTTATTGACTTAATAATAAAGTATTTTTACATAGTAAACATATTTTTGCTTTACTTGGTTAAAATATGATATATTTCCTAATCTTAGTTGTTATTTTTGCTAGTTAGTAAATACATTTAACAACTTTGCGGGCTAAAGTGAATTATTTATGGTGATCATTTAATTATGAGGATAAATGAAAAATGACTATCTTCTAAATCGATAAAACAGTATACATGTTAATAAACACAAACTATATAATATTCAGCAGTAGATAATGGAATCACTTAATTAGTTATTATGGTGTCCTCAAGGTATAAACATTTATACTACATTCTGTGTGAGCGTGTTATATCCTAAGCACAAACATTGCAGTATTCCTGTTGGTCATTTGTACCTATCAAAAGCCACAGTAAATTATCAAAAGTTAAAATGATGGCAATTGACAGGAACTAATTATTTTCATCTACCTTTTGCTTTCTGTATCTAACTTCATTTCCTTATTATGTCTTATTTGTTTTTATAAATATTTAAATAAATTACTTCCTCCTTCCAACATTTTGTTCTGAAAATTGTTGTGATGCATTAATATAAATAAATAATCATTTAAAGCGAATTTAGATTTATATAGTGTCTTAAAATTAGGTTAGATACATTATTTTAAAATTTGTTTCAATAATTAGATATATTGTAATATGTGTTTAATGCTCAAATTATTGTATATATTATAGTTTATAATATATCTTAAGACTTTTTGTGGCTTGTACATATGTATTTATAGGATTTATTGACAATGTTCATGCATTTTTGTAAATGTTCAGAACAATAATGAATTTTGATTTAGATTTGAGACAGCTAAATAATAGTATAATTGTGGATATTAATAATGTTGTAATTTTGAAAAACATAACATTGTTATACAGTATTACAAAATTGTAGACCTTTAGAAGAACATATTCTAGTTCTAAGGTTTAATAGTTTAATAATGTAGTTTAATAAGGTTTAATAGTTTTTAAGGTAAAATTTATATTATCATAATAACATATGACACTATTCTTGGTATACTATGCAAACTTCAAATGAAGAATATTTGAATTGAATTGGAAAAAAGCCCTGGCTGTTGGGCTATTAATAAATTGCCCTTTCTGAGGAACAGTCGAACTCAGATAGTAACAAGACTACACTCATCCACACTCATCCTACACTCATCTAACCATTCATATTCGCCTTAAAATACCAACATCGTTGTGTCGGCGTCTCATATATAAAAAAAAATAAAAAATAAAATATTAATATATATGTTCCTTTGAAATCAGTTACTTTTGAATACATTCATTCTTTTAGATTATGTTTGTACATTATTTAAATCATAAACGTGGTTTAAAATATATCTAAGTAAACCTTTTATATTCTTGACAAACTTGATAATTCTTTACTTAAACAATTTTTATCACATATGGGAGTTAAAAAAATATTTATTGTTCATTCATAAGATGACAATAGTCAAGATATGGAGTGTAGATGAATAAGTGTAGTCATTGTTACTAAGGTTGACTGTTCTTCAATACCCCAAGGACTAATAGCCCAATACCCAGGACAACTAAGGAATCTACAGCTTTAGGTAGAATAGTCAATAGTCAATAATTCTTTATCCATACATACATTACATATAGTACATGAATAACGTCAATACATCTAACAAGAATTTATCACTGTTCTTTGCCTAAACTATTCTAAAACATATTATATGCGTTTTTATTTCACCCTCTATATACACAGACAACAGATTAGCAGTTTAACTTATAAGTATCTGTTCTGGTGAAGAACTCCTGAACCGAGTACAATGACCAGTAAATTATTAATGATTTTAACTTTTTATTAAATATATTTAGATCCTTTTCTTTTTGAATATGTCTTGGTAGATTATTTAAAAGTTTAATTCCAATGTGTCCAGTCGTTTTGGAGAAAAGTTCTGTTCTATTTCTTTGTATTATAAATTTGTCTTTGTTTCTTGTATCATGATTATGCACTTTATTATGATTCTCAAATTTGTCTTCATTTAATTTTGCATATTTAATTACCTGAAGCACATATAAACTAAAAACTGTTGGTATCTTTAATTCTTTGAATTTATCTTTACAGGATTCTTGATATTTAAGATTTAGGATTATTCTTATAGCCTTTTTTTGTGTAATTAATATTCGTTCTAAGTTTGTGTGGGTTGTCCCTCCATAAATCTGTAATCCAAAATCAATATGCGAATGAATGTGGGCATAATAAAGCGTTATCAATGTATTTCTATCACAATAAAAGGACATTTTCCTTAATGCAAATAATCCTGCATTTATCTTTTTGCATATTGTATCTACATGTTGTGCCCAAGATAATTGGTCATCTATTGTAAGTCCTAAAAACTTCACGCTCCTTGTCCTTTCCAGGTATTGATTTTATATTTTTAAATTAAAATTTATATTCTCCAGCTGCTCGTTATATTGATTTTTTAAGTGAAATATAATGTAATTTGTTTTTCTAGCATTAAGATGAATATTTTTTTCATTTAAATACATGTCTGTACATTTTAAGAGTTGTTCTGATAATTGTTTTAGATATAACCAATCATTACTTGTGACTTTAAGATTCGCATCGTCTGCATACAAGCATAACTGGCTGCTGTTATCTATTTTTTATAATTTTGAAGCTAATCCTCTGAAATAACATATGAATAATAACGGACCCAATACAGAGCCTTGAGGGACTGAATGTTTAATTTTTCCTAGTTGTGAAGTTACTTTATATATAGTGTTCTTTTTTTGACTCGTTATTTCTACATACTGACATCTATTCTCATAGAACGAAGTTAACCATTTCAAAGCAGTTTCCTGAATACCACAATTTTTTAATGCTTCAGTGGGCTTTGTATGACAAACTCTATCAAAGGCTTTAGTCAGGTCCATTAAGACAGCTAGAACTTTTTTCCCATGATCTAAGTCTGCAATTACACTTTCAAGAAAGCATGTAATTGCAGAAACAACAGATCTTCCCTGTCTAAATCCATGTTGCTCATCTTCAAATATGTTATTTTTTTCAAGATAGCTTGACAATCTATTGAACATACATTTTTCAAATACTTTTGAGAAAGATGACTGAATAGATATTGGTCTGTAATTAGTTTTATCTGTGGTATCTCCTTTCTTATGCACTGGTATTACTCTTGAGATCTTTAATTTTTCTGGAAATTCACCTAGAATAAATTACGCATTTATAACATGGATTAATGGTTTGATTATAATTTCAGCAACTGATTTTAAAAGTGACACTGGTATTTCATCATATCCACTGGTATTTTTATTTTTAAAATTTCTTATTATTTTAAGTAGTTCTTTTTCACTTACTGGCTCACATCGGAATTTTGTCAGACTCTGATTAACTGTCATACCGTTATCTAAGTCTTCTGTTGCCTGTGCACCACTGGAGTTTGTATCCACCAAATTTATAAAAAAAAATATTAAATATATTACTAACTATCTCTGGCTTTGATTTAATTATCCCTTTCTCTTTAAGTTTAATTACTTTGCTTTGACATGTTTTAACTTTGCCTAGATCATTGTTAATACATTTCCAAGTCATTTTACATTTATTGTTTGACCTTTGTATTAGATTTGAATAAAAAATTTTTTTGCCAAATGTATGTTTTTCCTATATTCCTTTTTTCCATTTTTTAAGACATTTATTATAACACTGTCTTTTTTCTGTCTTATTTCTCTACATAAATAAGTTAACCTCTGTTTTTTTATCTTTAATTCACCATTCATCCAACTCATTTTATTACCTATTTTAACTTTACCTCTTACCACTGGAAAACATTGCTGAAAATAGTTACAAAATATCTTATAAAAAGTGTTAAATTTTTCATTACAAGATGCATAATACATATCAGTTCAGGTTTCTTCTATAAGACATTTTTTGAAATTATTTACATTTTCTTTGCTAATATTTCTTTGAATTTTAAATACATTTTTATCTTTTAGTCTTACATTATCTAAATTTAGTTTTAAAAATATACCATCATGGGCGCTGTGACCAATGTATGTGCCTTACATATTTCACTTGGTAAGTCAGTAACAAAGTTATCTAACAGAGTTGCAGATTTCTGTGCAACTCTGGTCGGTATATCTATTAAGCACCTCATACCATGACTTGTAATTACATTTATAAATTGCTTAGTGTGTAGATTTTTATTTAATATATTCACATTAAAATCACCTGCTATTACAATTTTATAGTTTTTGTACTGTTTTTGTACTATACACAGCAATCTATCAAATTTTTCTAAAAATACTTTATGGTACTGTTTCTTAGGTGATCTATAAAATCCACAAACTAATACTTTATAGTTATTGATTAAGACTTTTGTTGTACAAAACTCAAACATTTTTTCTTCATATAATCTATTTATATCTTTATGAGATATTTCTTTACTCTTTATTCCCTCTTTACTAAATATCGCAACCCCGCCCTCTGGTATATTTTCTCTTGTAAAGTATGATATTAAGTTATAATTATTCAACTGTATATTTGTGATATTATTTTTTATACATTTATGTTCTGTTAGTATCAGAACATATGTAGTGTTGGAGAATGATACAGAATCCGAACTACGTAGTGTTGGTCTAATTTTCAGCTAACTGACAAGCCTGACACTCAGTTCTCTTCCTTACACAACATCTTAACCTTGACTACCATCCAACATGGACACACCAGACTTCTCTAGTAGTGTCCACGCTGATGGCAACCATTGAGCAGAGACCGAGCATAGAGACTATCGCCTACAATCTCCTCAACATTTTGTCCCCAAGTAAGGGGTGACCTGCGTCTTATAGGATTAATATAAACATGAATATCACATAATAGTGAAATAATGAATATCACACGTCAGTTAGTTATTATTTTCTTTGTTAGTATTATGTGTTTTAAGTATTCTCCAGCTTTGTTTATGTAGGTTGAAAAATTAACCTAGATACTTGGCTAGTGACAGATGGATATAGGTGAGGAGTGAAGAGGGGCTTTTTCAGAAAACAATAGCCTACTTAAATGTCTTGAAGAAGTTTTTTTTTTTTTTACTTTCTAGACCAGTGGCATTATAAAGATGGCAATCAAATGTTATTGAGGGACAACAGTACAAACCCCTATGGCAAATTTAAGTGAACCTAGCATAATTTTATTCCAGGACCCTCTGCATAAGAAACAGCAATGCTAACCACTAGGCTAGCAAGAGACCTAATGTTAAATATCTATTATTACTGGCCGTACCCAACCACTTCGCTGGTCATAATATTGTGCTTGATTATATAATCGAAATTAGCAGTCTACCGTTACTTACTAAAAATTGTTCTATGTTAATTATACAATCAAAATATATTTGACTTCTAACCTAAATGGTAAAATTAGATTAAAGACTTGCAGTCAAAATATAAGTAAAAATTCCAACAAATTCAAGAACATTAAAAAATTATAGGAAAGTTTGAATTAAATAAAAAGTAGATAAATCGATTTGAAACCTTTTGCAACTTGTTAAGGAAGGTCTCAACACCAGAAATATACCAATCGTAAAGTTCGGAAATGGTTCAATTACATAGTAAACAAAAACTGTAAATAATTGAAATAAATCGAAAAATACACTACACATTTTAAGGAAAATTAGTAACTACAGGGTTTTTAAGTTTCTTATTATGAGTTTAACAAAAAAAATATTTTAAAACAAAAGATCAGATGAGAATTATGCTTTCACGCCATTATCATTAATGTTACAAATAAAAGGTACAAAAAATATGTATACATACATTTTTGTATTTTTGAAATATATTTACTTTCTTATAAAAGCTGCTTAATTATTTATGGATCACTGGAAAATGCGGGAAAATCAGGATAGTGGATGAAGAAAGTATAAAAGTTACAATAATAGAAATTTATATTCAAAATAATTAACTAAGGGTTTCATTGGTCGCTTATTGTGATTTCAGCAATAAAATAATGATATATCAAAGCATCGGATGAAAACCCTGATTTTCCACCATTTCCATAAATTTGACCCAAAAGGCTATGTAGAAATGTATAAAAATAAAATTATTTTGTTCATATACATTATATGCTTGGATTAATAAAAGCTGCAAACAACGAATTGAGTGAGAAACTTTGGTACGTAATCATGATAGTAACAAATATATAAGAAAGTGGTGAATGAAAAATGTTGGTTTCTTCATGTTTTAGTGAAGATTTTAATGCCAGTAACTGATAAAAATAACAGTTTTTAATTATTTAAATTATAGAAATATTTTCTTGGATTTAAAGTTTGATTATGATTCAAAATTGGTAACGTTTTGCTTCCTAAAAAATGAAAAAATGGCTCCTCTTTCTAATATTTTAAAAGTTGTAGTTTGTTTTTGTACAACGGGATGTGGCAAAGCTTGCGGTTGTAGAAGAAGTGGCATAGAATGTTCTACTTCATGCACAAATTGTTTTAGGGTAAATTGCACAAATTTTACCTATATCTAATGAAAACGGTGAAATTATTAAAGAAACAACTAGCAGAAATCGTCAAAAGTGAAGATGAGATAAGTAGTGTTGTTGATGATTGGTTTGATAGAAATGTATTTTCTAATAACTCACAAACATAAAATGTAATAATATTTTTTATTATTAAAAAGTAGTAATTAAAAACACCAATTCTCTACTATTATTTCAAGTCAAAAAGTCTCTTCGTATTTGAAGAAGTATTCAAATTATAAATTTGCTGCATACTTTTAATTTATTGGCATACAACTGATAACAGTATGATTTTTGAAAGTCTCTTGTTTATTATGGAAGATTTACAACTTGACAATAGACAATAGACAATAGACAATAGACTTTATTTCCATGATCTTAAAGAACAGGTAAATGCGTCAAATACAATGTAAAATAACTTAAAAGGATTCAAAAAATTCTTCTAGTCGATAAATGGGTGTAGCCAAAAACCAGGTTTGCAGCTTCTTTTTCAATTTTGGTATTGTACAGTTCTTAAAATCTTGTGGCAGCTTATTGAAGAGTCTTGCTCCGACGTAAGAAGGCTTCTTTGTGAAGAGTGCAGATCTGTGTGCAGGAAGATGGTAATCCTGGGCTTGCCTAGTGAAATGGTGATGTTTTGATTCATTTCGAATTAGGTCCTGCTTTAATGCATAAGATATAACATCAATTATGTAAATTGAGCCAACAGTCAGTATCTGCAGGTTCTTGAAAGCCTCTCTGCAACTTTCACGTGGAGTGAGGTTGGCCATGAGCCGTACTGCCTTCTTTTGAAGAACCAGGACTCGATTTAGATTGCTGTTGGACGATCCTCCCCACAATGTGATACCATATCTTATGTGGGTCTCAAAAAGGGCGTAATAGGCTGTTTTCAAAATATTTGGTGATGCAGTGGCTTTGACTCTTCTTAGTGCAAAGAGAGCAGTGCTGAGCTTAGAACACAGGATATCAATGTGGCTGTTCCATGATAGTTGTTGATCAAGAATCAGGCCCAGGTATTTAGTTTCCTCTACTCTTTCTAGGTCTGGAGGTTCTGAGATGTCGTCTTTGAGTCTCCCGAAATTAAGAAGCTTGGTTTTTGAGGGGTTGAAAACCAAGTCATTTCCAAGGCAATACTGTTGGGCTACATTCACAGAGATAAAGGTGGAAATTTCTAGTGCCTCTTTATTGTTGCTGCTAGTTATAAGGACAGTGTCATCGGCGTACAGGATAGAGTGGCAGAAGTCTTTCAGATAATTTTGTATGTCTCCTGTGAATAGGATGAATAGGACAGGTCCCAACACTGATCCTTGTGGAACACCTCTAGTAATTAATTTTTCGGTGGAAACCTTCACCTCCGAGACCCCGTTGTGTACTTGTTTCAGTTCAACGATTTGTTTCCGTCCTGTAAGATAGCTTTCAAACCACTTGATCGCTGTACCTTTTACCCCTAAAGCCCTTATTTTAGAAATTATCATGTTGTGTGATAGGCAATCGAAGGCCTTACTGAGGTCTAAAAAAACATTTGATATGGAGCATCCATCTTCAAGTTTGTCTATTATGTATTCTACCAATTCAGAAAGCGCAGTACTAGTTGATTTGCCAGGTATAAAGCCATGTTGTCCTTTGGGCAATAGATTATTGGAAGTCAAGTGGTCAAAAAGACGCAATAGGATAATTTTTTCTATGATCTTTGATATGGTGGGGATTAAGGAGATTGGCCTAAAATTTTTTATGTCCGTTTTACAACCTTGCTTATGACCTTGCTTGTTGACAGCTGTGTAAACTTTAACATTTAAAATATGATATCAATAAATAAGGCTTTAAAATCAATAACTTTACTAAGAAAATTTGCTTCTTAAAAACTATTGCTTTTGAAGGATACAGTAATTTTTTACGAGTGTTAAAAATCATATTTCATCAATAACTTTTTTCTCTTAAAAGTATTTGAATGTATAAGGTCGTATTAGAAAGGTAAACTTATATGCAACAAACAAAGTTATGACCAATTTTTCAAATAAATTAAAACGTTTCAATATATTTGAGGTTAAATCATGGCATTTTAGTATAAAGAACATGAACAGATAAGTTCTAACACTCATATCTTTGTATAGGCACAACAAAATAATTTAGTTAAACAGTAAATTGTTGGGCAAACCAACCCCAAAAAGTTTAGTTATTATAAATGTTCTTCAAAAATCTACTTATTTTTAACTATCAGTCAAAAAATTTGTGAAAAACACATAATTTACCAATTTATAAAGTGTAGCCAATCAAAGGGTCAAAAAATGTTGAGCATGTGTTTAAATAAACAACATGACTCTATACCATTGTATTCTTTTCTAAATCCACATTTCAATTAACAACACTTTTTTAGCCACAAAGTGTCAATAAAGGGGCTAAATAGCCAACAAATATCTGGCTGAAATTAAAAAAAAGTTGTGTGATAGGAACCTTATTAGACTTAGATTTTTTATCATTTTATCCTTTTCAAATTTGGTTTAAAATGTTGTTTTGTATGAGTCGCTACCTTTGAGATATTCACGTTAACAAAAACAACCCTTTATATTTTATTTATTAACAAAAACACCTTCTTTAAAATGCTATATCTAGCGTTTGATTAATCATGAAAAATTAAAAAGGAAAGAATCTGAAAGGTAAATTTAATAGCTTTAAATTAAGTCCTTATACATTTGTACAAGAACACTTTTTGCGCTATTTAAAAAAATTGATTAAAATTATGAAATTTTGTGGTGAAAATTTCAATGTTGAATGCTCTATAACTTAGCAGGAGTGCATTTTATTGAAAGGTTGTTAATCACCTTTTCTTCATAAAATAAGTTAATTGACCCATTTTGTTTGTTATTTTTTAATATTTTGTCCCCTCATATAAAAGTGTCCCCCCCACCACCCCAACTACAACATGGGAAGTCAAAGTGGTGTATTACAAGGAACTACATCTTCCTTGATATAATATAACCAATTTCAAGTGAATATGGTAGCTTTCTATTTAATCATTACTCTATCTGGTTTACTTTACTATTAGCTTTTGAAAAAAAATATTTATTTAATCAAATATCCAATTTAGCACAGCTGATGTTATTTATTTAATTTACTACTAACTTTACTCAATCATTTTTAATTTTAAAAGTTTAGCCTTCCACAATTTTATTCAATTTGTTGTTATCAAACAGCTGTTAATCAAATAATTTAGCTCCATAAGAATACCATGGGAATTTTGGAGACCAGTTGGATGGAGTCCTGAGGTCGTACAGGAAAATCCTTTCTTAATGCACCTCTAAGGGCCAAATAAACCTATCTACAAAATTTCAAGTTAATTGGACGTATAATTTTAGAGAAATATAATTTTGGAAAAATAGTGATGAGTGGCTTTTATATAATATAGATTATCAGCTGATATTTACTATTCTAATATTTTCTATTAGTATGTTAAGTATAATTGGGACGGTTTGAAAGAGATCTGTGTGAAATATTCAGTGCAAGTAGGGGCTCCAGCAACAGAGGGGAAGTATTCCACCACTCCGTCTTTAATTGGTGTATGGGGCAGTGTTGAGAGTGGTGACTATGGACACAATCAGCTGGTGAAGTTTCGGTAGGTTACAATGTGCTTAGCATTTCATCTCCTTCGCTCCTTTTCTTTGTAGGTTATGTTAAAGTTGAAGGTAGTAGAGAAAATTGCTTGAATTATAAAAGTCAAATAATGTTGAAATTGAATACTACGTTCTTGCTCGATATATTCTTGACCTATACAGTTAGCAAAGCACACATTTTAAAATTGCATACGAAGTAATATGTAAATTAAATATTAATGAAAGTAGTGATAAATATTATTTCAGTTTAAAGGTAGGTCACTGAACATTTCAATCATATCACACGTATTTCAAATAATATATATGTACTTAAAACACAATAATATCGCAAATTAAATCATAATATAACTTCAATGTAAATTGGTAATGACAACAAACCGACTATACCAGCTGTCCTCACTTCTCTCAGGTCAATTTTTCCCTATGCCACGTTTCAGCTGTACTATGCCATATTCCGCTGTTCCCTCCATGTTCCTTGCCCACCAATGGTCACCTAGCACGATGATATAATAGGCGGTGCTTCCCACTGCATATCCACGACAACAAAATGTTAGAGTGGCACGTCGGTTCTGTGGTGGGAGAAGACTTATGTTCCCTCTCAATTCAATGACTAGCTTTCTCCTCTCGCACAGGTTCTCTAATAAGGTCGCAATCAAAGCGGCCAAATTGTAGCAACACCTCCACACCCCCATACAGACTGAACAATTAGTCTGAGCACAGGGCCAGTTACAGCTGGACATAGGTGAGGAATGTAAAGGGGGCTTTTTTTATGAAAACATTAGCCTTCTCAAACATTTGTCTTGAAGAAGTGTTAAACATCTATTATTACTATAAGCTGATTGATGTTTATTATTGTGATATTAGTCATTGATACAGTTAGTAGCAACACTGCCGCACACAGACTAATTGTTCAATCAGAGCAATCTGTAAATAGTTTTTAATTAGCATAATACGTGTTGGTACATATACAGTACAAGTAAACGTCACACAACACAAATTTATTACAATATAAGCACAAATATATTACAATACAAGTACAAAATGCACAAATATTATGGTGATCGATTTCGGTGAACCACGCTCACCTTCCTCAGACCAGAGGGATTCACAAAAGAATTCCTTTTTGTGAATCCCTCTGGTCTGAGGAAGGTAAGCGTGGTTCACCGAATTCGATCACCATAATATTTGTGCATTTTGTACTTGTATTGTAATATATTTGTGCATTTTGTGCTTATATTGTAATAAATTTGTGTTGGGTGACGTTTACTTGTACTGTAATCTGTAAATGCAACTGTTAATAAATTATGGTTTCAGTAAGAATATGTAATAATAGTAATATCCTTTTCAAATCTGTTTATGCACAATGAAAGTATATTAATAAATAAAATATAAAAATCGTTGATAAATAATTAAATGATTTGCTACAGGTCTTTCAAAGCATCTAAAAAATTACAGTTTTCATGATGTTTTTATGAATCCCATTTATACAGTATATTTATTTATGATTCAATTTACATTCAATTCACACAACTAGTTGTGTGGCAAAATACTTGCTCAAATCTAAAAGTTCATCAAATTTCAACTGTCTCCCATAATTCTATGATGGTAATATGTCAAATATTTTATATATATACACGGTGTTCAAAAAATGTGCGGCAATATTTTGGGTTATGGTATAACAAGTAAAAATAAACATAAAAGTTCCTCTAATACTATGATCTATCTCGCTTGTTTAGTGTCTGTCTGTCTATTTGTGTTTCTTCTGATAAAAATGATAGCTCAAAGACAATTTAGCTACAGTGTTACAATTTTACATAGTTGTATGTTTCATCAAAACCTGACTTTCTGCTGAAATAAAAAATAAATATCGTCATTATTTTAAAAATGGCGGCTTTCTTAATTCTTTAAAGCGAAATGTCATTAAAGTGAATGTATGTCTTTCAATTTAATAATGATCAAAGACTTAACATTAGTAGAAAAACACGATTGTAGTAAAAATGTATTAATTCCATTATTTATTATCCCTTTGAAAAAATAAGGTATTAAAATTGTTGTCTTTTCATGAGCTATTTTTAGTATGTCTTTACAATATTTTCTCCTCTGGTCAGTTTCCATGACATTTCGCTTTAAAATATTAAGAAGGCCGCCATTTTGAAAATAATGACGATATTTATTTTAGCAGAAATGTAGGTTTTAATGAGACATACAACTATGTAAAATTAAAACACTGTAGCTAAAACGATCTTTGAGCTATCATTTTTAACAGAAGAAACAGACAGACAAATGCTAAACGAAGCGAGATAGACCATAGTGTTAAAGGAACTTTCATGTTTATTTTTACTTTTTATTCCATAATCCCAAAATATTGCCCCACATTTTTTGAACATTGATGTATACATACGGTACATAATATACTCAACTTTTCCAACTAATATTTCAACCAAACATTATTATATATGAACTCTATTTGATTATGGTTCTATGCATGTTTGTTTTATTGTTATTTTTTTTTACCTTTATATTTATGAGTAACCATTTACATTTATTAATTTTACAAAATTTATTAAAATTTTTAATTTTTTTACTTTATTTAGTATTAATTTACTTTTAAGTGTCATTTTTTATCATCAGTTATTTAAATTATAAAATAAAATGTAAAAATATTACAAGGAAAAGATTATCTGATTGGACAGTTAGGAGTGGATGGGAGGGGAGCAGGGGAAGTGGAGGGACACTGTCAGATCAATACAACAGCTGTCCCTCTCAGTCATTTGGGTGAGTAACTACTACATACAATGTATACCACTCATGAGTCTAGCTATTAATGTACAGAAAAGGAGGGAGTTTGGACCAATGATTCAGGTAATTTATATAAACACTAAAAATATAAGTTAACAATACATTTAAGATTTATTTTATTTTTCATCTTTAACCAAGAAATCCAAGCATACTTATCAAAATATAATTTTTGATACCCCAATATCTTTCTTTTAAAAAGAATACAACATTGATCTTCAGTGATATAATTTTTATCATAAAATAGATTAGTACATTAATGGAATATAACTTCAATAAATGTCTACAACATATAACTAAAGTTAAAGCCATTAGTACAGACATTTTACTATACAAAATTGAACTACATTTAAAAATCCATTGCATCATATTGGAATGTTCACTTAAATGAGAGCTTTTAATTTTAATTTCAAATGTTAAGATAAAAAATAGGCTACCTTGATCATACTTAATATTTAACTAATAATGTGATGTCACGTCTAGGCTCAACAAGCTACAGAAAAAAAGTTAAACAATAAATCTAAAGATTAGTTACTCATAATAGAGCAAGCACCTGAATTGTTGAGGTTTTTTGAGGATAGAAAAGCAGACTCACCTTTTTAAATCAACTTCTTGAGTGTTTTATTAATTTTTTATTTTATTTTGCATTTACCTTTTTGAATGTGTGTCATCAATTTTAAAGGACTTTAAAGGATACTGCAAGAAATGAAAACCTTCTTTCTTATCCTAAACAAATTGTTTATTTGGAGGAGGTTGTTTCGCTTAAAGAAAAACGCCAAATGCATGGGTTTCGATTTCTAGGTTTTACTCACAAATTGTAATAACTAGTGGCTTGTAGGAGCAAAAGCTCCTAAATAAATAAAATACAAAAGTTGCTGTAAAACATTTAATGCATAATATTGAATTATTAATAGTTTTGTAAAACTCATCATCATATATATTATTTATATGATGTATCAATAACAATTTAATCCTTAATCCATTTAATGTAGTATCAGTGATAACAATAAGTATATTATAAGACAATTTATTTTTTACTAAACTCTTTAAAAAGGTAGCTCAAAATAGAACAGAACCCTCTCTATATTTTAGAAATATATTTTTACCTTTAATTAAAGATGAAATATCATAGAAAATTTAAGAAAATATATATATAAGAATATATATATATATATATATATATATATATATATATATATATATATATACAATTTAATAAAGTGTTATTGTTGTGCTAAAACTTCTCTGTACACTATATTTTTCATGTAAGAATTGTCTGTTTCGTTGTTTTGGTCGACTGTATTTTCAATAAACAACTTAATTTCGTCTGGGGATTTTACTCTACTAAATGCAACATATAGTTGCCCATTTGTAAACACTGGTTTGTTCAAGTAAATACCAGCTTTCTCAGAGGTTTGGCCTTGTGCCTTGTTATTGCAAAAGCAAGTATTATAGGAAATTGTTTTCTTGACATGTGGAAAGGCATATTTGGGTCTGTTGAGATTAGATTTATTCTTGGCAAAAATATTCATTACCTTTGCCTGACACAGTGATTATCTCCAATTTTATGCATTTTTCTTATAAACATTGTACAATAAGTCGCACGCCATTTACTAAACCTGACCCTAGATTCATATTTCTAATCAACATCACTATGACGCTAATTTTAGGTGTCAGTTTGTGTGGTGGCATTCCTGATGGAGAGATTGAGTTTGAGATATTCTACTGGAATATTTAAACGTTCAGCGGGTTCATTAGTAATAATTTTAGACATATTTAATAGTGTTCAAAACTAAGAGCTGAAACATTTAATTTGTCTTATTAACAGCTGGAATATTTAATGCATATTACTCAATGAATCAAAACAAAAGTTAGAAACCTTCTTCGCAAAAGATGGGAACTTTGAAGGTCTTGAAAATGAGCCATTGCTGAAGGCCTAAGGTGGAGTGTAGCCATAGGTGGCTCCAGGCTGAATATTCTAGGAGGCTTGCACACCGGGGGTTTGGAATATCTCCCAGTAAGAGGGGGGCATGGGGGTACTCCCCCACGAAAATTTGATAAAATACAATGCAAAAATATGAATTTTAACGCTTTTTGGAACCAAATTTTCTATTTCCACACTGTGCAAAATTATAATTTGAATATGAATCAATTTAATTTCAAGCATTAAAATTTTTCATTATATTACCTGTCCATAAAACTGCAAGTGACTTAGATTTAAACCAAGAACAATCAATGCACTTTGTGAAACAACATTAGTTTTATGTTCATTTTACCGCTGTGTCATCTTTTCATATTTGTTGAAAAGTTTAAAATGAATGCTGATTTGCATATTAGGTGAACAAAGCTAAACTAAAGGTCAAACCTGACTACATTATTATAAATTTTTCAATCAGCATCCAGCAAACTCTTGGAATAAGAAGTTTTTGTTAGGCAACTGAAACAGGTTATGAGCCGCTTCTGAAATAAGAAGAATTAGAGTTGGGGTTTACACAAATCAACAGCTCATAATCTATTATGCTAGAAACATATTTCAGTATGGCTATGTAGTAAACTGTACATCATAAACCCTTCTACCAGAAAAGGACCATAAATCATAGTCCGTTTTAGTAATAAATACAAAGCTTTGCATTCATTGGTTTTAGTTGCCTAATGAATATGAGGATCAATCCACACGTCAAATGGACCTTGCACTTTTCGTGCTTATCAAGCTTTTCTTTGATTTTTTCCAGTTTCTGAGGCCTAGGTTTGTGAAGACTTCATCAGCAATTAAAATGTTTGTATTGTATGTTCGGCAGACACAACAGAAAACTGCATCGAGCTCAACATTGTATTCTAACCATTGATACATGTCATAATACCACATGTCATAATGATCGATTTCATTTTCCGAACATAGTTAAAGGAAATTTAGCCAGTTTGGGTTGTGCAGAACTTGAGTCGATTGTCCGTACTTGTAGGCCTTGGTTAGTAGTGGTTGTACCTGTGATCGCGTTACCAGGCGAAGCTTCTTGAGAATCAAGATCAGACGATGACGATACTCCTGCTGAAGCAATTTCGACAGATGTAGAAATTGCACTTGCACTAGCATCATTCTGTTCATTTGTCGATTTGACTACCTTTTTAAAAAAGTTTGTTAAACTTCTCATGATAAATAATAGCTATGTAGAATGTAGGCCTAACGACAACGTATCTACTAGGTGGTGTACACAGTAGCCTACTACAAATCAAACCATTCTTTATTGTACAGTGTATAGCAGCGTCATATACATGAAATACATAAAATATCCCAGAAATGTACACAAGCCTACACTACATAGGCGCAGATAGTACTCATTTATGTCATAAGGGCTAATTTTAATTAATACATTTACAACATTTTTCAATAACATTTCTAACAATAAAAGTCTAGCAATTTTATATGAGAAGGGAGAGCATTATACAGATATTTACCTGTTTCAACAGAAGATTTCAAAGTTATTTTAATATTACACTGGGATACTCGAAGAGAATTACAGTTTCTTGTTGTTTAGTTATGAACATTACTATTAGTAGATATAACATGTAAATTTCTTTTTATATACAAAAGGCAATCTAAAATGTACAGGGTCGGCACAATAAGAATATTATATATAAACAAAGGCTTACAGTGGATTCTTTTACTAACACTTACCTTAACAGCATGTTTTTTTTTTTAAATAAACAGTTTATTAGTGTTGTTGTCATTGCCCCAAGCAATAATTCCATAACATTGTTGACTGCGCCAAAGTCAACAATGTTATGGATGTTTAATAGACAAAGTAAACAGCTATAAGAATATCTGAATTGACAATTGATCTTAGCCCAATCAAAAAATACCCCTTTGATAATTTCTTACAAAAGCTTTCGATGTGCATATCCCACTTAAATTCTTAAGTCTGAGTCTTATCTTTATTTAGGCATAGTGAATTGACAGCCATCCAGTCTTCTATAGTATTATTTACATTGCCAACAAAGTATTAAGCCCACAACAATTAATTAGAACAGCCAAATCATCAGCGAACATAAAAGAGCTATCATGGTCATTAACCATGTAACAGGTAGATTGTTTGTATAAATTATAAAAAAAATACTGGGCCCAGAATTGAGCCTTGTGGGGCACCAGTTTTAACATCTAAATACTGTATTGTGAAAAGCCGCTATCGTAATAAAATAGGCTTTTTTGCCTATCAGACAAGTAAGAACTGACAAAATTGTTTGATACTAATAAAATTTGACACGACACAATAACCTCGTACTGAATTTGACAATGACATTAGCACAATTACAATAGTATTGTCAATATCAAAACATCATGTTACATAAGTACAACTGCTGCTACCCAAGGCGCGTGGAATACTCCTCGTGCGGTGCGAGTCGAGGTAATCTGTAAGTAGTAAGATGAGGTGCTGACCTGTCAAGTGTCCATAGTTTTTTTAAATAGTATTGTGTACCCATACACGTACAATGGTACAATAGTATTGACCCACCCACCATCCTATACACGTACAAATGGTATCAACCCACCCGCCCACCCATGCACGTACAATAGTATTGACCCCCCCACCCACCCAGCCATACGCGTAAAATTGTATTGACCCCCCACCCACCCATACATGTCAATACAACTCATGTATGCATACGGGGGGGGGGGGGCTCACCCGTACATGTACAATAGTATTGACTCCCCGCCCACAAATACACGTACAATGGTATTAACCCCCCACCCACCCATACACGTACAGTGGTATTGGTACAGTGGTACTAGTGTGTACTTCTGATGGGCGTGGTAGGGGATGGAAGTTCAGTGGAATAAGAGGAAAGACTTAGATCAGATTACCAGATGATTGTTTTAATTTTAATCACAATTTACCCTAACTACCATAAGTGTTACTACTGTTACTATGCTATAAGCAGTTTGATAAATAACTCTGTTGTATGAGTGCGAGAAGAATAATAAATTATTTTTTCTCTTAAATGGTTGGGGGGGCTAAGCCCCCCCAAGCCCTCCCCTTCAGCCGCCTAGGAGTGTAGCGCTTAGAACGTTCCAACAACAACATGTAACAAAACCAATTTCCTTATAAAATTGAATATAGTAAATGCATGAATAGTAGTATTGAAAAATTATCCATTGTTTCAACACTGGAACAAATATATCACTATTCATGTTTAAATAACACAAATAATTCAGTTACAACACAAACAAACACTTAATACAAAAATTGAGCTCCTTGTTTAGAATTTTAGACATACTTAGTAGTCTTCAAAACATTAACAGATGGACCCAATAAATAAAAACAAAAGTTATAAATATTCTTCACATAAGATTAAAATGGGAACTTTGAAAGCCAAAAGGGCGGAGTCCTTAAGGCGGATCACAAAACTTTTATTTTTCCCACCATCTACAATAACAGAGCTTGGAAATGAGCCATTGCCGAAGGCTGTAGGTGGAGTGTAGCGCTTAGAATGTTGACACAACTGATTTCCTTTTGAAAATAAATATATAGTAAATGCATACATAAAATATTTAATCCTTTAAACAGTGGAAAAATATATCACTGTTCGTAGTATAAATAACACAAATTATTCGGTCACAACACAAACACTAAAAACTAAAATTCAGCATCTTGTTTACAATGTTCGATATATTTTAAATAGGGTTCTAAGAATTAGCAGCTCGGATATTTAATTTGTCTTATTGACAGCTGGACTCAATAAATCAAAAGTTAGAAACCTTCCTCCCATAAGATTAACATGGGAACTTTAAGGGCCAAAAGGGCGGATCACGAAACTTTTATTTTTCCCACCATCTACATTATCAGAGCTTTAAAATGAGCATTTCCGAAGGCCGTAGATGGAGTGTAGCACTTGGAATTTTAACGCAACTGATTAGCCTTACAAATTAAATATATAGATGATCGAATTGTAACACAAGTATCATTTGATATGTGCAAACTGTCCTAATATTCAATAAATTAATTTTTTTTATAATTGAGTACTTTTATAATATTTTTAGAGAGTTAAATATGAGTCATTTTAAAAGTGATTTTTGAAAATTTTAAACTAAAACTCATAATATGAACTTATGGTCCAATAGATTAGGCATTAGATCTAGTTAATAATTTGGTATTCACTAGGACTCACAGAAATAATAAACACAAACCTTAAAGTTTAAATAGAACAGCATGTTTTAGCCCACTAATGGTAAGATTGTACATCTACTATAAAGCTATTGACTTTCCTGCGGTGGTTTGGCAGTTTGAGAAATGGCCAGTTTAAAAGTAGAGTAGTAAAGACCGTAGGCTCATGCTCTAATTTGTTTTGGAATCAATATGAAACATAATTGTGTGCTCCAACTAACACTGTTCTTACTTTATTTACATTTCTATTGACAATAAATAAATGTTTTGATGGAGTGATATATAAAACGTGTTTCAGGTTGGCTGCCGACTATGGAACTTAAGTCTCGTGAGTGTCATGGTTCTGACAGTATGTAATATCCTGCTCACAATTCGGTTGTTACACTCAGATTGTCCCAACAATCCTGCAATGCCGCCTCAACCCCACCTACCCCCCGTCCCTTTCCATGTGGAACCCCTAGCTCCTTGCCCTCCATGCAATCTCTCCTTCCCTCCCTCCATGGCTGTCGACCCCCGCCTTGGCCGCTGGGATGCCAGCAGATACTTCAAGATGCATGACTCTGTATTAGTAGGTGATTTATTTGTTGCACTTTCTCTCAGGTTAGTAATTTTTACTCTGTTTTATATTTTTGCTGTAATTTTTTTCAATTTAAGTAATAATAATAATTAAACATTTTAATTCAAACGTTAGTGTTATTGGATTTAAGACGATTGTTATTTTGAGTTATAAAGTAAATGTGACATTTTGTGCAATACTGTAATGGAGATTGAAAACCGTAAGGTTTTGTGCTCAGTCCTCTAAACACCGGCAAGGTGTCAGCACAACAGTTACCATTATCGTTGACACAACTAAAGGAGTTTGGGGTGTTCATGTATGGTCGTCAGAATTCAGAAGTTGTGCAAGAGAGAGAGAGAGAGAGCTAGACGTCAGTTTGCTGAAAATCAGACCAATATTGTGTGGTTCAGATTACACACTGAACTGTACATCCCTTAGTTGCTCTGGTTATGGGCTATAATTAAATGGCCCTCTCAAAGGAAAAGTCAACTTAGTTAGTAACAATGACTACATTCGATCATCAACACTAATTACACTCATTCGCCTCCCATATTTGTCCATATCTGGCGACTTAAAAATAAATAAAACACACATCTATGAGAATTTTACTATCAAATAAAATTTTATTTATAATTAATTAATAAATAAAATACTACTCTATATTTCAAACAACATGTTAAATTTTAAAATAGTGTTTTTGATTTAGTAGCATATTATGTATATATTATAAATTCCTAACCCTTACAATATAAATGTTGTTATACATGTGTGTGCAAAGTTAAAATATATGTATGTAAAATACATATAACACATTGCTTTTTAACTGTATAAATTCTTGGTATATTGTATAAAATATTTTACAAAAATGATCACATAAACAGTTTATTTATAAAAGTTTTTATCTATAAACTATAACTGTATGTACATATACAGCAAATGCAATATGACACACAGTAAATAAAACTTGGTAAATGAAAAATATCGAATATAGCAAAGTGGCAATATTTGTTTCTGTATGTAAACAATAAGAGATAATATAACATGTGATATGTGATGGAAGAAGTAAAAAGTTAAATTCTGGATCACGAATGAGGGGAAGTGATGTTATTGATTTTAATGGTATTGATTTTACTATACAGAGAAACTATGTATAGTAAAATCAATGGAAATACAGTT
Source organism: Stictocephala bisonia (assembly GCA_035578905.1). Taxonomy (NCBI): domain Eukaryota; kingdom Metazoa; phylum Arthropoda; class Insecta; order Hemiptera; family Membracidae; genus Stictocephala; species Stictocephala bisonia. The sequence continues at coordinate 2,486,226 of JAQJVL010000081.1, forward strand.
TAATCTTGATAATCCGACAGTTAAGGGACCGACGGTGTGTCGGATTAACAAAAACGTCGGATTACCAAATGTCCATTGTAATTCACGAGAATTATGATTTCTAAGATAAACTGAATGCACTACGTACACCCTTCTTAGAATTTCCGCGCTATCAGCCGTGATAAAATGAGGCTGACAACACAATTGAATAAATGTAAGCTAAGAAATTTTGTACAGTAACACAGTAAGGTTTATTACATACAGTATTAAGTGTACAGTACGTCATCTGATGTGGCGTCGGACTACCAAACGTGTCGGACTAGTAAATGTCGGAGTATCAAGAGTGTACTGTAGTCTTAGATAGTTCTTGAGATGTTCCAACCAAATTTTTCGTCCTGTTAGACTGAGTTGATCAAAATAAATATTTTTATTTTACTGCATGGAGAGTGCCTATGTAAAATTCCAAGTCTTCAACAGAATAAATTTGGAGGATCAGGAATAACAAAATAAACCAATGTTCACTTCTTATACAAGGGACAATATTAATTACACCTTAAATCATTATTATTCTCTTGGATACAGTCTAAGACTTAAGATTTAATTATAATTTTACTAACCAATTAAATATAGCAGATGTAAGTAAGATGCAGAGCAACTAAAGAAGTAAGAGAAGAATGTGAACGACTAATTATTATAATGTTAAAGTAGCACACACAGTTATTTGTATGAAATAAGTTACAGGACAACTTGTGGAAAACATTGTTCAGGTACAAAGTGAGTATCGCCACCCAGAGCTCATTAGAGAAGTTGCATTCTTTGGTGCAAGTCGCACATCACTGGGCTGGCCCCATTTCTGTAGCCCTTTATGCAGCTGGTGATCATGAATATAGACTTCTCCAGGGTGAGTATGGCATTCGCTTTTCATAAAGTAAGATGGTATACCACAGCAATAAAATGCAAATGAAGTTTTACTGATAAGTTTTCTAGATTTACTGCTGCAGAGTGTAACTCATAGTGGACGAGGCCTTGCTGGCGAGATCCTATTTGCCTCAGCGATCCCTTGAGTACAATAATCTTAACAACATCTTATACAACAATCTTAATCCCAAACACTAAATTAAATAATTTATTTCTCTAATCTATAATTATAAAAGGCAAATATCACTGACTCACTCACTCATCGCTGTAACTAAAAAAGTACTTAGCCTACGAGGCTGAAATTTTATAGAGTCAAAGGCCTTATGTTGTAGATGTGCAATAAGAAGGGATTTTGAAAAATTCTTAGTAAATCGAAGATAGCAGCCTTTTTAGTGTCAAAAACAGTGTTTCTCTAATTGGACTGTAGCAGCTAAATGAATGGTTCTACAGCAAAACTAACAACATTTTCTGTATCTGATTTGAGACGATCTATAACTTTGGCCCTATTACTTTTTGCTCTATCTCACCTCCTCCATCATTAGGTAGAGCTAGATTTTTAATTTGTGCGTGCAAATCAAAACCCCCCCTAACAACATTTACTGTGTTTAGAGTAAATTTACAGATTTTTCTAGACTGTGAAACTTTGTTATCTAGGAGAACATACTGTATTCAATGGGAAAATATACAATTTAATCTAAACACATGTATAACCAGTTCACAGGACATGGCCAAACATGGCTACAAACTAGATATTTCACTGGTTCAGAGTCAATTACCATACTTTGCGCTGTCTAAAAGAAGACTTACAGATTTCTCTAGACTTGGGAAACTTTTATATCTAAGAGAACAAACTGATTTTAATCGGAAAATTTACAATTTAATTTGACCAAATGCATATCCAGTTCACAGAACATGGCTAAATATGGCGAGAAACCTGATATTTAACTGATTCAGAGTCAACTACAGTAATTTGTGCCCTCTTAAAGTAGACTTATAGATTTGTCTAGACTTTGAATATCTAAAAGGACAAACTGATTTAAATCGGAAAATTTTAAATTTAATATTATATAAAAGCCATTTACCACTCATCACTATTTCTCCAAAACTATAAGTCCAATTGACTTGAAATTTTGTACATAGGTTTATCTTAGCCCCTCTTAGCCTCTCACTAAGAAAGGCCCTCTCCAACCTTAAAACTCCGACCTGTGGCCTCCAAAATTCTCATGGTATTCTTATGGCAGCTATTTCAATTGATTGATTTATTTTATTAACAGCTGTAAATTAGTCAAACAAATTTAAAATTAAATTTTAATTTAAACATTATGAATTTTAAAATTAAACATAATTAATTAAGCACAGTAATAAATTATTATACATAACATCATATGTTTTAAATTGGATGTAAATCAAACTCAATATTATGGCAGGTGAAGTGGGCGGGTACAGCTATTAACAATATATAAATTACATGACAAGTCAGAAGTTACTTAAAAAGTTAACATTCATTATGTATAAATATAAGCCAAGTAAGTTATCTAATGTACTTGTCAAATAGTATACCTTATGAACTAAAATATTAATGTTATTATAACATAATAATAATTATTATTACTATAACATTCCAAACTAAAGCACACCTCACCATAACGAGGGTCTTAAGGCGGCTGAAAGATTAAGAATCTCTTTACTCACATACAAAAGCAGGCAATTTGCAAAAGACTGCACTGGTTGCTTGATTTGCAGCAACCTCCTCACAAACATTTAATAAGAAACACAATCTGATTAATTTGTTTATAGTACAATAGAACTCCAATTATCTGAATCAATTGGGACCAAACCCTATTCAGATAATCAGATTTTTGTCTAAAAACAGTTTATTTTATTTAATTACTGTATATGATTAAATGCATGTATGTTGAAATAGGATAAAAACAATATTTTTAGTGAGAAAGACTATTTAATTACATACTACAGTGTACTATAGCGTGTATTTATGTACAATCCTGTAAACAAATGTTATTACATACTTGCTTAAACATATTAGTTAAACTTGCTTTTTATGTTTGACTGTCTTCATCCGTTTTTAGGCAGCCAAGTCGTGTATCCGCATGACAGAGGGAAGGACAATATCGTGTGTAGACAATACAGTATTCTTATCACATTGTTTCCTGGCAGAATTTGAACTTGTTCTTTTAAGACGGTGTTACATTGTTTATTGAGGCATATTAAGTGTTATTTATTTTGATTGTACATATATGTATGATTTATCTCTTTAAGGATTAAAAATCTACTCTTTGTTGTTGTATGCTTTTAGTTTTTTTTTCAGAACAAAATTAAAAAACTGAAAATTGTAAGATTTATGACATTCTGAAAGCAATTCAGATAGTTGGAGTTGCACTGTAATTTATTTCAAAGCACAAACCAACCTCAGTACAACTAATTAAATAAATAAACAGATATAGTCTTTATTTTAGAGCGGTTTTTGACAAACAATGTTGATTTACAAAACGACTCAAGTCTTATTATAGTTATTTAAACAAAATGAAAGTTTATTTTAGTCATTCATAGTTAAAAAATAAAGTTAAGTAATCAGTACAGTTATATATGTCTAATTACAAAAACTAATTACAACGGTAAATAGTCACAAGCTATTTTAATCACACATGAGAAATTACATTAATATTAGAGGAGAGTCTTCGGTATAGATACACTCCACAATAACGTTTTTTTTAAAGTTTGAATATACTGGCTGCGCCAAGAACAACAACTTAGGGGGAGAGGATGTGACGACTAATCGTATTTATACGAGTATATACATAAGTAGAAGAGTAGTTGAGTTTCAATATTTAGTGGGCCATAACTGAATTTCATTATTTAGTGAGCCGTGATATGTCATTTGTCACCGAAAGGTTGATTGTTGACAGGACAAGTTCACTCCAACTTGAACTGTGTTCAGTCGTTGAGGGTGAGGGATTCGCACTTTCCATTGCTAGGTCTTGTACTGTTAAGTACTCTGTTTACAACATAGCTGGCTTGACCAGGTGGCAAGTACCGTTTTTCCAAAATTAATATTGAATTGAAACTAAATTCAGTGTGAACCCTTTTACTCAGTCAATTCAAACCTCCGAGAAAGTATGTCTCAAAATTAATATAAGGTTTTACTTATTATATAATCATGTTGAAATGGAGAATCAGTATTTGCTTTGAAATAAGAGAAATCGAAATAATACACACTTGGAATTTGCATCTTAAAATGTCTTTAACTAATCTACATTTATTATATGATTTAAATTGTTAAATCAAATAAATATTCAAATAATCATAATAGAAATAGCTTTCCATCTCGCCAACTATTGGAGGCTGCTACAGGGTTAGAATCCTCATATCACAATACTTCTAGCAGGCGAGATGAACATTTTCTTTTCGTCTGCCTGCTCATAGATTGACCCGAACAAAATTGAAGAATTTTTAATGTGTAATTCATACAACATTCATTTTTCAGTAAGTAACTTACACTATCATCCAGTTTATATTACATTGCATGATATTGACACCATTTTTGATCAAAACAATCAAATCTTGTGTTGTGGAATTTGTTTTTGATCAAATATAACAGACAAAAAATTAAGTTATACGAATAATTTATATAAACAAGCTGTTTATCCGTGATTTTCAGGCTACATAAATTTTCTAAGAAGGTGCTATAAGCCCATACGAGAACGTGTCTCCTTCCACTTGCTCTTTCCAAAGGACAAATTACCAAAAGCTCAAACACCAGCAGAACGGAGTGATTACCTGGACTGCTTACAGCCAGAGGGAGCTCTCAGTGAATTGTTGAAGAGGAGGCCAACAGATGTTGTTCGGTGGCGACAGCGCAACCCCTACCCCCAGGTTTGTTAAGGCAATGGCTTAATAGTATTTACATATATTTTAGATATCAAATCTGTTTGAACTATAGTCACTAAATCTTCTTATTCATACTAACTTTATAAATTGTATGAAACTACAATATTTTCAGTGCAATGAATGGTTATTATACTTGTATAAAGGTTGAAATTTGCTTTTCCAATCTTTGCTGATGATAAAGGGTGCTTAATTCCACTGGTGGCCAGTGATGGCTAGCCATCACCTAGACGCGTCTGGAGTAATTATTTTATTATGATGCATAGCGGTATCGTAGCGACGCAATCTTGGTGGCACTGGAACGTAAGATTATAGTCTATTGCTAGATGTCACATGTTCTACGTCTGAGCCGCTTCCGTACTGGAATGGAGTGATAACACAGTAATTTTCTGTATTCACACCATAATTGATGTTTGATCCCAAATTGAGTATTTGTTTACGAATCATGTATGCTTGACATGTTTTGATTTTAGAATGAAATCAGTGTTGTTGTGGTAAGATATGTTTGACAAATATTAGTATTATTATATTATATATTAAATATTAGTATGTGATTACTTTATTATTATTTCTTAATTGTTCAAATAAAAAAAGGAAATTTTATTTTTAACTTTTTCAATGTATATAGTTTATTCAATCAATGTAACTCCAATTTGTGAATTTTACTAATCATATATGTTGTTATATAATAAAACTAATGAGGTAAAAATGTTTCAATATATCAACTAAAAATGTTAAATTTTTTCTATGGTTTAGCCTTTTTTCTGATAACTTTTGTATGGTTTTGCATAATTATCATGAAACTTTATATTTTCATATGTTCTATAACATTTACAGTTTGTTGCATATGTAGCATCTTTTCTACTGAGTCTAATAAAACACGGAAAAGTAACCATTTTTTTTCAGTGGAAAAATTGTATAAATAATTTACACAAAAGTTTTGTAAAAAATTTTATATTTAGTTTCCAATCAAATATTTTGTTTTCTGTTTTTGCATATGTAGCATCTTTTCTACTGAGTCTAATAAAACACGGAAAAGTAACCATTTTTTTCAGTGGAAAAATTGTATAAATAATTTACACAAAAATTTTGTAAAAAATTTTATATTTAGTTTCCAATCAAATATTTTGTTTTCTGTTTTTCTGAAGAGAAATTTATATGAATAATATATACATACTGTAACACTTATTTTTCTTGTTATTTATGGCAAAAACTCTTAGGCGAGACATAAGCTATAGGGAAAGTACATATGTTTAGTTTTTGTAAGATAACTTCAATTTACTTATATGTATATCCATAATGTTAACATTTTTAAAAACTAGACAACATTTAAAATCTGTTGGCCGTCTCAGAATGAAAAAACGTGATAGAAGTAAATCTTAAAAGGCATGGTCCCAACTATTAGAACAAATTTTACATTTTTCATATATAAAATTTAAAAAATACATATATACAAAGTAGCAGTTAATTTTAATTAAAACATTATTATTCACTATTTAAATCTGACATGTTTAACAAAACACATATATTGTACTGTTTATATTTTTATTTATTTTTAGTAAAAACCCTTATGCAACCCCTAAAAACACCTGTTACTGAGGGTAAAATGACCTGCCACTAGTTAGTTTGTGCAGGTTGTTACATTGAATTTCAACAAATTCTCAAGTGTCTGATTCTGCCATACTGTTAATTCAATTTAATATTGTTGTTATTAAAGGCAACATAAGTAAAAGCTGAAAAATATTTATTGCCTGAAACATTTTAACAAGTTAATCAAACATATGCATTTTACATATACATTTTGTAAAGTCTACAAAAACGTAGCTTGATTTTATCTTGTAAATAAGTTGTCCAGCAGCTAGCTGGATCTATTTCATATCACTCAAAAAAGACTGAGTGTGTGAAGTTGAGAATGTAACCAAGCAAATACGATTACTGTAGAAGATAAGATATTTATGTTTGAGGAAATATGCAGGAGGAAGTGAGATAGGCATTACTATATTACTGGTCTGTTTCACAAATTTCTTTTAAATCTTAAATTAATAAACATTGAATTAAATGGTATAAAAGATTAATAATAACTTTGGTTGGACAATTTCTCCTCAAGAAAGGTCAAATACGTAAAGGCATGTTGTTTAGCAGTCTCTCATATTTTATTTCCAGATTGGAATAACTAATCATTACAATTCATTGATTAACTTATACATACCAGAATTTCTCATTTTTATAAAGCGGAATATTCATATCTTTGAAACCCCTGTCAACAATAGCTCTTCTATTAATCTGCGGCAACACCATAATATTCGTATTCCTAAATATGAATATTATGTTGTTGCACATCATTTTTTGAAAACCACCTTTCTACTCTGGGATGAAGTTTTTCAAACATTTTCCCATATCATTGAAGAGAGAGTCTGACCATATCAAATTATAAAAACGACTCAAAGAGCATCTCCTCACAAAGCATATTATAGCGTTAATGAATTTTTGGATAATAAAGTCATGGATGTGATGAAATTCATTAATCCATGTTGGATTGCTTGGTGTTTTTTTACTGATAAAGAAAAATCTATTTAAATAATAATTTCAATTATTCCAGTTGATCTGTCTATGCATTGTAATGTCTTGACTGAATAAATTACTTTAACGGTAGCTTAGTTGGTTAAAGCCAGCTTCATAAGCCAAATTGTTCTCAGTTTGATTCCAATCAGAGACCCATCCAGTGGCGTAGCGATAAATCCGGGGGCCCTGGGGCAAGTCCACTCACGGGGCCCCTATTACAAAAATTATTTCAGCTTGCTTTTGGGTGAATACACATTTTTAAATTTTTTTTTACATCTAACTATTTCGCAGTTCTAGCTCTTTAATCTACTTTTAAATAAGCTAATCATGCTTAGCCTCAAAATGATTTTTTTATATAAACTTAACTTGAACTCTGCATATTCAGTTAAATATATTTTTTTAGGTGTAAATATAACATGAATTTAACATGTACTGTAACATGAATTTCATGTAACTGTATTTGTATTATCTTAGTATTAAGCCTACTGAAATTATTATTTTTATATTTTTTATTAAATCTTTAGGAAATATTGAATAAAAATAAAACACCAGTTTAAAATATCATATCATTTAATAATTTGATGAATATGTACAATGCGTGTCAGGTTGTATTTATTTAAAAAAGTCTTTCTTTCTTACTTTTGCTGAAGCAAAATCATCAGTAACACTATCAATGTTAATTTGTTTGGCACGCTCATTCTCAATTGAAAGTATTGCCAGATTGGCGAGTCTTTCCTGGCCCATAGTACTTCTTAAATAGTTCTTGATTATTTTCAACTTTGAGAATGAGCGCTCCGCTTTAGCGACGGTGACCGGGACTGTCAAGTACATAACACACGCTGTACACACATCAGGATAAGTTGAAGACAAAGAGCTATGGTCAATGAGCAATAAATCTGCAAGCTCTTTGACAGTGGACATGGTTTTAAGCTCTGTTTTGAAAGTTTCTTTTACGGAGCAAATTTGTGATGGGAATGAAGGAGAGATGTCATTAGGAAACCTTTTCACAAATTCAACAGCACAGTTATGAATTTCACTTTCACTTGCTTTTGACAGGAATTCAGGAAAAGTTACTTTATAAGTATCCAAAACAGATTTCATTCCTAGAAAACGTGCTTGTATTTGGCTGCACAATATGTCAATCATAGGGAGAAACACTGTTATTTTAAAACTTGATTTAGGTTCCTGCAACCTCTCGTCCTCACACAGTTCGTCAAAATGTTTTTTTGACTTGATCTGTCTTTTCTGAGAAAACCCAGGTTGAATACCCCAACGGTTGCAAATTGTTGTCGCCTCACATACGAAATCATCAAATTGTTCTCTCATCTCTTTCAGTTTTAGAAGAGTGTTATTGAGTAAGTTGTAGGCTGAAAGTAGGTCTACTGTCTCCGACTGCAAAGTTTTAGACACTATATTAATACATTCCAGAACTTTACATTGAATAACCAGCAGCAAAACAAATTTGAAAGATTCGAGCTTCTTTTTCAGCTGAATTGATTCATCCTTTTCCTTTTTCTTTTGACTTGTCAAATTTAGCTTGGTTAGGCATTTTAATACGTCACAAAACCTATGTTTTAAAGCACTGACTGCATCTAACCTCCCAGCCCAGCGAGTAGGATTTAAGGATTTTAACGTCTCTTTTTTGTTACTTTCATTTTGTTGTGTTGACTGTAACTCTTCCCATCGAACAATACTGTGACCAAAAAAGCAATAGACACTTTGTATTGTGTCAAAAAAATTACAAATTTCTCTGTTGTCTTCGACGGCGTCTTTTACAACTAAATTCAGGTTATGTGCTGCACAATGTACAAAGTACGCATTTGGAGCCTTGTCTTTTATTCGACGTTGCACACCATTGTACACTCCACTCATAACGGCAGCTCCGTCATATCCTTGACCTCGACATTTGCTTAGATCCAAGCCCTTTGAGTTTATTGTCTTAAGTATTTCATCTGCTAACCCTTCCGCTGTTTGGTCTTTAACTTCTATAAAAGAAAAGAAAACTTCACATATCTCCAGCTTTGTAGGTTTCCCCGATTCACTTTTTTCAATTTTTACGTATCTGTAAACTTCACTCAACTGGTCCACTTTAGCTATATCTTGGGTAGTATCAAAAATAACAGAAAAAAACGAAGCATTGTGTATCTCGTTCAAAATGGTTTTCCTGAGATGGGAGGCCAAAAGCTCTATAAGTTCATTTTGAATAGTGGGACTTAAATAATTAGTTTTCCCTTGAGGCCGCATTAAAAGCTTTTCTAAAATCGGGTCATACTTTGAAAGCAATTCTATAATGGAGAGGAAATTCCCCTTGTTGCTGCTTTCCAAGTTTTCTCTGTGCCCTCGAAATGCTACATTACATGTTGCTAGAGTCAGAGTTACATTCAAGATTCTTTCAATCACCTTACGCCAAAATCTTCTTTCATCTTCACTTTGTTTGTTAATAGTATCTACAACAGTTCTATTTCTTGACCACTGTTCATACACCATGCAGGCTTGAGAATGCACTTTTGACCCTTCATGACTAGCTATGCGTTCCGAAATGTGTTTCCAGTCTCTCACGCCCTTTTTTGAAAACAGGTTACTCAAATTTATTCCAGTTACAAGGACGTCCTGAGGAAACAACCAACATGGAAGGCAATAGACACAATCGTTATTTTTTTAATAGCACAGCCAATTTCTCTTGAGTTTTATACCAGCTTTGGTTGTAAATGAATAATAATGACTCGAAAAACATCGCCCTTGCCTATCTCTTGGAAAAGGTCCTTCAGGTTGATAAGGACCATCCCCGACCAGTTTACGTTTAAGCTCACTTTCATTAACAGTTTTTGGGAAAACATCACACAAACTAACATTAAGCGCATCTTCAAGTTCGTGTGTAACACGTACTTCAATTTGACCTTGCTCATTTATGAGTTTATTAGTAGAATTTTCTGTAGAGTGAAGTTCTTCATGACTTTCGTTAGGACAGGTTTCCAGCTCACGACCCGTTATTTTAATTTCATCTTCAACTTGACATGGCTTTTTTAATTCTGAAATTAAAAATCGTGTGATAGATAAATCAATAGCAAATTATTTTATAAAATGCCTCTTGAAAATAAAAATACCTAAGACGTGCAAAAGTAATTAGTCGAGCCTCGAGTAGTTTCAAATAATAGTATATTTCATCACTAGGTCCAAAAGTAACACTTTTTGATACGAGCTCAAGTTTAACGTCCTCCGGAGGGGAGGCCGAGGACGTTAAATGAGCGAGTATCAAAAAGGCACTTTTGGGGCGAGTGATGAATGATACTTTTTGTCATGATGTAAATTATATTGCGCTAAAATTCCATATCGTTTTATAATTAATTCAAATTTAAATATTGGTTTAAACTCTTAAGTTTTGGACGAACGACTTTATTCCGTTGATTTAGACAATCAGCTGTTGTAATAAAATGATAGCTATCGATTATTTGTCAGTATCGATTACTTGATGAAATGTTCTAGGAGCCAAAACTTACCTTTGTTTACATTCTAGTCCTTTGAAAAAAGTTGTTAAAAATGAATGTTTTCTAGGACTTCTTGGTACCAATGTGTAGCCAATATAATCAACTACAAATGTGTGCAATAAAATATACATCTAGGCCAGGTCAATTTTTAAATATCTTAATATTTATAAACGCTTGCATTTCGAATTGCGCCGTGATCATTTTTGTGTGAACCGACAACAGCTGGCAAATTATTAAGCATAATTATTACTCCATGTTTAGTTTTTCTTTTTATTTAGTTTTGTTGTTATAAAAGTAAATTTAATTGTTGTAATTAAATCTTGTTTACGAATTTGAAAAGTGTGATAGTTTGGAAAATAAACTAATCGTTAAAAAAATGGATACATTGCTATTCTTACCTGATTCGGATTGAGTAGGTTTTTCACACAGATCTTGGTCCTTGGTTTGAGACGTCGAAGCAGTTAACCAAGCGTTTAAATTTTTGGAACTTCGTGCAGCTTCATCGTCTTTTCGTTTTTTCTCTTTGCGTTTCTGAGACCCACTTTCATAAGTTCTCTTCATAGTTCATACTCAATTTATTAAAACTATTTACAAACTATACACAGATCAGATTAAATAGGCCGCACGTACACGCACCATACTTTTGTAACCAAATAAACGCTAAAACACGCACACACAGACTACAGCAGAGACAGGAGTGTTGACAAAGTGATTACTGACTTACGTGCTGAGAACAATAGACACAAGGTCATTCGCCCTTCGCAGCTGAGTAGGGCTGCGATCCCCTCCCCACCCACTACCTGCCAGGCAGCCACTCGCGACTCGCCACAAATTAAAATTCCCTCCTTTTTTCCCAGGAGTCTCGCGGGGGCCCTTACCTCGGGGGGCCCCGGGGCACTGCCCCGGTGGCCCCGGTGGATTCTTACGCCACTGGACCCATCCCCCACCAAAACTGGAAGTCTTACTGAGGGATGGCTCAAAACCAGACAAACGATAGGATCATGAGTGGCAGTCGGAGGGTTAAACCATAACTCGGTAGCTGAGTAAAAAAAAAACTATTTATTATTTAGACAAAAAAATTTTCACCAAAAGGATGATTAGGTATTTGAAACTAAACAAAATTGAACAACTTAAGTTTATTGCCTTTCTAGCCGCTCCTAACCATGTTAACAGGTAGACGGACACTCACTACCAAAACCCAGGCAAACTGTCGAACCGAAAACCAAAACCAGAGAACAGAACAAGGCTTGAGCCAATGGTCACGAAAATAACAAGTTGGCAGTGCTACAGAGGTGTCAGGCAGCCTCGTAAATGAAAGAGAAGAGAAACAAAAATGTACCGGTCAAACGACCCATTACAACCTCCTTCTGCAAAACCTCAACACAACCAGGCTGGTAAGAAAACTCGGCACCTCAGGGAAGCAATCAAAAGAAGAAGAGACCTCCAAAGAGTGATGTTCCAAGGATGCCAAATAGAATCCAAGAGGAGAAACCCCTAGAACAGGGAGCGAACTACTCTGACTGTCGGACAAGAAAAGAGAGAAGGAGACTCTCTCAGAACAGAAACCCAGAGCACAGAGGTGATCAATCTATTTTCCCCAAGAAACCCCCAGGAATACCAACTCCTGGATCAACTGTTCCCTGAAAAGTCTTAAGCTGGGACACATGGGCTTTCCTGAACATCCTGCTTGACTGGGGATCAACCAAAAGAGCAGTCACCGGTAACAAAAACCTTTTCATGCGGTGGGAACCAGACCACCAATAGCACAACTTTGCAGCTCTTCGTTCCGCGGCCAAACTGACTTGGTGAGCTTGACAAAAAAAACCAGATCTCAAACCTGGAAAGGGTTAGGAGTACCTCCTTTATCATACCTCCTCCTTACTCTCTCTAGCACGTAGCAGGTTGTGCCGAGCAGCCCGCCACGTGGAAACTACATCAGTGGCACCTGGCGTAGGTAGAAGATCCTCTAGCCTGCACAAGTTGGACAAAGGGTTGTTAGGAGGGTAGCCATGTAGAATTTCGAAAGGAGTGGCATTGTGACTCTCATGCTTTATTTATTTTTTTTTAATTTATTTATTCATGACGCTGATCGTCAAGATATGGGCGAATATGGGTTTCGAATGAGTGTGATGAGTGTAGATGAGCGAATGTAGTCATTGTTACAAACTAAGGCCGACTATTCCTTAGAAAGTGTCATTAATTAATAGCCCAATGACAAATGAACAGCTGGTGATTATCAGCTGATCCTTCTCAAAATGTATTGACTCTGATTGGGATCGAACTGACAACCTTTAGCACATAAAGCTGGAATTGAACCAACTACGCTACCGACCAATTGCTTGGAAGAATTGAAAGCAAGCTGGAGCCAAGAAAGACTCTCATCACAGGTGTTCTGCTTCTCAGCATGGAAAGTAATAAGGGCAGACTGAAGATTGTGGTTGAACTGCTCTGCATGAGAAGGCTGCGGGTATTAAGGAGATGTAGTCACATGCCAGATACCATTGCCAAAACAGAACCTACGAAACTTGTGTGAAGTAAACTGGCTACCATTATCGAAAACTAGAGTAGAAGGCATACCAAAGTGCTGGAAGAGTTGGGACTGGAGAGCACGGATGGTGAACTTAGCTGTAGCACTGCGAAGTGGGAAAAGCCAAACAAACTTCAAAAGAGCATCCACATAAACAAGTAGGTAGGAGTAACCTGACTTGCTATGGGGAAAAGGACCCACGTAGTCTATGAACACTTTCTCAAAAGGACGCTCGGCCACGTCAGAAGATAACAAACCTAACTTAGCATTTTGACTAGGCTTGCTGAGAGAGCACAGGTGGCAAGCCCGTACTCTGCCAGCAACATCCCGGTCCATGCCCTTCCAGATGAAATACCTTCGAATCTTAGCGATGGTCTTATGAATACCTAGATGACCGCCCACAAGAGAAGAGTGATAAAATTGAAAGACCATCAGTACTAGATGACTAGGCAGCACTACACAGGGTTCATCCCTCTGTCGAGGACGGCAACAGAGTTACACTTTGGACAGATAATAAGGAGGGTGTGTACCTCCCTCTAGAATCTCACCTAAGATGACTGCCAGCTCAGGATATTTTTGCTGATGGGACAGTAGATCGTCAAAAGCCAGAGTAAAATCCAGAAGAATAGCACCACACTAAGCAACTAAGCAGAAGCAATATTTAAAAAAAATTCACCAGTCAAACGACCCGGTACAGATCAGAGTCGTAACATATTTTGAGAGGGATCAGCTGATAGCCACCAGCTATTCATTTGTCATTGGGCTATTAATTAATGACACTTTATGAGGAATTGTGGGCCTTAGTTTATAACAATGACTATATTCACTCATTTGAAATCCTTATTCGTCCATATCTTGACAATCGGCATCTTAAGAATAAATAAATAAGATGTTATGACAACCAACCTATTTATTTTAACCATTGCATCCCTATGCTTGTAACAAATAACTTAAACTAATCCAACATTATTTTTTTATTTATAATGTACATATATCTGTTGAAACTTTTCCATTTTCTCCATACAATCAAGTAATATATTTTAAAATTCACCAGTTACATTTTTGGAATGTCCACCAAGTGATAATATCCTAGGCATCATCAATGTTTATTTTTTTTCTTTTAGTTAAAGAATCGAATTAAAATGCATTTTATCACTTTCCTTCTTCCAGTCCGGAAAATAGCAAATTAAAATTTCAAGTGACAATCATACTCCTTGTTATATTAATATTTATAATTAAATAACATACTTCCACATTTTATTGTTATCTTTACTATTATACTTATGTACTTAAAACAAATAACATTCCAGAATCACCTGCGTAACCTCGCAAGGAAGAACTGTCAGACGCCATATGTGTTTCTCACTGACATCGATATTATACCAAGCACTCATCTTGCAGAGAGCCTAGACACCTTCCTCCATACTGACCACTGTGCTAGCAATTGTGCGTACGTTATCCCCACATATGAACTGGACGAGAGGGTGCGCTTCCCCAGAAACAAGACAGACCTCATCCGACTGGCCAATAAAGCCTTAGCTCAGCCCTTTCACCATAAAGTATTCATATATAACCAATTTGCTACAAATTTTTCAAGGTACGAATTCATGATTTATGTTTAAGAAATCACTAGATTAGTATAGATGATAGACGCACAAAGGGCAAGTGTGTTGCTCCTAAGTACCATCATTGGAGACAAATTCTTGTGCCTTTAATGGGTCCCAATAATAATGGATCATCAATTATTGTTCCTACCTGGGAGGCAATTCCTGTGTCACTCTAGATCCTCACATTCTAATGAAGTACCAATTTCAAGTAAATACCAGTGTTCAATTTGTAGATGCAGAGAAACTATTATTTTCTGGAATATGTGCAATATTTCTCAGGAGCCTAGCTCCAGAATATTTCTCAAAGTTGACCATTCACAGAATAATTTTATACAGTTCTTTTTTACTTAATTAGCCTGATATCATTGTGCCAAGTGAACCTTCAATAGTATAATTAGTGACATTTACCTCATTTTAATTTCATAAAATGTAAATTAAAATTCAGTAAGATTATAGATATATTTTTATAATATAAATGTGAACATTTTATTTGAATATGAATTATTGTGACTTTGGCAACCATTCCTATAAGCCTAAACCCAAAAAGTGGTATTTGCTTTCACTATTGTCAATACTTTAAAATTTGACTATCTTTCATTGTTCAAAAATACTTAAATAGTTTATTTTATAGATTGATAAAAATAATATCCAGACTAAAAATTAATAAAAATATCATCCTTTCACATTCTTAAAAAAGTAAATAATGAGCCAGGCTCTCAATGGAACTGAAATAAAATATTTTAATGTCAATAAAAACAGATCACACAGGTTAAATCAGTTTCCAGAGCTTAAGTTTGCTCTTATCTCTATGATCAACGTCTTAATGATGAATAAATGATTCCGATAATCATACGGTCATAAGTTAACTATTCATCATTGAAAAAAAATTTACAAGTGGGTGTGATTGGATCTAATTAAGTGACATCTTGAATAATATATGTTTTCTACCAAACAAACCTTTACAATAAATTAAAACCTCATTTTACTGCACCCAAATGTAATGAATTAGTTAGTATCACTTATTTTTTTTCATAAACTAATTTACTGAAATTAACTAAAACTCACTTACTACTTACCATGCTTATTTTTCACCTATAATAAATTGCATATATTGTTTTGATCTATTTCAAAATTCTTCCTTCTTAATAAGTTTTCAAATTGAAAATAATATTAGGATTGTCGGAAAGGGTGTAACTGCCTACCAGAACACTTAGAAAAAATATTTTTCAACGATTCCAGATTTAATTTTACATGATAATTATATTGTCAAAATTAGAGCTACTTGTTGGTTTAAGAAAATCTACATTTTTATTATCTGTGGTCTAGGGTAGGTGCATCATTTAATATAAACATAATTACATTAAAATCATATACAGTTGAGCACAGCCTTGGCAACAGACCCTGAGTTAAGGCCGTTTGGCCGGCTTTAGGAACAACTGAATTCCGCTTGAAGCGCTGACTGTACGTCTGACCGCAATCTACTCATACACAAACACTCAACCCCTCCCCCTCGCCTGGGATGGGTGGGTTATAATTGCAGGAAGTCATTTAAGCATAATCTTGCGGGTGCTGTGTCTCGCTGAAGGTGTGCGTAGCGATTGGATTGTAATATAACATGCAAGTAAGGGTACACCAAAAGTTAAGTACATAAAGTTAGTCTTGTGTGATATTAAAAAGCATAAGATGCCAAACACAACACGGTATTTCTCGTTGTAATAAAATAAAAGCAAACATATAACATTAATTATTTAAAATCAAATTTACTAATTTGCACTACAATTACGCAATTTAAAATGACTTATGAGCAAGACCAGTCCTGTGAGGGTCTGTTTTTAAAATTGGAAATAGTCAGGAAAATAGTTTCTTAATTTTATATGTACCGAGAAAGCCTAAATTCACATCTTTAAGGTGATGTATTCAAAACTATATACATAATTTTAATGAAAGAACTACTTGGCGTTTAATAGCAGATATAAATTCATTGAAATAAAAAAATCTAAAATTTTTTGACAAAACAGCCTTAAGGACGGGGCTAACAAACTCATATAAAGTACTATATGTTCAGTTCAGAACATATGTAAAATCTGTGGACTGTTAATCCTTACTGTTGTGTTATTTTAGAAGCGGATTAGTGAAGTGTTATTCACTCTCATTATGAGGATAATATTTTTGGTCCTTTTGCAAGTAAAATATTTAGCCTGACTCCAATCCCAGAGGTCAAACAAAATTTAGTTAGAGTTTGAACTTTTTCCCATAACAATGTTGGAACAATAAGTAAATTATGCCACTGACATAAATACTTAAAATACATGTATACAGTAAAACATCGATTTAACGGACTATATGGAACAGGCTCTAGTCCGTTAAAGCTAATTGTACGTTAAATAAAGATGAACTCACCTCAAGATGTTATGAGGTTGCCACACCTTAATCAAAACTAACTGTGATGCTGCCAGCTAATAATTAACTCTAAGATTAATAAAATACACAACTATATATTATTGTATAGAGGTGATTAACCAACACAAAATTCCTTAATAACCTTAATTAATTCCGTGATATGTAGAATTTGAGATACTGTAATGCAGCTGTAAGCTGTTCGTTAAATCTGAAGTACATTAAATCGAGTGTTTACTGTACCATATATATATATATACCAATATTCACAGATAAACACTTAATAATCATCTAAATATAATGTAGCCAACATTTAATGAACCTACCTATAACAAACTGCTACTTACACTCATTGTTTAAAGCTTAATATTTTACTCTCTCGACAATATTTTAGAGGATTACTGATTAACTTATTTACCTTAGATTAAAACAGAATGTCAGTCAGGTTGTGCAGATTAACTTAAACTTTTCTCTGAATTATTATTAGTAAAACTGATATTTAAGTACAGTTATAAGACAATACTAGGTAATATACCGGATGTCTCACAAATAAGTATATGCATTTGATTTTCTATTACTAGCTCAATCCTCCATCTAACATTCACAGGTTTTAATAAATGTATGAATTGCTCTATGAAAATTACAATTTCCTGACTTTTGAAAAAACCTAATGGAGAACCTTATTTCATTATTTAAAAGTTGATCAATTCACTGAAATCAACTTAGAATATTTAATAAAATTAGATGATATCTTAATATGTACGTTAATGCATGTATAGGATGCGGCAGCATAACTTTATTTTTTGAAAATAAAACCCATTCTATGAATCAGAATAGTTTTATTTATTTTTTGTAATGTAGGCACATGTCTAAAGTTTTGAAGGTGACGTACCCCATTCTCCATACACGAGTAAACCGATTTATGGCATTAATTTTCCTCAACATGAAGCCCATTTTCTTTTATGTGGATCTGTCAACATACAAAACATGCGCCACCAATCCTCGAAAATTGCATCAAAGGCCTTTGCATTCAATGAAAGGTGGGCAATTTCCTCAGCTGGAATTATTGGTCCATGATTCTTTAAGAAAAATGTAGTCGCAGTGAGAGTGAATTCAGACCGGTATGTTACAGGAATATTTTTACCAAGGCTGCATGAGATGGACTTGGGAGACACTTGTTCCAATAAGATGATGCAATGGCACACACTTCAATAGCATTAGTGGCTGTTTTGAGGAACACTTCCCAGAGCGCCTCATCTCAGTTAGAGGTGATTTGGAGTGAGTCCGCTCTCCCGATTTAGTCCCTTGTGATTTTTTCTATGGTTTTTCTTTTTATTCCCAAGTTTGTGTGAATTGTCCAAGGACCCTACAAGATTTGAAGACCAACATCCAAGAATAAATTGCCAACGCCTGCAATGCTGGCAAGTCTCACGAATGCCAGAAATTGGTTTATTCAGTGTATGAAGAATGGGAGACATCAGCTATCAGATTTGATCTTCAAAACTATGTAAAACAAAACTTCAGACACATGCCTACATTATAAAAAATAAATACAAACATCCTGATACATAAAATGGGTTTTATTAAGTTAAAAAAAAGGATTTATACTGCTGCACTCTGTAGTTGGAAAAAAGGGTAGCAAAACAATTGAAAATTGATATTTATCACCTAACAACTAGAATCAGACTAAATTAAATAACCATGTCAGGATGTTTAGGGCCAAAAGAAAACACTTGGTTCAGAAAGAGAATATTCAGGCAGATTGAACTAAATTGGGTAATGTACATGCCATGAACTTTTTTTTTTATTACGTAGTAAAAATTTTTAACATGATGCAATCGTCAATATCATATACATAAATATTTAAAATGTGTTAAAAATTCTAAAACTAAACAACAAATGGTCATTCACCCCACATTCACTTACATATTACTAACATTCATACAGCCATAATAATACTGCCTTCCTGTCCTGCTGTTTAATCATCCCAGCGACTCATCATGAACTCAACCACAGAATAGAAAGCTTTAGCAATCAAGAGGTGTCTAAGTCGAGGTTTGAATTGACTTTGGTTGTTAATTGAAAATTCTTCAGGGAGCCTGTTGATTAGTCTGACACCAACCTGATGTGGCATGTGGTCTGATAGTACCTATCTGTGTTACTGTGTTCGGAGGTTGTCCCTGCCTCTAGTGTAGTATTGGTGAAGGTTCCTGCCACGAATTAAGGAAGAACGTGACCTGCAGTATAGTATCACCTCATACATATAAAGGCAAGGTAAAGTTAGCAATTTTAACTCCTTAAAAGAATTCCAGCACGACTCTCTGTGGTTCAACTTAGCAATTATTCTAACAGCCTTTTTTTGAAGTTTAAAAACCCTTTCAATTTTGCTTTTTGCACAACCTCCCCAAAGTCTCACTCTGTATTACAGATGTGAATACACCATGCCATAATAGGCCATGAGTAAGATACTAGAGGAACAGAACTTTGCAAGATTGCACAGCGCATATATGCCTGAAGCAATTTTACCACAAACGTGGTCAATATGATCGTCCCAAGTCAGTCCTCTATCAAGGAACATTCCAAGGAATTTTGTGGAATTTACCACCTCTAAAAGAGTGTCATCCACGAAGACATGGGGTTGAGATTGGAGCTCCTGCTGTCGCAGGCAAAAACTCAATATGTTGGATTTGGTTTTATTTGATTTTAGATTCAGTTCACTGAAATGTTGGATGCAAGAATTCAGCTCTATAAAAGCTGTTATTTCTAATTCTTTGGATGTCTTTCCTTTAATACAGTCGTATCATCGGCATATTGAATCAGTTCTCCATTCTGGGTCATTGTGTTCAATCTGCACACATAGATAAAAAAAAAGAAGCAGTCCGAGGATAGATCCCTGTAGGACTCCATGAACCATTCTATTTTTATTTGAAGTTATATTTGAGATTTGAACACACTGGTATCGATCTTTAAGATACGAAGTGAGCCAACTGTGTGGTAAAACTCCAGATTTTTCTAAAAGGTGCAACAGTGTCTCATGGTGCACACAATCAAATGCTTTGGAGAGGTCAAGAAAAATACTAAGCACTTGTTCTTTACTCTACTCTAACTATAGTTGTTATCTAATCACAATTAAAAACAAAAACTTAAGTGTGACAGGATTATTCATTCCATTGTTTTAGTCACAAAAATCAATCAATTTGGAAAATATATGGTGAATGTCAATTGGTATTTAGTCCAAATAATAAACTGAAATATTTAAGTACTAAGATTATTTCTGTCGTATACTCAGCCACATGTTGAACAGTCTGTTGATTTCAGATGGGAAGATGATTTAATTGAGCAGATTCACATAAGTCATAATGTGACTAATTTTGAGTTCTTGTACGAACCATTCTATGTTGCTCCAGACACAGTCCCACCACATGATGAACGCTTTGTGGGTTACGGATTCACCAGAAATACACAAGTAAGTAACAGAGTATTTCTTGTGTGAGCTGATTACACATATATACATGTCCTGTTCTAGTTCAGTTTTAACTCCTGCGTCTCCACTAAGCACATTTTATCCTAGGTCTTCCTCTTTGTCTTGGATCTATCAATTCATCAATTTTCTTTGGTATCCTTTCTTCTCCCATCTCTTCACACATCAATACCATTTAAATCCCGATTTTCTCACGCTTATCCTTAAAATTGCCTCCTCTAGATACCTTCTTAGTTTACTTTCTATCTCTTAAAGATTTTCCCTAAATGGCACTTACGAATATCGTTACTATCACCTGTACCCAACTCCACTCTCTTCCTGAGATTTTCTTGGCTGCGTACTTGACAGTTGGTTTATAGTTTGTTACGAACAAAATTACTTTTGCTTCTTGAGGTACGTTTCTATCCCTAATCATTTATTTCAAACAGTTGAAGAATTTTTCTCCAATTTCCAATCTGGCGTTGTTCAATTCCATTTTACCATAGCTCGATAAAATTGTTTCCAGATACAGTAATTCATCTACTTGCATCTATAATGTATGATAATTTTAGATTATGTTAAAGAGCACTAAGCCAGGAAATAGTATTTTAGTCAGAGATCGGACATCAACAAACTTACCAATGAGTCCACTAACACCTTACAGAAATAAACAAATACTGGAACATTTATCGCAAATTTTCGGCCTCTACTTTTCTTATGAAAAAGCCATTTGGCACTGAAAATTGTGACAAATGTGTTGTTCCAGTAATTTTTTACTACTGTAAGGTGTTAGTAATCTTGTCTTGCTGATGTCCGATCTCTTCTAATATATGGATTCTAAATAATTATTCTAGGTTGGATCATGGAATAGCCTATAACTTTTCATCAACTATCTATTACAAAATAAAAGGAAAAAGGCCAATTTATTAGTTAGAATTAGAGGGTGCAAAGTAGTTCCAAGCATTAAATTGTTGCAACGGTTCGTGACAATGTTCGATCAGTTCCACAAAACAAAACCCTAGCTACTTTATTTATTGTATGCTGCAATGATTCTTTAAAATCCAATTTGTGGTTCGATCTGTGCTAAAAAAGCAAATTAAATAAATTCAAATACAATTTAAACAGTTTGAACTTCTGTGCATACTATATAACATTATTCTTATATTCGTGGACACATTAAATGATGCAAAGTAAGGAACAAAATTAGACATTTTAATATTTAGTTGAGTAGGGGAGGGGGAATGGACTAACATACAGTTTCACGGGTGGTCTTTATGTTGCAATGCACAAAAAATATTTTATTCCATTCACTGTCGTGCCTGTTGATGTTTTGGGAACTGAAAAGTTAGCTGTTGCAACAGTACCAACCAAGAAGAATTGCAAAGCGACAGCCAGTTTTAACAAGATACTTCTAATTAAAAAATATATTGAAGAAACATAGTTTCCTTTTTTGATAAAAATGCATTCAAAACTCTTTTAGGTATATGAGATGTATGTAGCTGGGTACCAGTTCCAAGTACTCTCTCCTGTATTCACTTGCCACTGGGGTCTCCAAAGTCGCAAGGGCCGTCCATCCTGGAGGGAAAAACAGAACAATTCAAACAGAAGAAAATTTGATGTGTTCAAGCGTGAAGTTTTCGCCAGATACCACAGTGACCCTCTCCACATGATTCAACAAATTTCTGAAGCTCAATCCAAAAAAGTACCAGCAAGAGTAGTCATTCCACCTCATCGTCATTAGAACCATGATGATGAATTCTTAAGGTTTGTATAATATTTGAGAATAGAATAATAATGCCTTCTTCTTAATTCAAAGAAATCATTCACCAAAGTATAAAAATGTCTATCACAAATACAGACCCCATGTTAAAAATTCAGCCTGGAGCTAGTTCGAATATATCTTGTAGAACACGTTTTCCTTCAAGTCAGTATGTGTGAGAGAGACAATCACGACGCAAACCATTTTTGACTATATTCTGTCTTTGCCCCACTGTAAGCTGACAATTTTTTTGTTTATGTAGCACTGCAAAACAACTTTTGATATACTCTACTCACAGAGCTTATTCATTATTTAGTCTATCAAGCTTGGAAAAAATAATATTATATTAACACTTTATGAGACTTCACTACACACGAAAACTATACATTATTTAATTCTAAAGCAATATTTATTATTATAATCAACTAATTAGTTCAGCAATATGTACTAAAATCAGTTCTACTTATGCATTTTGCACTTGGTATATAACTATGAAAATAATTAGTTTAAAAGTCATTTACAGTAACAACTTGACCAACTAGAAACAATGCTGAGTCTATTACATAAACTTAATTACGAGACATACACTTTAAACGCAGTTATCAAAGTAAGTTTTCCTAAATCTAAACTGGCAGGGAGGTGCAACAAAAACTCTAAATCCGTCACTGAACAAATGTGATGTACTAGATATCATAGTATCTTATTACAGTATTAAGTATCTATAATAGATATTCTCCTGACTAGCTAATAATAACTATAATAATCAAATATCATTAATTTATTTTTAAGGCAACGTTTTATTAATGACTATTTAAAGTTGATGTCGTGATCTGTTTTGGATTTACTAACACAGAAATCTAATTACAGTAAAACCTCCTTAATCCGGCATTCTTTAGTCCGGAATTGTCTATAATCCGGCATCAACGGCAATAGACGCAAATTACAAAATTGCCTTCACAATGAACATTGTAAAGTGAGCAACTCGACAACTAATAAAAAAATAGTTGTAAGAAGCAAAAAAATGGATATTTTTTCCAGCCATCTACCAGTTCTGTTGCTAAAAACCACAAATACTATAGTACAGTGCTGTACTGTATTTCATACTGTATTCAAATTTATTTCATCGTGTACTGTACTTGAAAATGCATTTTAATATTTTTCCTGAACTTATACATTGATTTATATTGTTTAAATAAACTATGTTTAAATAATATATACATACAATAAAATTTTTTCGTGCAAATTATGCTATTTTAATACACCTCCTGTATTTTTATAAATAACCTCCATAGTCCGGAATTTTCTTTAATTCGGAATGTAATTGTGTCAAGTCCCAAACGTGCCGGATTAAAGAAGTTCTACTGTACAATGCAATTGGTGAATCATTTACCTAGTTTGAATAGCAACTAAAAAATAATTTTATTTTGCAGTATGTTCTGGCAAGAAATTATTAGGTAATCTTGTTTGACCTTTATTTACGCAATGCTGTTTATACTGACAAATGTGCTTTATCAACTACACTATGAAATTAATGTAAATGTTATCAAGTTACTGACTACCTCTAAGAAACTGAAAAAAATCATTAATGCTAGGCTGTTCATGATCATTAATGCTAGGCTGTTCATGATCATTTGAACTTGAGTTTTCACTCTGTTGTTATTAGAAGTGTGCAAGTAGCTTGAAATTAGAGTTTTTTCCCCGAGTTTTTAAAAAACTCGAACTCGACATTTAAAAAAACTGAAAAATTCGAGTCGAGTTTTGCCATATCTTTGAGATAAAACGCTATAATAAAGACAAAAGTCCCATTTGTACAATAGATTATAAAAATAAGCATTTTATGTAGGCAAATGTATTTAAAATATGATCATAATATCGTATTCATAACCTGATATGTTCTCACAATGTATTCAGCTTCGTGATTCACAAGTCTTGATCGTACGGCCTAGGGCTGGCCTAAGGTGAAAATTGCAAGTGTGCAAGAGTCACATTTTATGCCCTTACCAGGAGGGGGGTCTAGAGGTATGAAATGCCCCCTCGAGGAAAGGGGGGGCCAGAAAACGTTTGAAATTTAAGGTCTAAAAAAACATAGTCTTTGTGGACTTTAGCGCCTTTTGGAACTTCCACTATTTATTATGTTAAATAAACTAATGAAAGCTTCTGGGTAACGTTATAATTATTTTTACATTTATATTTCAAGTACTCTCAGAATAAATAGCTAATGTGGGAATCACCGTCCGCCACACCTGAGGTAAATTTCGTTATCTCATGGATAAAAGAAAATAAAACAACAGAACATAGTGAACCAATAATTACAGATTTTCATAATGGCACACACAACTACAGTTTATTAACTATTAAGATAGCTACATAGTCTCTTTTATTATACATTCATACAAGGGCTTTTCTTGCTTTCATATCGGAGGGTGAATTAACTAAGTCAAAATAATCAATTGACTGAGACAGCTTGTTTTCAATTGATAAAACTGAATGGCTGCTAAGTCTTTCTTGAGACAGCATTGACTTGAGGAAAGTTTTGTCCACTTCAGCTTTGACAAGCTTCGTTCAGCGGAGGCGACCGACATGGGCATTATGGTTACGATCCGTGTTGCTATCCTATCCAACAGGTTGACATAGGCATCCGTGCTTTCGGTGACTTATAAGTTTACTACATCCGTTGGAGACTTTTGACCTAAATATAATAAAATTATATCACGAAATTCTTCAAGTGTAATTTTTAGAGAAGATATCATGAAAAATAGAATAGTTTGGAGTAAAACTAGAAAAAAAGTACTGTCGACATAAATTAATTATGCAGTAGAAATCATGCATTTATCTGGTACAAAATAAGGTGCATTTATCTGGTATAAGATGAGGTAAGAAGTGGAATTTAAATGTACATAAACCTATCAAGTTTAAATCGTTAATTTGGTAAAAAACCAACACACATACATGCTTTAAGATGAAACAAATGAAATGGAATTATGTCTGGACTATAATAACTATAGATAGTAATGGTGGAATATAGAATACAAAAACCTACCTTATTTCTCCACGTTGCTGACTGTATAAACAACATTCTACTGTACGTACGAACAAAAGCTTGATTGGTGTATATACCAAAAGCTAACAGCATAAACTACTGTCGGATTCAAAAAGCAATTTACTCGAGTTTGAACCTTTACTACAAAATAAATACTCATCCAATTTCGTTGTGTTCTACACCAACATTTAGCTTCTTTAGTTACGTAATATCATGTAACTAACATATTTTTTGGAAAACTTTTAGAATTTTTACACTTTTACCAAATTTTTGTTGTAAGTTTTGTAAACCCTTGCAATTTTAAAAATGGCTGATAATACAAACTTCCAAAACGGTTAAAAAATACCGGATTGAAAAATAAAGTAAGATCATAAAACTGTAAATTTGAAAAAATTTTGCGATTTTATATCACATGGTAATTCAACAATATAGTGTGTGTAGTGCCAGTATAGTGTGGCTTTGCAAACTTTTTTACAGTAAGTACATTTTCTGCTCATTTTACAGCATTATAAATTCCAAGCTTTCAAGGAAAATATATATTTTAACTTGTGCAGGAAAAATAATTTCAATCGTTTTGCCACTATATAAGTAATATATAATATATATGTTTTAAGTTTATGCGCTGCCAAACCATCCAACCGATCGCAATGAAACTTTAGGGGACGTTGTCTCGCCTTTCATTTTTCATTGACATACCAAAATAAAACAATAAAAGAATTATAGAAAAAAAACCATTATTTATTAAATGAGTGCAAGAGGGTAAACAATATTTTTGGTCTTCTTATTTGGTGTATAAATGTAAAGGTTTTTTGGTGAGCCTACTCTCGAGCAAGCGACGTAGAGCTGTCCATGTGAAAAACATGGATTAATTAAATTTATTGCGGCAACACGCAATGACTGTCCTTGAGATTTATTAATAGTTATTGCGAAAGCAAGTCGCACATTTAACCCCTTAACTGCTGTTGACGTGTTAACACGTTTCGATGCGCCGTCACTGCCGAGCTGTTCAATGCGAGTGGCGTGGTCGGTCCACGGCGGAGCAATCGCGGTAAAATTTACGAGTTTTGACGCTCAGTCCTCAAAAGTTTGTTTCCTTATGAATAAACTATTTTATGTCAATGTTTTTTAAGAGTATGTTCAACAGTTATATAAATCTGCAGATAACATGCTAATAAATTAAAATATTAATATAAAATAGTGAAATAATATTAATAATAATAATACACTTACCCAGATCAATTTGCAATGTCCGTCTCTGGATGTTGAGGGATATATTTTTTCTATTTGCATTATTTTACTTTTAAATTATATACATTATTTACACTATTTTATGGTTTATTCTGAGGGTTTTAGTAATTTTTGAGTTCGTGGAAATCAGCAAAACATGGTGCCGCACATAACGCTACTTGGCATTCCTCGCAAATGTATCTGGTTTCACGTCTCTTTTTCTCCCGCCTCTGAGTAAACTTGCATACAACACAAAGTCTGCATGGTCCTGCCTTTTTTTCAGTTGCAGGTATATAAGAGGGGAAATGTCTCATTGTAAGTCTAGTCGGGTTATCCCCAGATGGAAAGCCACCCTTCTTAACTTGACGAGGCTCAAGATATTTCTCGAGAAGTTGGCGAACCAATACGGTTACCAATAAAAACAATACGGTCGAGAATCGCTCGTTAACGCTCCATGTTAGAAACAATACGGGCGAGAATCGCTTATTTCCATCGCTAATGCTCCTCAAGCAGTTACAAAATATTCCACGAGAGTGAGACACATGTCGGAATACGTTACGGTTCTCGTAGTACTAAATAACACCACAAGATAGCATTATAAGTCACTAGTAAAAGCAGTACAATATCAGGAAACAGCTGCTGTCAACGTTCGTGTTAACACGAGTGTAGCGCTGACGGCACTACGCAGGGAATCGTGTATACACGAATGTAGCGCTGGAGGTACTAAGCTTGCCTGATTCCTCAGCCGTTAAAGGGTTAAAAAAAAAAGGAAATTGGAGCCGTTTAAAATTGAATGGCAAATCAGTTGAAAACATCGGAATCCTTGCTATCAGCACATCTTCTCCTTTGCATTTTCCATTCAATATTTTTGCTTCAATCAAATTGGGCATTAGTTTTTTTACAGTAAGTCTAGTCCCGTTGCACAGTTTTGGGGAGTTCAAACTACATTAAACCACACAGTCATATGTTTTTTGTAAACAATTCAGATTCTCCATTTGAATAACATGGTATCTTTAGGAGCCCGTCGGGTGGGACCCTGTGAACGGATCTGCATCAAACTTCACAGAAACCATCTCGGGAGTATACAGGACAACATCCTAAAGTTTCATGGCGATCGGTTGGATGGTTTGGCAGCGCATAAACTTCAAACACATATATATATATACAAACAAACATCCTCTTTTATAAATATAGATTATTATAATATTCATATTAGTTACAATATCATTCACAGTACAAGTAAACACCACACAACACAAATTTATTACAATATAAGCACAAAAATATTACAATACAAGTACAAAATGCACAAATATTATGGTGATCGTTTTCAATGAACCACGCTCACCTTCCTCAGACTAGAGGGATTCACATTTTTGTACTTGTATTGTAATATATTTGTGCATTTTGTGCTTATATTGTAATAAATTTGTGTTGTGTGACGTTTACTTGTACTGTATGTTACCAACACGTGTTATGCTAATTAAAAAACTAAATATAATTCAACAACTATACAGCTGTCACTATAATTCCTCTTTTTTTGTATGGAATAGTCCACATATATGATTTCCTACCTTTTCACTGCATGGCCCCTAAATTTATAATCAAACTAAGTATTTTGACAGTAAGGAAAATAATTAGTTAAATAGTTTTAGAGGATAAATAAATAGTTCTCTATTTAGACTCACATTTTATACCCTCATCTAATTATTTTCAGAATTCAAGAAATATCAAGATCTCAAAACGCTTTGAAAAATAATTATTGTATTAATGCATATCGCCTCATAGAAATATCTTGTTTTAGTTTGGAGCTGGCTGTAATTTACAACAAAAGTTTGATATTCGCCTTATAACTCAGGCTGACTCAATCATTTAATGTTTGTTATAAGGCATACAATTAAGTTGCAAGCTTGTTATTTTTATAGTTAATTGTTAAGTTTAAATAACTAATATTATTTGTTTGTCAAAGTATATATACTAAATATTCAAGCAGGAATGGTCTGAGAGTGACTAAGAAGTAAAGTAATTATTAGCAACATCATGCTTTACTCTGAGAATAACAATTTTGTTTTCTCTTCATGGTGGGTCAGTTTGTCGAGGTCCATACTTGTTCTAACATGCTATGACAGGAACAGTCCAGGTTATACTGCATCTCTCACCACATAATGGATTTGCTCATCATGGATTTTTAAATATCACATATTGTACAATTATTTTCTTCATCAAGATCCAATTTACAGAACCAGTAATGATTTTAGTTGTTTAGAGACACAAATTTTAAACTAAACTAATTCTGATGTTTATATATTTTTACATTATTATTGTAATTTATTATTAATGAAACAGCATTCTAAATAATAGTTTTATAAAAATAATTTAGATAACTCTGGATAAAATATCCTAATTGAATTTCATACAGGGTTTTAGAATTATTGCACTAAGTACTCTTGCTAGAGCCATTTAGATATAAATGGAAGTCTAACAGTAGTTATTAAGATAAGACATAGTAAACCTTTGTACCTTTGTTACAAATAAATGAGATTTTATTGAAACATGAGTTTTATTTATATTAAAATAACTTTTATTCCAGTCTTTGTTGCTCCAATTTCAGACTAACAATACGTTGGTCCATTGGATACATGGATTTACAAAAACTAAATAAACTCGTTAACGTTATATCTTTCATTATGCTTCTCCACTATCTAAACCAGCAATAAATGGCATACAATTAAGACTATTTAAGATATCTAAATAAAAATGGATGAATAAAGAACCCAAATATATGTTGCACAACTGTTAAAAAAGCTGTGGCAGTTGATTTATTGAAACATTGCAGTGCCTCTTTAATCTCAATGCACAGTGAGGAAGAAATTCTTGATAGGCCAAATCATTTTCCAGTGTTTTATTATGAGCACATAAGACAGCAAAAATCCTCAATTAAATACTGAATGATAGATTTATTCTGACTTTGTTCAGTGTTGAAACAATTTATTGGTTGATAACAGTTTCGCTTATAAAAATAAAAACTACTTTCTATTAAAGTTTATGTAAAAAATGAACCAACAATATAAGAGGCCTGGCTAAAAAAATGGATATACAATTATATATTTTTTTAAACCCTTCTTCAATTTATTGCCACCCAATCCATATATTAACCCTTCAGAAATGTCCAGGGGCCAAATCATTGTTAAGTAATCCTCTGAAAGTGTCTTCAGACCTTACTTTGGCCATCACTAACAGACCTAAGCCTTATTTCTAGTTCAGATTTCACTTTGGAATAAGAAAATGTCATACAAACAAGATCTGATAAGAAGAATAAATGTCCCATTACAAGAAACCCACAATAGTACAGAGCACCATCAAATAAAATATGATTCTCACTTGAAAATTTTGCAGCAGATCCCAGTTGTAACGTGAATTTGAGGGTATTTTCATGTTATGAAATCAATTGCAGAATGGACAAACTACATATCTTTACTTTTTTTATAGAGCACAATGAACAGTGATATTTACTTACATTGTGTCATTTTTATAGTAAGTGTATTTTAAAACGGTGATTACTGGTCAATTTATTTTAAAAGATGAGCAAATTATGGAAAATGAGAGCATCAATATGAAGAAAATAAAATATATAAATATACCTTTGCATATTACAGCGAGATGAAAACCATATTAATTCTCTGACGCACAAAATAAATGTATAAAGAAACGCCACACAATACAATACTTACTATCAATACAGCAGGAAAAATTACCTAATTTCATTCACAAAGTTCTTGCAGATCATCCCATTAAATGAGCAGACCAACAGAACAGTCAATAACACTCTTCGAAGCAACATACACATAATTTGGAGAGGAAGGTAAATTATCACACGCATGGCCAATACCATGGTGCATCTGAGTGCACGTTACAACCAGGGACTACAATCTCATACAAAGGGTGTGAGGGGTAGCTCTTACTAGGCAGCCAGCGGCTAGCCAGAATATACAATAGAGATGTCATGTTATCCTACAGGACAGTGATTGGCCTTGATACCCGCCCTTGTTGTCTTACTGTGAATCCAGTCTGGTTATTTTTTAGCCAAACCTATTCTCAATATCTTGGTTCGTGTTTATTTTACTTCCATATGAATATTTTTAAATTAATGTTATTGCATTAGTGATTTTCATATAACTGAGGTAGCTAGTTCGATCATATGCCTGTAAGATTTAAATAATTTAACATGTTGTTAAGTAAATGTTCTAATGAATCATCTTTTGTCAGAGATAACTGATGTGTCAATTAATTGAAATAAATGGTGAGTTTTAAATAATAGAAGTTAATGTATATGCTGAAAGTATCAACAGCCATTAAAAAAAATAGATTTCTTGTAAGTATACTGAGTTATAAGTTAACACTATTATTTTTGCCAAATTATAAATCACAAAAACATTACTTACTGTGTGTGTTTCAATATGAAAAACAGGATTTACAGGGTTTGTAATATTTATATCACTTGACTATAAATCGTTAATAATGAGACACAAAATAAAAAGTTCAAATAAAACAGTGTTGTTTGGCACTCTCGTGTGCATGATTTGTTTCCTCTATTGTCCATTAGACAGCGCTATTCAATATGGTGATTAGAAAACAGAAAGGGGTTAAGTGTTTTGCTGTTTACAAAATTGAATCTTTTTATTTTGTAAACAGAAAAAAACTCAAAGAAAAATTCAAAAAATTGAATCTGTAGTTTCAGTTCTATGTACATTTCATATTAACTTACTTATAGGTTACATAAGTGGAACAGTATATTGGAGATAGGACACCAGCAAACTTTCTTTTGTAGACAAGTTCACTAACAGAGTAGTAGTAACATACACAAAAGAAACTGAAGAAAGTGCCAGTGGCATTGAAAATTTGTGTGATTATGTGTTTCTTTTGTGTATTTTACAACTACTCTGGTGTTAGTGTACTTGTCTTCTAAGGTAAGTTTGATGATGTCCTATCTCTCCAATATACTAATTCCTGGCCTAGTGACCGTTAACCTAACCTATAAGTAGTACAGTTTATACCCTTAATTTGCACACCTGGGGGTGACAAAATCGCCAAGAAATAGTAGTTTCAAAAAGACTCCTTAAAACTGACCTTTTTTGTAAACCAATATATAATATTTTGTAAACCACCACAAAAATTACAGACCTTTATGTTTCTGTAAAGCAATTGTGGCGTTACTCTGATGCAGTAAATCAATGGCTCTTTTCACAATTTCAAGAAGATTAAATGCAATCTGGCTTATGAATGCAACCTTATTGGTGGAACTCATTATACAATTGGTTAAACGTTTATCCAACTGCTGGTTTGGCTGACATTGGCCAACACAATAGTTTGTTTGTTTTGCCTCTTATTTCCCAATATAAAAGCTTACAATTTGTACCTTTGGTGATTCATAGAACCATTTGTATGTGCCTATGCTATCAGCTGACCATCGACCTAAGAAACAGAATTCAAGAAGTTTTTGCATTGATTGCTCCCCAGATCAATTATTAAGATGTTAAAAATAACTTATCACGCCTTGTGACCGACCAATGGTGCTCACACTGAACTCTTGTGAACAAAACTGTTTTAAGTTCCTCTTTATTTTAATGTGTCATTTATAATTACAAATGAGATAGGAAAATATTACAAACACTTAAAACCCTGATGTTAATTTTGTAAAACACTGTATAATAATTTAAAAAACTGTTTTAGAAATAATAATCACAACAATTGACATTGTCACTGTCTTTATCTCAATTAAATTTTCTGCAAATAATAAATAATTAGAAATTGACATTAGTGATGAATAGAAGTTCATTTAAAGTAAGATATCTCCTACAACAGTGTAAAAGTTTAATATCTGTACAAACTGTTTTGATTTTGTGAATGGGAGAGAAGGAAAATGCTCACAGGTTTCCGTTCATTTTTGAGCTCATTTCATTATAAGTACAGGAATAACAAAATAATTGTAGTACAACAAAGACATAACCAGTGTTAGCGATATAAGATTCACACTAGCCAGCAATATTTTACACTTAAAATTTTTATAAATTATCGTACAAAAAATACAAAATTTTTGGTTTTAACCAATAATCAAAATGTTCAATGTACATTAAACTATAGATAAATCTATGGACATCGTTCAACTAAGGTTACGTACGATAAAGCCACAGTAACACAAGGAAATTAATCTAACGCTGTACATAAATAAAATCTGGAAAATATTTGATTTGATATAAACAAGAACAGATAATTTAACCTTACACATAGTCGCGCAATAAATAATTTATTTATATATTTATATATATATATATTTATAAAAAGACAATAAGCATCTGTTTAAAACAAGGTATTATATTTACTAGTCTACAATCCGTGGCAATGTTTATTTCCACTCTAATACTGCTTTATCCAATGATGAGGATGGCCCGGATACTTATCTACAGGACATCTAGTTCAGACACAGATTGACGAGTGAAAAACAACGTAGGATGATAGTGTCGACAACATTTATATAAAAGTCGGGTATTTACAATATGATACAAAGAATAGTAATTGCACTGGAGTTTAGGATGGCGTAGGTCACCTGGCCTGCTGCTGGCTCAGATCGAACAGCACTTGTGCGATGGTCCGCGATGACTCTACATTGCTCAGCGCTACGCTCGCTAAATGGGGCTCGTAGCTTGTCAGGTACCTAGAAAATAATGGACAAGAATACTAAATTATGTTTCAAGTGGCAAGTTATTACATACATTGTAACTAAATCTTCCTTTAATTGCTCTATGTAGTTTCTCGCACGAATCTTGGTGCAAACTCTCCCTAAATGTAATGATTCGTTTGTATAATGGTTTATTACCAAATGTACAACCATTTTCAAACTCGCTGAATGTATCTATCCACACTGTGTTGCATTTTTGTAATAAACAGTATTAGTATAAAAGTCGATTAAATTATATTTATTTGTTATTGTTTGTTAATTGTTATTGGTTTTTATTTATTAGTTTTTGTTTTGTTGTTAAATATTTATAGTGTTATTCATTTATAGCGTTTGTAGTCAGTCCTTCTTATTAAAGATAGACTTAAGTTTTCTTTAAATATATTGTACATTGCAATTCTCATTATATATCATATATAAGGTTCAGTCAAAAGGTTCCTGGAACAGTTTGAAATATATTTATTGGACAAAGTACAAACCTATTTTCTTTGAAAATACTCTCCTTCTACAATACAATTTTCCCTACGATCATTTAGATGTTCAAAACACTTCTGATGCTTCCTTTTTTTAATGTATTTCAATACTTTTATCACATTTTTTCTGACAGCTACACAATTGCAGAATGTTTCAGTATTGTGTGACCTAGATGCAAAATTGGCCTCGTTGGCCAACAGAAGATAAGATGCATCTGGCTTGTAATGCAACTTGATTGGGTATTTACGTTAACTTAACGAATGCATGGTGGCTGACATGGCCAGCAAAATAATTGTTTTTTGCCTCTATTTTATAAGCTTACAATTTACTTTGGATTCTCCATATAGTGCCGTACAGCTACTATCGTATTGAAAAATTTATCATATGCTGGTTGTCATCAATTGTTAAAACTTTCAGCTTTGTGAGACCATTTGCCAGAACTTTGTAAAGCGTTTATACAAGTTCATCTTCAATTTAATGTGATCCATTATAATTAAAATGTATGTGAAAATATTAAAATGCTTTTCCCATTTCAATTTTGTAAACATGTATAAAATTTAAGTTAAAATGTTTTAGAAAATACACAAAATTTAATGCTCACTAGTCTTTATCTGAATTAATTTTTGAAATTTATTAAATAATAGAATTGAATTATGTATAGGTTTATTAAATAAGAATTACACAGTTTAAAGTTTATGAACTTAATTTTTATTTAATAGAAAAAATGCAAACTGGTTTCCTTCATTTATATCTCATTCATTATAATACAGAATACCAAAATTATTAGTGACACAAGAATAACCATTTAATATAAGATTCAAATAGAGAATATTTTACATTAAAATTTTATAATATCGTAAAAATACAAATTTTGTTTGAACCAATAATAAAATGTTCAGCATAAATATAGAATTATGGAAGAACTAAGTTGTAGATAAAGCACAGTAACACAATGGATTTAATTACCTGTACATAAATAAATTGAAAATTATTGATTAACCAGAACAGATATCCAAATATTCGCGCATAATAATTATTTTTATTTATAAAAATTTTTAACCAATAAGAATTCTTAAAACAAGTATTATATTCTATTCTACACCTGGCAATTTGTTAACCACTCAATTGGCGTTACAATGAGAGATGCCGATACTTACGTACAGGACATCTAATCAGACACAATTGAACATAGAGAAAACACGTAGTATAGTGCAACATTTATAATAAGTCTATAAATAATACAAGATTAATTATGGTTTGTTAGTTCTGTGCTGAGATTAACACACTTTCAGTGCCCATGACTCCTGCGCGCTACGCCTAAGGGGCCGTTTTTAACTGATTCGGACAAAGATCTAAAGTTCAAGGTAGGTATACTACATTTAATAGTGTCCGTTTAATTGCCATGTCGTTTCCTCGCACGTTTGGTGCAAAAATCGTTAAAATTAATATTTTATTTTAAAAAGTAATAATCTATTTTATAAGTCATTTGAAAACATTTAACTAATAGTCATTAAATATATTTTGATTGTTTTATGTTATGTTTTAATATTATTTAAAGCATTTAAGTGTTATCCATATTCAGTATTTAAAAGAAGACTAATAAATAAACATCATCATAAACGATATCAAGTTCAGCAAGCTGCTCTGGACAGTGTCTGACGCAAACGTCATTGTTTAAATATCCCTCTCACAATTCCTCCATAATGTCAAAAAATTCTGATGACCTTAAAACAATACTTATATTTTGACAGTAAGTGCAAAGTACTGCAAGAAAATTGGCTCGTGCCAAACGGAAGAAGGTGCGGCTTGTTCAGACTGATGTAGTTACGTATTTAGAGGATTGAGTGCAGGGGTATAGTCAATCCCAGCAAAATCCATTGCTAAATCTCTCATATTTTAATTTCTAATATGATTATATCTAAGAACTTTTTTGAAAAATTACCTATGTTTCATATGTTTTCTTAATTATATACAGTTTGCAACATGTATGAACGTCTATAGAGTATCTTATTTGGAATGGAATCACGAAAAGTATTCTATCAAAATGGTATTCTCACGCTCAACTTGTGTGAGAAAATTAAGTGCTAGAAGAATTTACAAAAATTAATGCACTATGTAATTTTTGAACTATGGAATCCTGAAAATTTGTATTATTATTTTAATATGTTTTAATTAAGTGACATTTTGACATTTGGAACTATCAAACAGATTTATGTTTCAATCATGTTACAATTCATTACTCTTTTGATTTTATAAAAAAAAAAAAAAAATGAAATTGGTTAAAGATACAAATATTTTCCTAATAAGGATTAAACATATTTATAATAATTTTTTGGTTTTTATTTTTAACATAATCTTTACAGAAAATAAAAAAAATAATTCATTTTTTTAAACATCTTGTCAATAAAATTGTTATAGATTTTTTTTAATTAGCTTGAAACCGCTACACTAAATTCCCGTAGGGAAATTAAAGAAAATTGAAATAAGGGATAACATAGATGCAATTTATTAACATAAAAATAGACTGAAAGTTTATTGTGTAATTTAAGTAATTATTGAAATCTGCATTAGTTTCTGCGTATCACATTACGGTTATTGTAACTCTGTGTATCTTGTTTACAATAAACGATTCATCTAATTAGGTAGTATGTGCCGTAGTCAGCTGACTACACACCAGCTGTTGAGACTTGAGTCAGCGACGTCAGCATTATTGTTTATAGAGTCTGCTCGATAGGGAAAGTAAATTTGTAGTGCCCATTCCTTCGCGAAAGATGACGTAAATATTATGTTATGTACGTTGTAAATTATCTTTTTGTTTGTAAAATGAAAACGACTGATATTTATAATCGTCAGTGTGAAAATGAGTCGGAAGTAAGTGAAAATGACGAAATTTATTTCTTAAAATAATATTTATTGATAAACAGTAACAATAATTAAACTTTTAATGGCAAAAACAAGCATGTCTTGTCAAAGGCCAGTTAATATAGAACAAAATGGTAAAATAATTATGTTGATAACTTAATATTTCAATGTTTTGCAAATGTTAATGTAAATTTCTACAGTTTGACATTTTTTGCTCCCCATTCTGATCCTAGTTCACCTTGAAACTAGTGGTATGCCAATGGGTTTGAACCGATGTTAAAATTTGTTGTTTGAAATGAAATGATTTTTGTTATATTATTATTAACAATTAGTTCATTAAATTATATTCAAATTTATTTAATTTATAAAATAAAATAAATTTGTTGGAATATTTTTATTTTTTATTATTTTATACTCCTATCTCAGGGCATTAACGGGTAAATCTGGTAAACTGTGTGGGTGAAGGTTAAATAACATCAAACCCTATAACAATGTATACATTACTTTAATTGGTAAAATCAGACTGTATTTCTTAAAATCAGATTCTAGCCTACTTAATTAAGTTATCTATTAATTTTTACTCTAACTAAACAAAAATCTAACTTATACTAATTTACAAACTGTTGGGAAACAATCTCAGTTTGGTGTCGTAGTATCTGCGGTGAAGTATTCCTATATAGCGTATTTGTCCCCTCCTATTCTTGTAGCTGTCTGTTAGTGATGATTGTTATGACTGGATGACAGAATTACAGCACAAGGTCTACCGGTGTCTGTCAGACTATCGTAGTTCTCACAACACACTGTGACTAACTTACTAAGTTGTTGTGACTGTGACTAAATTACTAAAGCTGTTGTGATTACGAACAATTTTGAACACTCTGAGTGATAATATGCCAATAGGTTACTTAGTATTGAAGCAACCTAAGTGGTCGGTCTTCATACACACTCAATGAAGTCATTGACGGCCGGCAGTCACTCATGACTGAACCGTAACGCACTGTTCACAACTTAACTTTAACTTGAATTGTTAATAAAACCGATAATTAAACTGTGATAAAGATTAACTTCAATGCACTGTACGGTAACTTGCCGATTTGAACAAGCATGGTGGTGAGTCTCCACTCACCGTCACCGAGTAGGGTTGAGATATTATCCGTCTGCCGTATTCTCACAGCCTGCTTGCTTCTGAACTTACGAATGCCTCCCAAAATGGACCCGCCCTAGCATGGGAAATGTTTCATCAGCCATGTGGACTACTTTTGACTTAATTGTTTTTTTTTCATAATTTATATTTTCAATTGATTAATTTTATAATATCTTTTTATAGTTACTTTGCTATTAATTACTTAATGTTTTTTTATTCCGAATTAAATATAATTATATCTTTTTACTATCATTTAAGTTAATTAATTTATTAAGATAACACCGTTACAGGTTAAAGATCTCAACGCTTCTAGAAATTAATAATTGTTTATGTTTACTTAGACATTATTCCTACTATAAGGGAAAATATCTAAATGTGAGAATTAATACAATTAATAATCCTGAGTTTTATATGGCAAAGTTACAATAACATGTTCATTTTACTGCGACATACTTATATAAAAAAATCTTATCCTATGATAATATATTCCAAATACATAAAGAGGCTCTCTATTTTGAATTTCAAAGGAAACTCAATTTCTTAAGAATTACACAGGTCAACAAATATTAATTTAGAATAGTAGATTACAGATAGTAAATTTAGATTGATTTTGACAACAAAGAGTATTTGATTAAAAAGAAATTATTTGTTAACAGCATTGTGTTTAGTTACAATAGCTCAAGATTTCTCCCCTACAACACTTCAAGAATTATTTGTGTTTATAATTCTCTTAATAAATACTAATTTTGGAAGTAAAATGTTCCAAATGGAAGTAAATGGAAGAAGTACAATGTAAAAAATGTATCAGTCCTCATAGCAATCAGGATGTTATGTTTAAAGGATAAACTAAAACAGATCAACGATGTTTTAACTGGTTGAACAACACACACAATAAAACGATTAAAATAAGGAAACCAGTTACAACATTAATACATAAAATAGAGAAAGTAGGGGTTAGATTTAAACCAAATGAAAAAATTCTGATTTGTTGTCAATGTTACAAAATAAACATAAAATGAATGCAAATTTAGATTGAAACCTATATTTCAAATTTCACAATCGGTATATAATTGACATGTTCACTGTAGGAAACACGCTTTTCAAATTCAAATTCAAATCTTTATTGCCGTTACAAGAAGTTTACATGCATGGCATTGTCACAATTGTCTTATACTATGATTTAAAATTAACTTTAACATCATTTATAAATTCATCATCATTATATGGACACAGTTTCAACAGACTTTTAAGTCAAGTTGATCTTGTGCCGTGTACAGATGACAAACTTGTGTCATAGGCTAAGACAGCTGATTACCACCAATTACTGGTTTATTATTTAATGTGTTTTGCATACTGTACATTTCTGTTTAGAGGTTATATAACTTCTGAAGTGTATTTTAGTTTTTATTGTTTATTAGATAATAATCGGAAATGATGCATATAGTTTCAGTATATGTTAAAGGATTTATTGTAATATTTCATTAGCATTGAACGTGTTAAAGAGTAGACTCCTAATTATATTTAATTATACACTCATTTATCATATGAGGGTAAGGTGACAATTATTGCTTGACTCCTTGTTGTATTAAAAACATTACAACCAAAATTTCCTGGTCAAATGATTGATTTCTAGATATCTTGGTCAAATGATTGATTTCTAGATATCTTGTAAAGCAAATTTTCTGACTTTTCAATCATACATATTGCATATCAAAGGTAAGTCACTTACCTTCTACCGTTGGTGGAATAAATGACTAGGTTACGCAGGATGAGGGCGGAGGTAAGACGGATGCTCTTTGTCACCGGACCTTCATTGTCATCCTAAACATACAACAATAAAAAACATTAAGTTAATTTTCCATCCCCATTAAAATTAATTAAACATGATATATTTCATGTTATGCAACCAAACAACTTAAGATTTATTTTTGTGAGTAGCATTTGTAATATACTGATTTAATATAAATTACTCTGTATACAGAAACTGTAAATGAGTCTCTACGTTCCCAACTGGAGAAAATTTGTAAGTTTTAATGTAACTTTGAATATTTTTATTTTTGTGTCAAAAAATATGAACTTCTGAGTGAACATTTCAATATTCAATGCTCTATAACTCTGTAAGGGTGCATTATAATGAAAAGTTGTAAATTAAATGTTCTTCTTAAAAAGAGTGAACTAACCCATTTTATGTGTTATTTTCAAATATTTGTCCCCATATTATGGTGCCTCAGCCCCCACTACTACGAGGGCGGGGAAAGTGGTATAATTCAAGGAACTATATCTCTCTTGATATAATAAAACCAATTTTAAGTGAATATATCACCTGGTTTGCTGTATTATACCCAAGATATTTCTGTCACCTTGATAAGTGAAGTTTTGCTACGTGATTGCTATATTATCAATTAAGGTTAATATATAAGAACTTTTAAAACCAATTAATAGACTGTAACATTGGTTAATAACCATATTAACTGATATACCTACATATTCTATGTAATTTCTAGTTTAATTTCATGTTATGTAAAAAAAAACCATAAGTATTGTTAACCTTTTCAATGCTATGGTATTTGGCCTATGGCTATACCCCCTAAAAAGTGTTAGGTAATTTTAAGCAAAAATTAAGAGTTTAGGGAAACATTTTATTATTTCATATCGCATTTTTATATGTTGTTAATTTTGTGTTCTATTGTACCAAAATAACCAAATAAGAGATATGTTACAAACAATACATTGCAACTACAAATAATACTCAGTCAGTAGTCCACAACAATTTATAAATGAAAAAACTTTTTATTGTTTTAATTTTTGCATAAAATAGGAGTACATAATAATTTTTTAAACCCTATTTATATGTGGAGAGCAACAAATGTAGAATTAAATCAATACATTTTTAAGTTGTTTAACTCAAAAAACAAGGGGTAAAAGAAAAATATTGTAATCAATGTACACACAAAAAATAGCTGAACATTTGAATTATTTGTGTTGAACAAACAAGAAAAAATTGCTCAAATAAATATTATACTGCATTGAAATGCTTATGTATGAGGACATGCATTGTTATAGTAAAATAGATTATAGAAAATACTTTATTTTGTTTTATAAAAATAAAGTTATCGTTGTAGGCAGTACAGTAGAAGTCCGATAATCCGGCACGTTCGGGACCGGCTCGGTGCCGGACTACCGAAAATTCCGGTCTATCGGGCGGCGCCCCTTCCTTTTAGTGTAGGCTTTGCCGTAAAACAAATGTATGTAAATTATTTACATACAAGCATACATAAATCGCAATTATAAGAACAATTAGGTTAATAATTAAACTAAAAAAACAGTATAAAACAAAGTTTATTTTACATATGCAACAAATACAACAGTTTATTTTACATTTCAAATTTATAGTTATGTACACGTTCTATAAAACATATTTCACTAAGATTTAAAAAAGTCACGAATGTCTTTTTGTTTTCTTGACTTTTGGCGTTTAGGATAAAATTCATTTCTAATGATATGTAAATCAATAATTTCTGAAGCACTGTAGCTAGTACTAGCCTCAGCAAAAGAGATAAACTTATTCAGTGATTCTGCAGCTTCTGCCCAGCTGATTTTTTTCCTTTTCTTCTGTTACGGCATCTGAGTCACTGTCTTCAAGATTTTGAGTAGGCTGAGGGTTTACTACACTGTTGATAATGTCCTCATCGGTTAGTTCTTGTTCAACAGGCTCATTCTCGTAGATTAGAAGCCACTCCTCTACCTCATCTTCAGGCAGTTTTTTCAAGGGATTGTCAGCATTTCTAACGACATCCAAAACTTTGGTCAGAGCTTCTTGATGGTTTTCTTCCTCATCAGTCTGTAGAGCTAGGTCAGATGCAGGGTTTGCAGCTGGCCAAAGTTTTCTCCAGCATTTTTGTAGTGTTGTATTTTTTACCTGGTTCCAAGACAGTGCAATAGCATAGACGGCATCTTTTACGGTAAACCTTTTTTAAAAATCAGTCACGTCACAGTCGGCATTTAACAGGCCTTGAATAAATGACCTTCTATAAAAGCATTTAAAATTTTGAATAACCCCTAGGTCCATGGGTTGAATCAAAGATGTTACGTTAGGTGGGAGCAGAGTAGCAACAATATTTCCAGAAACTAACTCATCTACTGGCGGGTGGGCTTTGCAATTGTCCAAAAGAAGGATGGCTTTAGTATCTTCTGGTAGACCAAGGCTTTTGAAGGATTCCTTGACCTGAGGCACAAAGTGGTGAAGAAACCA
Source organism: Stictocephala bisonia (assembly GCA_035578905.1). Taxonomy (NCBI): domain Eukaryota; kingdom Metazoa; phylum Arthropoda; class Insecta; order Hemiptera; family Membracidae; genus Stictocephala; species Stictocephala bisonia. The sequence goes on from JAQJVL010000081.1 coordinate 2,528,555, forward strand.
GTCTTTAAAGAGGGCGGCAGTCATCCATGCATTTGATTCAGCATCGTATTGGACAGGCAAGTGTGTAACATTCTTAAAAGCCCTGGGATTTTTAGATTTACCTATCACAAAAGGGGTCACTCGGTGGTTTCCAGACGCATTAGCACATAGCAAAAACGGTTAATCTGTCTTTGTTTTTTTAAAAACCCTTGTCTGCTTTCTCTCCTCCCCCAGCTAGTGTAGATGTTGGTAAACATCGCCACAATAGCCCTGTTTCATCAGCATTATAAATCTGTTCAGGTGTTAAATCAGCCACAATTTTCTCAAACTCGTCTTTGTATTTTTCTGCAGAGTTTTGGTTTGCTGAAAGTGTTTCTCCAGTTACATCAAGTCTTCGAATTCCATGCCGAAACTTAAAGTTTCTGAGCCAACCATCAGAATAATTACATTCACTTTCACCAACTCCCAAATCTTGGCCGAATTTCTTTGCCTTCTCAATAATCATTGGCCCTGTTACCGGCTTTCCTTCAGAACGTACTGCACTAAACCATTTGAACAATACACTATCTAGCTGTTCCAGTTTTGGTTTTTTTAATGTTTGTCTAGAAGCCAATTTTTAGTTGTTACCGATTGAGAAGCAAACTTCATTAGTTCATGTTTTTGTTTTTTAATGTCATAAATAGTTGATGAGCCAATATTAAACTCATTCATTAAAACATATCTATTCTCACCTTTTTCTAGCCGTTTGATGATGTCTAGTTTCTGATTAAGAGTCAGTGTTACGTGTTTTCGTTTCTCTCCTTTTGAACTCGAAGGCTTAGGTTTTGAAAACATGGTCACTGTACAGTTAGAACGAAACTCAGTTTGTTTGTAAACACTTTCAAAAATTACGTAAGTCTCTACAGATGTACTGTATTACAGTAGAGTACTGAGACACAGTTTACTGCGATGTGAAAGGACACAAAACAACAACAACGCACACAAAAAAAAATGACTTAGACGCTTCGTGATTAATTAACTGTGCTGCACTGCACTTGTATTTGTTGTGACGGTCACAGTCCGGCAGACGATCACTTCGGAAGCCCCGATCTACCAGAATTGAGGCCATAAACTGGATTTGGTGTATCAACCCTGTTTCCTGACTATATAAGATATTGTTTTGGTACAAAATATTATTTTAGTATCTGACATGTTTTTAACATATTTTTTCAGCATCGAATGTGTTAAGAAACTAGGAACCTTTATGCCAAATTTCACCCCTCCATTGAATCAGCAAGCCTGAGTGAAAGCTTTTACTTTTATGTATTAGACAATTTTTATAAGTTTCATTATCACAAAGTATATTTTAGCATCTAATAAGGATGAAAATTGTTTCTATTCGCATAAAATTTCAAGCTTTTTCTAGCCGTCCAAAAATGCCTAGCTCTTACTACTTCCCAGTAAATGTTCCGTTTTTCACCTCAAACAAGCTTAATTAAGAATATTACAAATTCTAATAAGTACTAACTGTGTTATTGGTATCACCCACTAATTTGATACATTAAGTTTTAACAGTGTACTGCCTTCATGACGGTGTGTTATAACTTGGCACTACTGTATTTAGAAGACAAGTTTTTATAAACAAAATTAATTTAAAAACAAACTATTGAAAAACTATCATATTCAGAAATAGCAACATTATGTTTTGACAAATATTGTAAGAGTAACTATTAACCCTTAGCACTCAGAAACTGATTTTCAAAAGCGTCTTTTTAGGTTGCCTTTCCACTGAGAATGGAATGCAAAATGGCTTGTAAATAAAATGTATCTAACCATTCTCAAAGCTCTTCTGTCCACCGTTGGTGAATGTCCTAAATTACTTCTGGTTCTCAGCTGTCCACTCTGTGGACAAGGGTAAAATTTGTTTGGACTGTAGATATTTGGCTTATCATAGACCTTTGACAACAGCTGAGTTCTATTCAGAAAAATCAGTATTACGTTCTCCAATGTTGTTTACAGAAAATGCTTATCATGAAACTCTCTTGTTACTTTTCAAGACTCACAGGATTGTGGCCAGTCTCAGTCAATGTTTGAAATTTAGTTGATAAATAATAATTCAGTTATTTCACAGCACTCATTGTGTTCAGATATCTTTTAGTGATAGTTTAGGAATATGTCTATGAGGAAAATAACACGTGTAACGTGATAGAGCATGCGAGGAAGTGTACTGTGATAAGGATTCAGTTTTAGGAACAAAATATAATATTAAAATTGTAAACCTGTAACTCAATAAATATCTAATATGGTTGTTAAATTCTATATCCCCTCAAAGATAAAATTATTTATAGTTAACAAGATTGCACATTATTTTTTCAGTGTTCGATTCAGTTGATTTCAGTATTTGTTCAATCAAATTTTTTGTTTATTACTTTATAAATAGCATGTTTCATACAGTGCACCCATACTTGGTATTTAAGTGCAATACAATACTATAGCGAATTACCTGTAGAAGCTATTTATCAAACCTAGGAACAAAAACTCCACTACAGTTATCAATTAGTTATTGTCTCGTTAGGGTCCTTGACCCAACACAGATATCGGACTTGGTTGGTGAGATGAGAAAAAATTACCTCTCTTTTCCATCATCACCACTTCCTTACTCCATCCTTCTCATCTCTTACTATCCACATTATTTTTTTTATCAAATTATATACAAAAGTGCTTTAGATGTTATTGTATATTTATCAAAAGCAAGTAAACACTTTTCACTTTAGAAATCAAGATATTTTAGGAAAAAAATTAACAAATCTTGCAAAATAACATACTTTGGAATTAATATTGCTACCAGTAAATATAAATTCAATATCGACAAATGAATACATGTTTTAGTTTATATAAGAGGCATGGTAGGTTCATAAAATACCACAGTAAAATTTGTATGATATCAGTTTTAAATTAATACATTTGCACAAAATTGCGTAATTTATGTGACACAAACAGAAATAACGACAAATAAATTCTGATGTCACAGGCAAAAACATCGTCCACTGGGCAGAGCAGACGGCCTATTGATGTTAAACTGCTATGTCCACACTTGACAGACAGAAGAGTCCTGAGAGTTAAGCTTTATACTAAACTACAGAAGCATATCATTCCATGTTAAAACTGATTTACAAAGTTTTATATTCAACCTTTGTATAGCGAGTTAAAACAATATATTTTTTTAAGTTTGAACTTAGTTAGACATGTTTATTAAGCAACTGAAATATAAAATCTATAAAAAGCCCAAGAGACCCAAAACAGTACAACCCTTTTATCCTAAATAAATAATGTAAACTATTAAAGCAACAGTCACAAGATAAAAGCTATTCTGTAACATAATTTATAATAAAATTCCATTATTTCCCTTCACACTCACTGACTTAACTGAGTGTAATAAAAACGGTTATGACTCAACATATTTTTTTTACCAAACTTCAAATATTTTTAAGTACATAAATATACTTTTGGTTTGAACATTATCTACTGATACAAACGTTTAGTAACTAACAAACAAAAATAACAATCTTAATAAGACACCAAACACACAAAAGCAGTCAATAATAGTGTAGTCAATAGCAGTTTGTGTGGCTATACATACACCAGGCCAAATAATCAGTTCCCACCTTCACCCCATCTGTCACCATCAATATAGGTAATTCTTCCTTTTCTCAGCAATAGTCATTAAATATTCTCTTGGCATTAAAAGAAGAAAACACCGATATTGCAATAAAATTAATATTAAGTTCTGTTATCATACATTATGTTTTAAGTGCAACTTATAAAATTTAAGCAAAATATCAATGGCTGTTGAAATAATTTAAAATACTTTTCGTATGATTTATGCTTAAATTAATTAGGAATTATATTTAGTACTGAACAATTTTCAAACTCTAAAAATTGCATTACATTTTAGAATAACTTACTAGATAGGAAAGGAAGCTTTCTAATTCAAAACGTGCAATGTATATAAAAAAACAACTCACTTTTTGAATAAAGATAGAAAAAAACCAACTTCTTAATTAAACAATATAATGACAATAAGAGAAAATAAAGGAGCTAAAATGCCCTGCTGCACACACTATAGCTAACAGAAACCAACAAATACGCAAATAAAGCAGGGTAGGCTGCTATGCCAAACACATGCGAGGGGCACACGGCATGCTAAGTTTACCTGCTCGGCGGGGGCCGGCGAGGGGCAGGGGCCTGGCTTAGCGGCCCTTGACTGTCAAAACACAACATTACTCTCAATGTGACTATTTCTAGTCATGTTAATTACTTACACTACAGTTGGCTTCTACAATAAAATATGAAATCATTTAACAAGCTCCTCACAAAGTAGGAATATATTGTTTTAAGACGTTTATTTCAATGTCCAAAACTAAAGCTACGCTTTCATTAAAAAAAAATTGATTTTAATGCATTGCATACAAGAGTGGTCTTAGAACAAAATACTCCTATTAGGGTAGGTTAACCAATTTTAAAATAATAAACATAGGCCTACATTTATTTGAAGACAAGTGCCTTAGGGACAATGTATAACAATTGTAACTAGCTGAATCATTGCTACAAGTTATTTGATGTCTTATCATCATTAATTTTTAAGATGCCTATCGTAGAGATATGGGTAAATATGAGGAGCGAATGATTGTGATGAGTGTAGATGAAGGAGTGTAGTAAATATTATTAACCAAGGTTGACTCTTCCTTAGAAAGAGCTATTTATTAATAGCCCAATAGCCAGGGCAACTAAGGGACCTGAAGCTTAACGTGGAACTGAACCATTTAGTTGGTCTAACTTTTAGCTAACTGAAAAACCCAACACTCAGTTCTCTTCCCTATACATCTGAATCTTGACTACCACCCAACATGGACACTCCAGACTTCACTAGTTGTGTCCACGTCGATGGAAACCATTAAGCGGCCACCACGTTGATGATAAAAGGACTGAGCATAGCACTAATCACCTACAATGTCCTCAACTTTTGTCTCCAAGTGTTGGGTTACAGCACTGCGCCACTAGTGCCAACAAATATCATAGATAGAGATAGAGAGTCTCTCTATCTCTCTCTCTCCCTCTACTCACCTGAAGAAAATGCCTGTGGTGTTGAACATTTGTGAGATTTTGTGTATTTTGTGTTTGTGACTACTACTCTGATGTTAGTGAACTTGTCTTTTAAGGTAAGTTTGCTGATGTCCTATCTCTCTAATATACTAATTCCTGGCCTAGTGCCCTTTAACCTAATCTATTTTAAATTACTAATTCTACAGTTTGTGAGCCTATAGGGCCCTATACACTTGAAAGTCTGACTTGTGAACCTGATTGGGCTCGTCTACAAACGAACCAAATCTGCCAGTTTATGGGACATAACGAGCCGAACCAAATACAAGCCACTTCTATCTGTGCGGATTGGCTCGGGTATCAGTTCACCATTGAATGGTGCAACAGGATCGGACTTTGTTTGTTTTTAGTTGTTATGTGGACGCCAAGCTAGTAGGGCATGTTCTGTATTGCATAACATGGATGACTCCTAGATGTTTATGAGCCCTGATTTCTTAATAAAACTTATTGGGAGTTTCGCGAGATAAATTCCTCCAGTGAGATAGCTTTCCTAAAATGGCGTCATTTTTAGTTATAAGCAGTTCAACACTGTCTAATAACATATTAAAGCTTTATACAAACATCCTTAAAAAATTTTGATTTTAATTATTGCTATCTTTCCTAATAAAATACAACAAATTCATATGACTAATATCTGTCTATTTAGTGACCAATTCTTTGCCCACATCCGGTCCTTCTTAAATACACCAAGCTCATCTAACAATATGGCCGCACATGCAACTTACTTAGAAAAACTCATCTATGCAAGTGGCTAAATAAAGATATGTGAACAGGTGTATGGTGAAAAATCGCTGAATCCGGGCCACAAGCTTGGATCCAAAATCCAGATTCACGAGTCAACTTGCAAGTGCATGGGGTCCTTAAATATCAATTTTCAGTCCAAAGATATTGTGAGCAAAGCATGTAATAGAATTAGCAAGTAATAATGTTTCTGTTGATGGTAACACAATTTTGTTCCAATGAGCTGTAAGGTTTAACGTCTATATTTTCTATAAATAATTCACTTTTACATTAATATTTTATTATTCACTATGAATGCGTTTAAAATGAGAAGCCTCACAAGTTGGTTAATTTTGTGAATGTTTTGGGATGTGTCTTCAAGTTGGTATTCCCAGAGAAAAGGCAAATAAATGTTTCCTCAGCGGACCAAAGTGCACAGGCGCCTCCGCTTCATTGGGTGTGTTGTCCCGGTGTATGTGTGGTCTCTGTGCCAACTGATGGCTTTCATAAGTTTCTTATGCCATTAGACAGTTGTCTAGTTTGAGTTCTAAAATATGGAATTTTCTTGTTTACATTAAATGGAGAAACAAATAGCATATGTACAGGGATTGACAATTCCAGATCTTTATTATTACGTTTTTGAACTGAATAGCAATGTTTAGAGAGATGACAATATAAACCATAGAAGAAGAGCAGCTTATTTAATAGTGGCATACAATTGAGCACAACTTGTGTTAAATGGCTCAAAGTCATCTGGTGTTCTGTTTAAGCTAGGACGACTTGTAGGCTTTAAAACTTGTTGCTTTGAAGTCATTCACTTATAGCACAATCGTGTTACATGACGGTATGTATTCATTTAGACCCATATTAAGATGCGTATACATCGTTCGTTATGTAACAACGATAAAACAGCTATATTTAAAATGTCCAGTATAAAAAATTTCATTTGTTATTTGACATGGGCCTTAGTATGAACTTCAATAAGTGAAGTATCGACCATCGGTCCAGTTTTAAAATTGCACCTTGGACACTGCAGTCACCACAACAACCAATTGCACAGAGCTTGTCTTCCACAAATATGACACTACCTTTTATACTTCTTTTTACTTGCTCAAAAGTTAGGAATGAAGACCATCATGTATTTTGTCTTTCACTGTACTAGATGACTTATCCTGTTGACTTTGAGGTTTCAGAAAATACTGCTTTTTTCAATAACATTCATAGTTGATATTAGCACTTAACAGGAATACATGTCTCAGAGATGTACAGGGAAACTTATTTTTTCAAGAGTGGCAATCCTGTTAGCCGCCATGCACCGAGCTCATCAATATCTTTCCCATGATCTTTGACGCAGAACTGGTTTTTAGTAGATTTAATGCCAGCGTGTGAATAGGGCATATTGTTTTACAAAACTACTTCCCTGAGACAGGACGTTTCGGATTACGTTTGGTGGTTTCATGTCCGACTTGCGGGATGTTTTGGATTACGCATAACTCCAATACAAGTACTCGAATGGTAGGAGACATTCTGAACACTATTAAAAACACATTATGGAGAGTTCTTCATGAAGAAAATATGCATCCTTTTCATCTGCAAAAGGTCCACGCTCTCGAACCTCAGGACTGTCCACACAGATTAGCTTGTTCTCAGTGGTTTCTTCACAAGAAAGTAGACAATCAAGATTTCTTAAAACAAATTCTTTTACAGATGAAGAAACTTCAGTCATGTATGAGCTGAAATTAATCCGCATGAAACTGTAGTCAGAGAACACCATCGGCGCTTTTGTGTAAATGTTTGGGCTGGAATGTTAGGTGATTCTCTTGTTGGTCTATATGTCAGTTCATTTTCTTGTATGCATATATTTTTATGTTCACGTATAGTTCATGTATGTCAAAAATATTTAGCATGTTTTTCTTCAAAATATATATTCTAGCTGTTTACCTGTGCCTTGCTACGGGATTAACATATAAACAGTCATTTTAGTTTATTTTAAATTTCAATAAGCATCACTTAGCCTATTTCAAAAGTGTTTAATTTATTTGTTTTTATCTAACAGCTGATGGTTTCAAATAAATAAAGCAACTCCATTACATTATCATTGAAACTTAAAAGGCCACTGGAGATGGAGTTTGTGGCCTCATCTGGAAACACTGCCTTTAGCCTCTTTGTGCAACACGGCCTGCTGCCTTGCCAGGACACTTTGCTATAGGCCCTCTCTCTACTGTGTAACTCGGCCTGCGTGCCAATGTCACTCGCTACACTTGTAAAGGGAGCTCCACCTACGGCCTCACCTGGGAACTATTCGATTGTACCTTTATGGAACTCCACTTGCGGCCTCGCCAAAACATTCTGCTGCAGCCTCATTTGTGGAACTTGGCCTGAGGCCACGTCAAGACACTGCTACAGCCCCATTTGTGTTCTTCAGCATATGGCCTCGCCTGTTTTACTATGATTTGTTAGTTTTGGGTCAGTGGAGTCCATAAACATAGTCTTCTCAAAAATCTGATGGCATAATAATAATCAATAGAAGAATACCTTTAATTTGATATGTTTTGAGTTTTCAGGCAGGTTTTTGTTTTTTCAGAGGACAATGCCCATAAACATTGTCTCTTCCAAAATATAATGGTATATTCAAATTTAGGTGATAAATACTTTTAGTATTTGGTTTTTAGGGCATACACTCCTTATTATATGTCCTTTTCCAAATCTGATACCCCATTTGAGTGAATAACGTCAGTATTAAAAAATTATTACATTTTCTAAAATTGTGTTTTTTTTGCCTCCGATACTTTAAATTTTTGAGTTTATAAGCTGACATTCAGATATAAGGTGTGCATTTGCTATGTGTGCATACCTGTCAAGTTTTGAAAATTTTACTTAAAATTATTCCCAGTTTGGTTATAAAAACAACTTTTTTGTCATTTTCCCATAAGAATAACATTGAAACTTTAGAAGGCCAGTGGAGCGGAGCCCTGAGCTTGGAGGGCAAAAATGTTTCTTAGTGAGCACCTTGGAGGTAAGAGAAACTGTTATACAAAATGTTATGTCAATCTGTTCAGTAGTTCTGATGATTTTACGATTGAGTGGTATTTTGCTTATATAGATATAGACTGATTTAACATAAATATTGTCTTTCATTTAACTAATGAATTTAGAAATTCTTAGTTAAAAATACAGCAGCAAAATGAAAAATGGAGTCTCTAAGACGGCATGTTTCTGATAACGCAACACCAAATCACGTTTTGTTTTACACGTTCATTGCGGGTGGCCCAGAACTGTGCCAACCACTATATCCAGCAAAAAATGATCAGTGTGAACTGAGGATCGGTCAAGGACTGAACGTAATGTTCGTTTTTGTGTCATTTGGGTGCATCTAATGTTACGTTTAACATGGTTCCAATATCCAATATCATTACAGTTTTTCTCTTGTTGTGTTAATTATATTAGGTGTTTTTTTAGTGACAGTAGTTTTTCAGCCAGGAGGGCTGGTTTTATCGATATTGGTCCTGCAGTGAATGTGTTAAACAGCATATCACTACAAAACAAGAGATGAAGGCAACCGGACAAGTCAGAAAGCGCTTTTCAAATTAATGCTTAAGAATTATACTCAGAAAGTTCATTTGGAATTCTCGGTGGTTGTATTCCTAAGATATTTTTGGTGTAAAACAAATACTTTGAAATACCAAATATATCACCATATAAATTGACTGTACATATCATCTACGAATACACAATGTGTGCATTTCCAACTATCCAATTCATATATAACTAATTCCATTTTAATCACTCAATTAGAAGTATTACTTATAAAAGTACATAATTAAGACTTAGCTCAAAACTGCTCCTTTCAATGTCTTTCTTACCTGCATTTCTTTGGGATTAACAAATTCTAGTGCATGCCTTTTGATGGCGTGAAAGGCAGCATTAGGGGCATAGCCTGGGTGTGGGGTGGGAGGAGTGGGAGGTGGTATCTCACTCCTCCCACTCACTGACAGCTGTTTCCGCCTCACTGCCATCATCCGCAGCACCTGGAAGTCAATAAACATAATGAGTCATTTCTTTCTTATTAAACTTAATTGGGTTGGATTGGAGGGCAATAACCTAGAAGAGCCGCATAGAACAATAATCATAAAGTTGATTTGCACTGTTTTATTCCTAAGGGCATCAAGATTGAAAGATGTTTTAGCATAAAAAATGCAATACAAACATAATACATTCGAATATGTAAATCTAACCAGTATTATCCTTAACACAACAGTAAAATTAATAATATAATCCTTAACATTTTGTTATATGATATAGTACTGTGCATATTTATTAGATGAACTACAGAAAATTGTTGAAACACCTGAATAGTTTAAGCTCTTACAGCACTGAATGGATTCCCGCACTGGTTCTTTTGACTGTACTAAACATAAAACTGGGACCTTTGACAATTCATCATTCCTTTTCTTAAAATTAGTAAGTATCCAAATTATCAAATTTTGGTGTACCTGCAGAACTTTCCGGCAAACCTGTTAATTTTATCTACAGTATGTAAATCGAAGTTGATTTACTAAAACCACCAATTTGGCAAATTTTTCATTCCCAGAATCAAATAGTAAAAATCTTGCCACACTTGAGAAGAAATTTAACTAATTTATTTTAGTTTACAATAAAAAAATAAATAATTTAATACGCCTAAGCCTTGTAACAATAACATAACCTGACTTTAAAGCAAGCATTTTACATTAATTTAAGTATTTAGTGAAGGAAACAACACTACATATTGTCTTTTTCTACCTGGAAAGGCAGGCAGATTTGAGTCAAAATTAAGATTGTTTAATGTTATACCTAAGGTAAGTAAAATATAAGATAGGGATTATGATGATGTCACTAAAGAGATCGTTCCACCAGCTGTAGAAATATGTGTTATTTTACGCAACAGAATAAGCAAAAGTATTGCTAATAAGAAACTGTTATCGCTGTAGCCAGTTGTGATAAACTATAACTAATATTTTTATTATCTGGAACTGCAGAAACTGTTTTACCGGTAGCATCTCAACGTGAGAACACGTACTATGTAAGCCAAACATTTATCGGTACTAATTATTGTCAACATAATTAGAAACAACATAATTTTATTTTTTACATTTACAAAATTTGAAAGAATAATAACAGTCTCTATTTATATTATATCAGTGTCATTACTAATTATATATACTTAAGCTTACAATATAACCAAATATTTGTTTTTCTAGGCAAACAATACTATTTCTCATTAGATTTTAATAATGAATTACTTCATTACATTAAATTCTTCTTAAATTAATCAAACATATTAATTGACAATTGCTTTTTTTTAAAATAAATAGTAAATAACTATGAAGATACTAACGTCAGAAAACACCTTTATATTCTTACATCTAAATTTTTAGTAAAATATATTTTGTTTTTTGAGTTAGAAAACATATACCATACCTATTTATTATTAGGTATACATAATTAGCTTATTAATTGTAGTATATCCTAAAAGTAAATTTAATTATGAATATATCCTAAAAATTTAAGTGTTGCATTAAAAAAAAAACTTAGCTTATGAATAAAATTTAACCCTACGAGTGCCAGCAAAAAAAAGTTACTAGTGCCAGGCTATTTTCGCTAAGCGAACTGTGATTAATTATTTATATTTTTTCTGTGATGGTATCATACACTCCAAGCCTTATTATATATCATTTTATTCAGAATCAACATATGTAATAAAATATAAAAACTTTTATTTACTTACCTTCATTCTGAAAAATTATCTTGTATACAATTTATGAAGAATAATTTTTTTTGTTTTTCAATATCCGAATTAGCGCCTCGTCAAGAGTACTTTCTATACATCAGAATGCAAATTTGGAAAAAGGAAAATTGTTCTCAATATAATTGTAATTCCAAACACTGTTATTTTGTTTCAAAATGTATAATCACTATAACTACAAGTAACTACAACAACAACACAGACGACAAATCACCTGTTGTACTCACTTCAATACTGTTTGTATTTGATCGTTCGGTATATCGAAACTATACTCATTCGATGCTTCGATACATTGGGAGTGGTACTATATAAAATACATAGTGATACAACCACAATCAGCGAAGTTATGAACTAAATAGTGACGTGATATTTTTTTATTCATCTCGATCAAGACATAATAAATGACATTAAATTCATCTCAATCAAGACGGTCAGCACTCGAAGGGTTAAAAAATTACTTATGTGTGTTAGAGGTGATTTATTTTATTTTCATGCTGTAAAACAAGTTATAACCTAATTACATAATAGCAGTTCATATAATAATAATAATAATAATTTAATATAGGTTCGAGTTCAGTTCAAGTCCATTAGTCTTCAATAATGCTTCAGCACAAATTTGTAAAAATAATATAATATCAATAATAAATTATGACAGCAAATAATTACGATACAAAATTGATAACAATAAATATAAAAGTAACAATAAACAATAGCTTAGCCTACATAGGCTACATAAACAACAGTTTTAGAGATATATAATTATGGCAATAGGAAAATTATAAGACAAATATTATACATAGTACAAATGGTTTGGACCATTTATATTTGCATGGCAACAAAGAAAAATATTTTACTTAAAAAAACGTTAAAACTATCAAAATGAACATCAATGTCAGACTCATTTATTATCATCGAATTGTAAATCCTTATCATCCGCAACAGAGGAAAGAACGATCGTGTCACTGTGCGAGAGTGTGGGATATTAAACAAAGACTTGTTCCTACTTTTATAGTTCGGCACACGATAGTCTGGGACACCTGCGCAATATGAGTCATCCATCCTTATTATAAACCCAAACAAACTTGCAGAATTTACACATTTTCCTATGTGGCTGGTGAACAATAAATAATTCACTATCAATTACAACACCTAAATCTTTTATTGAGTTATCTCTAGTAATTACCTGTTACTTACCTTGGTTATACCAACCACTATTTTAACCCTTTGAATCAACCTTTTGGCATATTCTTTTGAACTGTTTTCATGTTCAGCAATTTAAAATAATTTATCATTTTTCATGGTAGACCAGGTGATATTGTGTAAAGAATATTACATAAATTTGAATGTTACTCATCATATCAATGCTTGTAACCAACGTCAAATATACATCTCAAGAAAACATAAGTTTAATGTTGTGTTCAAATACAAATAAAGAATATAACTTGCCCCTCCTCTTTTTAGGAAAATCGGCAAAACCAAGAGCGTTGAAAAATGTTCAGAGATAACAGAAAAAAGAGGCATGGAATGTTCAGCTGAAATTGTTGAAAATTATTGTTTTTGACATTTTGTCCAATATGTTGAATAGGTTTAAAAACATCTAAGATCTAATTATTAGGCTAAAAAGACTATGCTTTTATTACTTCACAATGCTAGCACTCAACCCCAATAAGATAAGTTAAAAGATAATAATATTTTAGTATTTTTGTTTGATTCTTACTCCATATGTCACTTCTCTTGTCAGGGAGGTAGAACACCCCTTGGAAAATGTGAAAATTTTTATTTATAGAAATCATATTTTATGATATTTAGCATTTAAAATTACACAATTGTTGAGTTGTTGGTAAGCTTTTTGCTAAAACATTCTAAACTATAAAGTACATTTTTTTTAATGAGCTTTCTTAACAATCTAATCACTATAATCAATGACTAATACTCAAATAACAAACTTAACTTTTACTCAAAGAAAAGAATAATAAAATATAAATATATCACTCTTGATTTATAAAGATGTAAATACAGTATTTATCTGTTTACAGTGTTCTAGAAAAAATATGAATATCTTAAATTACCAAATCCATTCTTCTCTTGGAACAATTTTTAAATTGCTCTACTACTTCTTCAACGCTAAGCGGCACCTCCTGACAGTGAATGTTGAGCAGTGCTAAGCCGTTGAGTCTACCTTCAGATGTGTTGGATCGTATCCACGTTTTAAGTCTATGGAAAGTAGAAAAGCGAGCGTTCACCTTCAGCAAAAGTGAAAGGAATTACACTTAGTGTTTCAAGCACTTTCTTTGTATTTGGGAATAAATCATTGTTAAAGAATGATTAGGTATGAAGAGGACCTAATGGGATATTATCAACTTCCTTTACTAAAACTTTTACTTCTGTTGCTATAAAATTCTAAATTAGCAAAATTTGTTAGTCTGAGATAGAAGCATACTTACATCGGCATTACAATGCCTGTCATAGAGATGCGTCATAAGAGAAAACCTCTTCCTCTTCATAGCATCACATCTCTCCCACAAACACTGTATTTCAACACTACCACTGGGGCAATGGCTCTCACACGCATGCATGTAAACTTCGTTGGCAGACTTGAAATTCCTGTAACCATAATATATTACTTTAGAAAACTCTGATATAGACCAGTTCATAGTTCTGAGCGTGTGCATTAATGGATTTTCCTCTCCATTAACAGTTGTACATTCGAATTAAAAAATAAACATTTCGGACATGGTACCCAGTAAATACTTCTAAGTGATTTGTTGATTTAATAACCAGTATTTAATAGAACAATCAAACCAGCTGATTTCCCTCAAATGACGTTACAGTCTACTGCACAGCCACATTGTGGTAACTACCGTAATTCTCTAATTACCGTGTTCTGAACAAAACCAGCTGTTTTTTTTTCTTTTAAAAATATGTTTTCATTATTTAATGAGTGTTTATATTTTTCTCGTGGGCAATAAGTAACCAAATAAGTTAATTTAAAATAACAATATTTTAGAAGAAGCACTATTATTTTAATTGTTATTGTTATTCTTATTACTATCTTAATCTTTTTTCCAGTTTTTTATCTTTAATTCAATAAAACATGCACCACCGAGCAAACTATATAATGACAACAGCCAACCTAAATAAGGTTTTGATCAGACAGTACACAATAGACGTAGGAGAAGTACTGTGGAGGAAATTCACTTTCTCGCTTGCACTACCTTTCCTACATGCCTAGAACCATGGCCCGGTCTGTATCGTGATTACCTTAACAATCCTTTTTAATTAAGCTATGAGGGGAGTACAAGTCTGTATAACGGATCAATACACGATTTATAATTCAACCCTCCACACCCTGGTCTCCCAATATCCTGACGAACCGCAGGACAAATTTTCATTTATTGCACAAACAAAAGTTACACGTATTTGTTGCGAATTGTGCGGATCAGTGTGATGGGCCGAAATAGGAAATGAATGCCGTACCTATTTCTATTTCTAGTGGGGTGTGTGACCTTGAGTTGGCCCTCTCATTTTGGACACTCATTCTTCCTTGCACTGGCTTCCTCCTGCCCTTTGTTTACGTCTCATCTGTCATATTCCAACCCCCACCTGCTCTACAGTGCGCTGAACTCTCAGTCTTTATATACTCTTAAAGCAGTGACAGTTGTTTTGTCATGTGAAAGTTTTAACATGCGCGCTTGATATCGTGATCGTGTTATTTGTTCGTTATTAATTTATTGTTGTACAGTAATAACCGGTTTACACACTGTATTGTTCTTTGTTTTTTTTTATTTTTTTTTTATTTTTGAAGTTATGGCCGACAAAATGAAGAAAACTGTTGTTACAATGAAAGAAAAGTTTCATGCGCTGAAGAGGCTGGATGCTAGTGAAACTGCTAAGATCACTGTTGAGATGATATTAGGGTCTAGCTCTGTGTATGACTGGAAAAAATCTAAAAACACAGGCTTCAACACCTGGGACAGAGAAACTAAAAATGATGAAGAAAGCTCCTATCGACCATATCAATGAATGTTTATAGTTTTAGTTCACCCAAAGATGGATCAGGGATTACCAATATCAGGACCTTTGTAAGAAGAAAAAGCCCTGTGCCTCAACAAAGAAATCTGATCTGATTATGATTTCAAGGCAAGTGACGGATGGTTATAGTTGGAAAAATCTATGGTGTGCGGAAGCTGCTAATAAGCGGTGAGCAACTTTCTGCCACACCAGAAAATGTTAAGACTTCAAAAAGACCTTACACAGTTTATAAGGAAAAGAAAGGATTACCGAAAACCAACTTCAAAATTGTGTGATGAGATTGGACTCAACTATAAAATGATGCCAATTTACACTCTGGCCTAAAAACAAGAAGACAGTGCACCAGGATACAAAAAGAAAAAGGAAAGTGGACAATTTTAGCCACCAGCAACACTACAGGAGCTCAAAAACTCCTTCTAGGGATTTTGTATTGAAAAGTCTGCATACATTGAAAATATTGTAGATAGTACCTTGACATGGTTGTCACCGGAAAATGTAGATTCTAGTCAATTTCGTTAGGTTTACTGAAATGTGACTTACAGTCTATGTGGTGTAGCGTAATCTCAGAACAATTTTTAATGTTTTCAGTATGAGGTATTTGTGTACTGTTTATAAAAGTTTTATTTTTAAATGATTCATTAATAGATTTTTGTCCATAAGTATTGTGCATGTACTGTACTCAGGCATACAGTTTTAAACCTCCATAATTTTTGGGTTTTTATTTTACCTTTCCAATCTATGTACACTGCATTTTAGTCCTAATATTATATGCCTAGTACGATATAAACATATATACAATCGTTAACTATTTCAAGCCTTTTACAGCAATTTTTAAATAGCTTAAAGACAACCGAAGTTTTCCATATCAGGATCCATCAGTCGCCAAATTGATCTGGATATGACAGGTTGTAGTGTATAAAATAGGGGTTTCCTCTCGGTATATATTTAAAAAAATGAAGATCACAAACATCTTAAGCATATAGTGACAATGGTTCTTCACTCTGAATATAAGTTTCTTTTAAGTCATGCACAATTATTAGCCTGGGGATCTTCTAGCCAAGCAATTTATATATATATATATATATATATATATATATATATATATATATATATATATATATATATATATATATATATATATATATATATATATATATATATATTTAAAAATGAGGATTGTGAGTACTTTCTGGTACTCTTGCAATTATTGTACAATGATTGCAAGGAATATTTTGTGGAGCTTAAAATCAATCAATTTAGTTGTTGGAAAGATGGATTTCTTTCAAATTAGGATTGTTTTCTTAAGAATGTTACTAATTCGTATGTGAATCCCACTAAACATTGCTATTACACATTTTTAAACCAATGTCACACAACATTGGTAATTTTTGGGAAAATTTTCAACAGTTCATTTGTTTGATTTCCTTTTTTGTCATATTAGCCTGATGTACGAATTTTTGGAGATCATAAGAAGGATCAAGCAAGGCTGAAGAGACCATATGGGGAAAAGAACAATTCTGAAAACAAACAAATAAACTACCCAACTCATTCATTTACAAAATTAACAGGGAGTAAGTAAAATGGAAATCGTATCAGGAGAGAGGAGATTGTCTTGGGATGCAGGAACAAGACTGGGTGTTGAGATCAATGGGTTTTAACAACACCTCTTACCTCATGCATCCTCTCCACTCACAAAGGAAGTGGCCTTGAGTCTCTGGTTTGATTGAGGCGGGTGGGGGTGTAGGGGTTGGCGGGGATGTGGGAACTGGAGGAGGCGGGGGACTTTGTAATCTTTGAACTATGACTTTCTGTGGTGTAGGGGGAGGCACAGGAGGGGGTGTAGGAGTAGGGGGAGGAGGTGCGGGCGATGCTACAGACTGCGGCTGCAAGATGATTATCGTCTTGGCGCCCGTGCCTTGCTGCTGGGCTGTCTGAGCCAGGGGGGGGGGGGGGTAAAAGGGGGGAAAAAAAGGGGGAAGGGTTTAAAAGATAAGGAATTGAGAATGAAGAGTGAGGATAAAAGGGTTTGGAAAAAAAAGAGGGAATGGGAGGGAAAAAAGAGGGAATTTTACGGGGTTTTAGAAGGGATAAGGATAAAATAAAGGAATTAAATAAATAAAATTAAGATATAAATAAATAAATTTTAAAAAGAGTTGGATAGGAGGGTTTTTAAAGAGGGGATAGAGGAAATAACGGGAAGAGGATAAGGGATGAAGGGACTAGGGGAAATATAAAGGTATTTAGAGGGAAGAAAGGTATTTTTGGGAAAATTTAAGAGGGAAAATGGTTTAGAGGGCTAAAAAGGATAGAGGGAAGGGGGAATAGGGGAAAAGAAAAGAAAAAAAAAAAAAATATTTAAAAAAAGGGAGAAAGAAAAGGAAATGATGGGAGAGAGAGATGGGATTGCAGAGAAAGATGGGGGGAGATCAAGGGTTTAAAAAGATAGGAGAAAAAGGAAAGTGGTTGAGGTGAGAGGGGGGGTTAGGTGGGGATGGGAATGAGGGGCGGGATTGAATTTGGATAGAGGGTGAGGGGACCCAGGAAGGTGTGGGATAGAGGGGAGAGTTGGGGCGATGAAGATGGGATAGAAGAGTTTAGGGGGAGTTGTTGGGGAGATAGAGTGGGTTGTTTATGTGATTAAGATAGAAAAATAAAAGAATAGGAAAAAAAATAAGGAAGAAAATTTAGAGGGAAAGGAAATAAATAGAGTTTTAAATAAGATAGAAAAAGGGAAATAGAAAAAAATAATTAAAGAAAGAAAGAATATAAGGATAAAAAAAGAGTTTTACAAAAAAGGAATAGAGATAGAGAATAGACGAATAGGAGAATAGAAAATAGATCAATGTAGAGAAAAATAAGATAGGTAAAAGATAAGTTAGAAAATAAGAAATAGAAACAGGGGGAGAACTATTTAAAGGGTTTGAAAAAGAGGGAAATTATGAATTAAAAGAAAGACTTGAAGAGGAGATGGCCCCAAGGAAAAAAATTTAAAGGAGTGAACAAAAGGTTTTGAACCAAATTTGAGGAAAGAGGATGAGAATGACAGAAAATAAGAAATTGAGGGTTTTGAGATTGGGAAAGATAAGAAGGTTTTTTACCAAAAAAAAAAAAGAAGGGAGCAAAACAAATAAAAAAAACAAATACTTAAAAAAGTAAGTAAACAAAAAAATCAAAAAGAAAAATTTTAATAAATAATAAAAATGAAAATACGGAAGAAAGTTGGTTTGGGACGAAAAGAGAGAGGGAGAAAAATTTTAATTTTTTAAAGATTTAAGACCATTGCGGGAAGAGAAACTGAGAAAGAAGACAAAAAAGGAGGGTGGAAGGAGAAGGAGGAGAAATTTAGAAAGGACCCTTGAAATTTTGAAAAAGAAAATTTTTAGAAAAAAAGAAAAAAGCAAATTTTTAAGTGAATACAATGAATAAGTGCATGGACCGATAAGTGAAGACGAAGAAGAAATAAAAATAGTTTGAGAAAATTGGGAGGGAGGGGGGAGGGGTAGAGGGAGAGGGAGAGGAGAGGGAGGGAGGGAGGGAGAGGGAGGGAGGGGGGGAGAGGGAGGGAGGGGGGAGGGAGGGAGGGGAGGGAGGGAGGGAGGGAGGGAGGGAGGGAGGGAGGGAGGGAGGGAGGGAGGGAGGGAGGGAGGGAGGGAGGGAGGGAGGGAGGGAGGGAGGGAGGGAGGAGGGAGGGAGGGAGGGAGAGAGAGAGAGAGAGAGAGAGAGAGAGAGAGAGAGAGAGAGAGAGAGAGAGAGAGAGAGAGAGAGAGAGAGAGAGAGAGAGAGAGAGAGAGAGAGAGAGAGAGAGAGAGAGAGAGAGAGAGAGAGAGAGAGAGAGAGAGAGAGAGAGAGAGAGAGAGAGAGAGAGAGAGAGAGAGAGAGAGAGAGAGAGAGAGAGAGAGAGAGAGAGAGAGAGAGAGAGAGAGAGAGAGAGAGAGAGAGAGAGAGAGAGAGAGAGAGAGAGAGAGAGAGAGAGAGAGAGAGAGAGAGAGAGAGAGAGAGAGAGAGAGAGAGAGAGAGAGAGAGAGAGAGAGAGAGAGAGAGAGAGAGAGAGAGAGAGAGAGAGAGAGAGAGAGAGAGAGAGAGAGAGAGAGAGATGGCTTCCACTATTGCTGGGTAGGTGGGAGTGGTGGGATTGTACATAAATAGAGTAACACTCAGGTATTGATGTAGTTTATATTCAGTTGGTATATATATGAAGTTTGCTAATGGGGAAGGGGTTGAAAGGTAGTGGTCTATCTTATGTTGAGATTAGTTGGGTCACGGGATTTTGTTATCTATTGGTGTGCTAATTCCATCCTTCGGAGTTG
Organism: Stictocephala bisonia; assembly: GCA_035578905.1. Lineage (NCBI taxonomy): Eukaryota > Metazoa > Arthropoda > Insecta > Hemiptera > Membracidae > Stictocephala > Stictocephala bisonia. The sequence continues at coordinate 2,548,517 of JAQJVL010000081.1, forward strand.
GGAACTATTGGTATGGGAAGGAAGGGATCTGATTACTTTAGTGGTGTAACACTGATCAAAATTTTATTATGGAGAATAGTATGGGCAGAGACAGGTTTTTCAGGTTTTTGGACTTTGCAATCATGTCTATGGCCATTCATGCGTTTTCGATGGGTTTCACTGGTAAGGCCGATATATTGGGCAGGACAGTGCTGACACTGGAGTTGATAAATTAAATTGGTGGAATCACAGGAGTGGTTTCCAGGTATCTTGTAGGTTAAGGAGGTAGTGGAGCTGGTAAAAGATGTGGTGGGAGATAAATAAGGCAGGTTTTGCAAGATTTCTTGTTACAAGGATTAGAACCAGGTGGTTGCTGGTCTTTAGGACAGGTCAGGATGTTGAGATCAGGTAAGTTAGGATGGACCAGGATTTTGCGGAGGTTTTTGTTTTGTCTGAAAGACATAGTAGGAGGTTTTTCAAGGAGATCTTTGGTGTGGGGGGAAGCTTTTAAGATGTTGAAGCCATCTTTCAGGATTTGGTTGAGTATCTATAGGCCATGGTGTTAATTAGTGACAAGGAGTAAGCATTGGGAACTACTTCTGGTTTGGAGTTGGTTTTGGGACTAGGCTAAACGGATTTGGTTTTTAATAAGGTTGGTAGGGTAATCTCTCTTTTGGTATGCACTGACAAGTTGGTTATTGTATTTATTTAGGTTTCCGGGAGAGGAAATGATATGTCTGGCACAGGTGGCTAGGCTATAGAGTAGGGAGCGTTTAGTGTTGTTTGGGTGACAACTGATATATTGTATTGTTGTTTATTGGTAGGTTTGATATTAATATCAGTTTGAAGGACACCATCCTCCAATCCAATTTCAACATCAAGGAAGACTATTCGTTCAGAAGAGGATTGCCAGGTGAAATTTAGAGATGAAAATTTTTGTAGGCTTTGAAGAAAGGTTTAAAGATTGGTTTTGGAGTCAGTCCAGGTCATGAAAATATCATCGATGAAACGGAGCCAGCAGAGGGGTTGGACTGGTTGTTTATAAAGGAAAGTCTTCTTCAATTTCCCCATGAACAGGTTGGTATAGGAAGGGGCCATGCGGGTACCCATAGCGGTACCCTTGATCTGGAGGTAGTTGATGCTAGAACTTTGGAAGTGGTTTTTTCCAAGGATGAATTGAGTCAACTGAACTAGGAAGGAAGTGCTAGGTTTGGTGTTTTGAGGGCATGTATTGAGGAAATACTCAATAGCAGCTAAGCCATGAGCGTGGGGTATATTGGTGTATAGTGAAGTAGCATCAATGGTAACCAGTTTGGTGTTAAGGGGTAGAGGTTAGGAAAGATTGGAAAGAAGACTAAGGAAAGTTCCCAATTCTTACCCCTTGTCACTAATTACCACCAAGGCCTACAGATACTCAACCAAATTCTTCAACATCTTAAAACAAAAGATGGCTTCAACATCTTAAAAACATCCCCCACACCAAAATCTCCTTGAAAAACCTCCTACTGTGACTTTCAGATAAAACAAAAAACCTCCGCCAAATCCTTGACCATCCTAAGTTACCTGATCCCAACATCATGACCTGTCCTAACCACTAGGTTCTAATTCTTGTAACAAGAAATCTTGCAAAATCTGCCTTATTCATCTCCAAGCCACATCTTTTACCAGCTCCACTACCTTGTTATTTTTTGGAAATAAGGTTGAGTGCTTTTAAGTGGAGGCAGAAACTTAGAGAGAAAGGAAATATGGCTGGATAATTTGGCTAGATGGAAGGAGTGGTTTTTGAATTGTTTAAGCCAGCACTTAGGAAGATTCATGATGGAAGAGGACAGGAAGGCAGAATACAACACAAATGGAAAACAAGAAGAGTAAAAGGGAAAAGTGACTTTACAATTTTAGGTTAGGTTAAAGGGCACTAGGCCAGGATTTAGTATATTAGAGAGATAGGACATCAGCAAACTTACCTTAAAAGACAAGATCACTAACATCAGAGTAATAGTCACAAACACAAAATAAACACAATCTCACAAATTGTGTTTATTTTGTGTTTATCTTGTTACAAGACCAGCAACCACCCGGTTCTAATCCTTGTAACAAGAAATCTTGCAAAACCTGCCCTATTCATCTCCCAGCCACATCTTTACCAGCTCCACTACCTCCTTAACCTACAAGATACCTGGAAACCACTCCTGTGATTCCACCAATTTAAATTATCAACTCCAGTGCCAGCACTGTCCCGCCCAATATATCGGCCTTACCAGTGAAACTTTATTTCCGATATAAGTTTAACACACACATACGCACGCACGCAGTGGGGATTCAAACCTTGGAACATGCCCTCAGCAGTCTGAAGCCTTAGCCACTGAGCCACTACGCCGGTAATTAGAAGCTTGCCCCTTCATATTTTACTTCAGTATTTGTACTAGCTTACTTGATTACCTAGGTGTATATATACCTGTACAAGAGCTGTTTGAGGCTGAGCAACAACATAGTGCTGGCCCATTACAGCTACCCTTTGGTTTATAATTTGTCCACCAGCAGTGACCAATATCTGACGAGGAGTGGTAGACTGAGGAGGGGGTGCTGCCACTATCACAGGGGGAGGGGGAGGATCTTCCATGATGTCCGTGTCATCATCCATACAGTCAGCAGCCAGAGCCGCGTACAGGTTGGCAGCTGTCGATGATGCCACAGCCCTCTCACCATCTCCTGCCGACAACACACAACTCACTCCTGTGTAACATTTCATTTGTTAATAGCCTATTTATTCTTGTAGACTTGTGAGATTAATTATTTTCTCAGTTTAATTTACTTGACAAAGTCTCCCAAAGCAAAATGCTTTCAGTCTTTCTGCAACGGTATAAAAAAAAAAAATCTTTCTGCAAGTACTATATTATGGTACCAATAGTGTAAAATATCAACTGGAAAATATATAAGTTATATTGTATATTTCCGAACTATAGAATGTAGCCCAAAGATGTTTACCTAAAATATAAGATTGAAACACAATGAAATGAAAAATGGCTTCATTGGAGGCGAAGTTAGGACTATAGAGTCCTCTCTACCACTTAACCTCAGATAAATAATACAACTGGAAATAGATAACATAAAATCATATTAAACTCTACGCAATGCAATATAAGACTATTTTATATAAAAATAAACAAAAATTAAAAAGTCTAATAAAGCTAATCAATACAAAAGAAATTGGCACTAACTATTCAAATTTAATAGTAAAATTCAAAAGAAAGAAAGAAAAACGCTTTAGACTCTCACCCATTCATACCCTACTCACACCCCACATAGCCCTCGCAAACCACCAGCCCACCGCCACTACAGATCCCGCATCAAATGACCTTTAACTTCCACCCCGTAACGAGGGTAACCTTAGATTATTTTGATGCTGTCAGGGAGCGCATTCCAAAGGCGACAAGCTGTTACAGTGAAAGATTTGTTATATAAAGTAGTACGATGTACAGGGACTGATCGTACTTATTAAGACACAACAAGGACACAATGTTATAAATTAAAATATTTAAAAGGCTATGTGGAATACATTATTTTATTTTTCTACCTTCCATTCAAACTCAATTCACAAGTAAGAAAGTTGAAATAAAGTAATTAATTAGATAGTTTAAATTGTTTTATTTTTAATATCGGAGAGCAAACAAATAGGATGGAAATAAGCTAATATCCTTAGTTTTCTAATCAAATTAAAAGGATTATAATAATTATTACCATTATTTGTTAACTTAAACAAAGAAAGTTTCTTTTGTAATAATAAACAGTAAAATAATATAATAAACAGTAAAATAATAATTATTTAAAAAGATGTTTCTAAAAAGAGAGGTATGCAAATGCCCGTGCCTTACACAAGTCAAGGTTGTTGTGAGCAAAAAAACTGAAAACAATATTGGGACTAACTCATTGCCAGCGAGCAATTCTACATAACAGAATTATAGATTTTAATTATTGGAATTTGTATTTATTCACTAAATTATTGATCTTGTTCTTTGTCGAAAAATAAATTAATTTCTTTAATAAATATCCTTCGTTCTCAGTATTATGATTAAATTATTAGATAGTATAAAATAAGGTTATATTGTACTTATTACTACCAATGCCAAAGAAAAGAACTTACAATTTGTTATTAAATTATTTCATTTCACCTTTTGTTCCAAGAATAAGCTACGTCTTCTAGTCACATAAATAATCACTCAGAATCGTACAAACATTTTACTGTTTTTATCCACAATTATATAAATTTTAATCTTGAAATTTGAATATAGAAGTAAAATATTAAATTAAAGGATACAAACTATGTTTATTTATGTTTTATTAAAGTTTATTTGACCAAGATTATAACGGTGACCACTAATTCATTGATGACAGATGCAAATATCAATTTTAATACACATTTATACTTTTTAGTCCTTTATTACATATCCTGACCGAATTCCGATAACCTGACTGACAGACTAGCAGAAGCTGACTGACTGAACTGGACTGAAAAAATAACCACTACAATAGAAACCCTATTTTCCGTCAGGGGTTGAGACCGCAGCCGTGACAGATTGGATAGTAGACGGATTACAGAGAATTCACCCACTTACACTTATATTGCTGGAAACTTATCATTAGTGATTACGCATGTTAAATTTTATCGTTTTGTATAGTACATATTGATTAACGAAATGAGAATGAAAAGGTTAGAAAAAAGACGTGTTACAGAATGTATTCACTGCAGGTTACAATTACGCTTTTATTACAGTAGGTCTAGTTTTAATGTAAAACATAAGCTTGTACGTTATGTAATGAACACAAAAATTAATTATCAACATTCTTAAAATCAAACTGCAGTACATTGTAATATATTAAATCCCAGTCCCCACAGCCAGTGTTTTGGCAGACATCAGGCAGCCCGATGTCGGTACACGGATAGCGTGTCGCCTGTGTATCATCAGACACGACCATCCCAACGGCCCGTGACCTGTGCAGGTATCACGGCTTAAAACTTAATCTCCAACCACAGGCCTTTGTAGTGCCGCCTCTTTCCCCATGTTGTACGTGATCTGTTCAGGCAGCCCCGGACGACCTGTCCGTACGTCAGGCGTACACAGGCGAGCTGTGCATCGACCTGTTATCTGGTAGACAGCACACGAGGCCTGACGGATGACGGGCCGTTGGAACTAGTCTTAAAAGGGCTAGACGGTTGGGGGGAGAAATCGTCGTCTTCCAGGCGGATGAGTCATACGGCAACTGTCATATTGTGGCGCGACGAACCCAGGCACTGACGGATAACAGAAACTGGCGGAAAATAGGGTGACGGACAGTCGGGTTTTCACTGTATTTCCATTGGTTGCAAACATGCATCACAGAACATCCTGGATTATGTTATAAATAATGTGTTCTAAGACTTTTAAGTAGCATTTTTCTCTGATCCTTTACTACAAACAATACGCTCTCCAGAGGAGTCATTATCAATAAATGTTAACATAACTGAATTGAAATTATCATTACTCAAACACGATATAACAATTTGATCGTAATTGGACAGTAGGAATGGAGAGATGGGTAGTTCACGATTGGTCAAGTCAAGTGAACTAGTCAGCTTAGTGGACAAGTTTATTCATCATGATTTGAACTTGTTCAGTTCAAAGTGAACATCAGGGCTGGGAAAGAACATTGACAAAATTATTAAATGTAATTATTTATTTTTATCAATTCTAGTAAAAAGACTGAAAGTTTAAGAGATTGGTTGAGCAAATTTACAAAAGTTAATAATAAAATCGTGTCTAAGAAACAAAGCTTATAACAAACCAATAAATCACTCCAACCGTCGCTTGTAAAAGTCGTTCGATGCGTCATTTTGCGTTAGTTCATTCACCTAGGTCATTACAGTAAACGATTCGGTCGTGTAATAGTCTTGCAAAAGAACTTCCTTTACCCATCTCTAGAGTAGCGTAGTGTGATTAGAGTTTATGCGAACTTGCGCATGAGTTGAAGGTGACCGGCGCCTGACTTTCCTCTCACTGCAGTTAGCTGTCGTTAATTTCGTAAAATCGCAAAAACCATCTGTTATTCTGAATCAATCAGTACTTAGTTTGTTAAGTTTCACTATAAATACGGTTCTAATTAAATTGTAAAACCAGATATCGTTCTACAGAAATTAATGTTGTAATTTTGGGGTACGGAAAATAGTTTCACATTTAGACGATTTCTTTCTACAGCCGTCTCTTTCGTTCTGCAACAATGTCGCCCTGCCGCACGTTATTCTGCTTTGGGGACAAAGTTAAACTGTAAAAAATGTAAAAAGGTTTCTTGTTTTTCTTATTTTTATTGTTCATTGACGTATCATTTGTTGTCTGAAAAACAAACAAAATTTTAATTGTATTCTAATTTGAAAAATAGAATTCAATAGTAAGCCAAATACAAAATTGGTGCATCATTATATTTCTAAAGTGGCTCATTACATTTGGCTTTTCACAACATAATTTGTTATTTCTATGAAACGATAAAAATGAAAAACTAGACAGATACTCTAGTACCAACGGTTACAGAACTGTTCTTATCATTAAAAAAGTGCTCAGATGTTTGAATATTAACTAACACAAGTTTATTGTACATTTTATGTTCCATATCCAATTGTTCAAATCCTACAATTACCAATTAAAAAATTATATTAAATTGTGCGGTGAAGAAATAAGGAATATAAATCCATAACACCTGAATTAATACTTTACTACTACCCTTTTCCCATAAGACAGATCGTTTCTTAAGTTCTTACTATTTTTCATTAATCTGGTCAAGCGAGATACTCACCATCATCAACGGACTCCTCTGGTGTTGCATCTCCATTCATGTGTGGCCTTTTTGCTTCTGTATCACAGCCATTTTCTTGAGAAGGAGGCCTCTTTAGCGATTTCTCCTTTTCTGGGCCTTGAATAAGTTCTAAGCCCTTATCTCCTATCCTTAAAGCACCATTTAACACCGGGGGCTCCTTATCAGCCTTAACACTTTTTTCTAATAAATCTGCTAACATTAAACTTTTTGGAGTTGAATCTTTACTTGTTGTATCATCTACGTCAAATGAATTTGGTACACCATTAAAGAGAATGCCTTCAAAACTTGTTAGTGAATTCTCTCCCTCTTCTCCACCTGAAAAATGAATTTAAATACTCATTTTTAACAAATATGTAAAATGCTGGCTGTTAATAAAATTTTTTAAATTACTCTGCCTATTCCTCATAGACTATTGATCTGTGTGAGGAACTTATTCACACAGAGTAAGGGGGCAGACCAGTACAGTACAAGATGAATATTACTAATAAATCTTTTGGATTCGAACCAGCGATATCTCTAACCCAAGCTCAAAATCCTGACGCCTTATACCACTCAGCCACTGGCTCGCAAATTATTGGAACACATTCCATATTGCTGTAAAACAGCCTACGGTTGGTGAACCTAATACAAATATAATTTAAAATAAGTATTAAATTTTATTTACACTAATATAAAAAGAATGAAACTTAGTTATAAAATATTAAAGCTAGGAAAACAAGTTAAAAATAATAACAAAATAAAGATTAAAAATTTAACAGACAAAACTATTAATTACAATTAGATTGCTAGGCATACTGGCAATTCATAATTATATAAGTGTCTTTAAAGAAGTCTTTAAACATGTACATCTTGTAAAAAACCACATTCAAGCAAATAATTTATATGCGAATTCTATAAAAAATGAAACAACAAACTTGGTTATAAAGGGTTAAAGCTAAAACTAAAGCTACTAGTGGCAAGGCATTGATCCAAAACCAGAACTCTGCCTTTCTTGCAGTGTCCTTTGTATACTCACAACTAAAATGTTAGTCATATTCATAAAACCTTTTGTATATTCATTGTATACAAATGATGTAAATGAATTATTTCACTGACTAACATTGTTAAGATTAGCAAACGAATACACCAAAATTTAATTCTGTTCTTTAATTTATTCAGTTTAAATAATAGATGTTGCGCTATATTTCAATAGGACTGTCAACTATAACAAAAACATTCGTCTAAGGAGTAAAATGCATGATACATAAGAAACATTAAAATCCTGTTTCCTATGCATCATAAGACCATAGTCATATGCACTAACTTACTGATATACAGTAGAAACCCTAATTTCCGTCAGGGGTCGGGACCGCGGCCATGACGGATAGGAGAATAGACGGATTATGGAGAATTCACCCACTCACACTTATATCGCTGGAAACTTATTATTAGTGTTTATGCACATTAAATTTAAATAATGTATAGTACATATTGATTAACAAAATGAGAATGAAAAGGTTAGAAAAGACATTTTCAGAATGTATGTACTGTAGGTCACAACTACCCTTTTATTACAGTAGGCCTAGTTTTAATGTAAACATAAGCTTGTACATTATGTAATAAGCATAAAAATTAATTATCAACATTATTAAAACTAAACTGCAGTACAGAGTAACATATTAAAACCTAGTTCCCACAGATCGTGTTTTCGCAACACAGGTCCGATTTCGGTACACAGGTTAATTAATTCATTTAATGAAGAAAATGTTATTAACAACTTTTAAATAAAATGCACTCCTGCTGAACTAGAGAGCATTTAATATTGAAATATTCACCACGAAATTTCATGTTTTTCATCAGTTTTTTTTAAATGGTGCAAAAAGTGTCCCACTTATGTACAAATGTATAAGGACTTAATTTAAAGCTAATAAATTTACCTTTCAGGATTTTTTCTTTTTATTTTTTCATGATTAGCCAAAGGCTAGATAAAGCATTTTTAAGATGAAGCTTTTATCAAAATAAATAAAAATAATGGATTGTTTCAACGTGAAGATGGTGACTCATACATACAAAAGAAAATTTTAGACAAAATTTGAGAGATATAAAAAAAATTAACTAATAAAGTTCCTATTATACAAAATTTAAAAAAAACTACAGCCATATATTTGATGACTATTCAGCCACTTTACTGAAACTTTGTGGCAAAAAACGTGTTGCCAATTGGAAAGTGGTCTTAGAAAAGATAAATACAATAGTATAAAGTCATATTATATGTCTAAACATATGCTCAACAATTTTTGCCCATTTGGACTCATGAAAAACTTGGCCGCACTTTGATAATTGCTAAAATTTGTATTTTTCAAAAGTGAATTTCCCATTTTGGCCTTGGTTTGGCCCATTGGTTTGGCCAACAATTTACTTCTATAAAAATTTATTTTGATATGCCTTTACAAAGATATTTATCATGTTTTTTTCACTAAAATGCTATGATTTAACCTCAATATATCAAAAATGTTTAATTTAATTGAAAAATTGGAAATTTTTTTTAAAATTTATTTCTAATGGACTTCCATTTTAAATTTTTTAAAAAAAATTTATTTTAATAAATTTTTAAATTGTTAGAAAAATAATTAAATATTTTCATTGGGGTTGTATGCGAAATGCAAAAATTTGGTTCAATCAGGTAATTTTTAATAATTTGAAAATATCAGTTTTTTTGAGTAAGTTTTCCCAAATTTCAATGAACAATGTTAAAAAGCAATTCTTTCTAAATATTTACTTAAGCTTTTTTGAATAAATTTAAGTTGGAAAAATTTTTAATTATCAATTGTTCAGTGGGGTTGGGTTTTAAAAATTCACAAATAAGGTTTTTAAGTAAATTTTTAAACTTTTAAAATAATTTTAATTATTTGTATTTATAAAAGGAGCCTAAATAAATTAGTAGAAAATTTAAAATTAAAAATAAAACCAAATATTTCAAAACTCCTAAAACAGAAATACCTTACGTAACTCCTCTATCTAGAAAATTTATCTAAACTTAACAAATTAAAATGAAAAATAAATAATTTTTTAATAAATTACGGGTTAACTGCAGCCATAAATCCATTTTATTTATAATTTCCCGTTTGTAGTTTTCATACCCATGGTTAACAATTTCAAAAAGTCCCAAAAATATTAATTTGTAAGTTTTTGTTCAATTGAAAAAAACAATAAAAAATAAAAAATTAATATGGTTCTTTGCCCAAATCCATTTCAACTTGACTTAAAATGTTTTTTCTCGCAAAAATTAAGCAAAACCCAAACTAACTGCATAACAACCCCGCCGATGTCAGGGTAATGTTTTGTTTTCAAAACGCTACATTCGTAAAAAAAAATGAAAGGAGTTCGCAGTGCCATTTGTGCAATTATGCATTGGCAAAAGGGGTTTTGACAAAACTAGAAAGAAAAAACTGGGTTACTGGAATGTAAATGTTTAGATTTAAGTTTCCAAAATAAACCGGGTTATTTTTTTTTAGCAAAAAGATGAGATAAAGGCAAAAAAACAAACAAATAAATGTAACGCATAATGGGGTAATTTAAACACGTTTTGGGGGTCAAAGAAGGTAACTGGAAAAAAAAACAAAATTTAATACTTAAAAAGGTCAGGGGTTATAAACAACCTTAGAAATTTGATAACGTCAAACTTTGTAGGGAACCTGTAAAAGCAGCCTGGCACGCAACGAGTTAACTGCGATGAAAGGAACTCAACAAATTTTGGTAAATTGGAACCCATCTAGAACGACAAGCTTCACCGTTTTTGGGTAATCAGGGAAACGAAAAAAAAATAAACTGCTGGTGGGGGAACCTTCAAGTAACTGGTTACCAAAAAACAAATATTTCCCTTCCATAAAGAACAACGTTGGGAAAAGGTTCAACAAAAATAAACTGGTATTTTCCAAACATCCTCCCAAACGTAAATGTCAAAAAAACATTTAAAACAAAATGGAACTTCGAATCCACGGGCAAAAACCATTTCAAAATTGGGGATATGATTGTCCGAGTTTGTTAGCCTACCAACTCACTATCATACAGATCTTTTAATCGGCTCCAAGAGTTTAGTGCCCCCAGTAATGGGGTTCTAAAGATTGAAAAAAACCAGACCAGGGCGGGTTCAAAAACCAAAGGGGTACTTTTAACGGGAAAGTCGGGTCGAAAAACTGAAACAGACAATGGAAGACCCAAGGGGCCAAAAATAACGGGAATAAACTTTTCAAAAAGGGCCTATAAAAATAAAAAAAAAAGAGAAATATTGCCCGGGGCCTTTTTTAAGCACTTAAAACCAGATACCTTAGTTCCAAATGATGGGATTCCGAAACCCCATTGTTTTTTTACCCTTTTTACACTTCCCCAAGATTAAAAAATAGAAACATTAAATTTTTTAACTTCATACCATTAAAATGTTATGGTTCTAATTTTTTAGCTTGTAATAGGAAATTTTTATAAAAAAATATTAGATTTCTTTTAAAAAATAATAATTATAAAAATTTAAAAAAAATAGAATTTTATTGAAAAAACATTTTTAGATCATATTGTCACAAAACTATCGTAAAATTTACTATTTTTTTTTTTTTTAATTGTTAATTTATTTTACACCTTTTTAAAAGTTTTAAAGGATTAATGTTTTAATTGTTGTAACTTTTTAATTTTTTTGATTATTGAACATTTTTTACAGTTTCAATTTGTACCTTTTAGTTTTCAAAAAAATAAACTATTGTTTTTTTTTAAATTGTAAAAAGTTTTTTAGATACAAAAAAACATTTTTTTATTAATTTTTAAAAAAATTATTAAATGGAACCTCCAGTTAAATCGGGCTTTTTCCTATTATCCAACACATTTACTTTGGTTGAATTTGGCGATTAATGAACAATGTTTAATATTTTTATTTTTAGGTTAAGGGTTTAAAAACCACTCCCCCCGGGATTTGGGATTTGGGGATTAAAACATAGAAATTTAATTAAAAAGAAATATAAAAGAAAATAAATCCAAAAAAAAATAAACAAATTAAAATTTAAAATTCCAAATTTTGTGTCATTTATTATGGAAAATACTCTTGAAAACTTTCTTTTAGGTAAGTTTGCTGATTTCCTATCACTCTAATATACACTCATTATTTTATTAGTAACGGTGCCGGAACAAAACTGTTCCTGGCATTCTATCTCAAATTGTTATAGCTTTTCAAGTTCAATAGTTTACGTTCCATGCATAGATTATATTGAATGTGATTTAATTAAATCTGTCCGAAATTGTCAGTCTTAGAATAGTTTGGAACTTTTAAAGGATGGACTTGAAATAAATGCAACTGTTAATTTCAAATATTGCAAAAGTTATGTAACGAAGTTTTGAAAAGGTTCAATAACTGATTCTTTGATATCAGTTATCACGTTTTGTATGAATAACTAGTGACGGCTAATTGGAACAGCTTATTTGGTCGTGCCTTTTTTGTTAATAACGAGAATACTTTTCCCCATAATCGCCATGGCCGTACGATCGAGACTGGTGTGTGTGAATCACGAATCTGAATACATTGCGAGAACATCTCCGATAAAAAATACAATATTATGATCATACTTTAAATACAGTTGCCTACATAAAATACTTACCTTTATAATCTATTATACAAATGGGACTTTTGTCTTGATTATAGCGTTTTAGGGACTTTTGTCTTGATTATAGCGTTTTACTCTCAAAGACTATTACAAAACTTGACTCGATTTTTTCAAGTTTTTTTATATCTCGAGTCGAGTTCAAATGTTTTTTTAACTCGAATTTCGAACTTCTTGCACACCCCTACTTCAAAAGCAATAATTTTTTTTTTATTTTCAAATTGTACGTAGTAAGGTTAATGATTTTCAAGCCATTTTTCTTGATATCATATTTTAAATGTTGACACTTAACAGCTGTCAACAAGTTGTAAATCTTCCAAAATAAATAAGAGACTAACAAATTCATACTTTTATGAACTGTATGCAAATAAATTAAATGTCTGCAAGAAATTCCTAATTTTACTACTTGACAGTTGTCAAATGTCATAAAATTTTCAAATACGAAGAGACTTTATGACTTAAAATACAGAAATTTCTTTTATTATTATTTTTAACAATAAGAATATTATTACATTTTATGCCTGTGAGTTATTAGAAAATACATAACCATCAAAGCAATTATCAACATCGCTACTTATCTTCACTTTTCTAGCTACTTATCTCATCTTCACTTTTGACGATTTCTGGTGGTTTAACTGGAGTTGTTTCATTAATAATTTCATCGTTTTCATTAATTATGGGTGTAAAATTTGTGCAGTTTACCCCAAAACTATTTGTGCATGAAGTAGAACATTCTATACCACTTCTTCTACAATCGCAAGCTTTGCCACAACCCGTTATACTAGAACAAACTATAAATTTTAAAATAATACAAGGAGCAGCCACTATTCTTTTTTTTAGGCTGAAATACGTTGCCAATTTTAAATCAAAGAAAATATTTCTATAGTTTAAATAATTAAAAACTGTTTTTTTCAACAGTTACCAGCCTTAAAATCTTCAATGAAACTTGAATAAACTAAGATTTTCCATTCACCACTTTCTCGTATATTTGTTTGTCACTTTAATATGTAACTTTTTTAGAAATTTATGGAAATTGTGGAAAATCACGATTTTTCATCCTACGCTTTGGTGTATCATTATTTTAATACTGAAATCACCATAAGCCACCTATGTAACTCCAAGTTAATTATTTTGAATAAAAATTTCTATTGTTATAAATTTTATATATTCTTCATCCACTAAATTGACTTTTCCAGATTTCCAGCGATCCATTAGTAATTAGCAGCTTTTATAAGTACATAAATAGGACTCAAAAACACAAAATATAGATTAATATATTTTTTTATCTTTTATTCATAAAAATCGTGATAATGGCAAGAAAGCTTAATTTTTCATCCGCCATATTGTTTAACAATATTTTTATAAATAATAATAAGCAACATAAAAACCCCCAAGTTATATTTGTTTTCATTACAATGTGTTGTGTATTTTAAGATTTATTCCAAATATTTACTATTTTTGTTTAATTGTTGTTTACTACGTATTAAACCATTTCCGGACTTTACAATTGGTGTATTTCTGATGTAGAGACCTTCCTTAACAACTTGCCAAAGATTTCAAATTGATTTATCTATTTTCTATTTAATCCGAACTTTCCTACAATTTTTTACCTGGTTTCCTGTACTGTCCCTTGTATGCAATAATTTAAGAAAGTATTCACCTGTTATTATTAACCTGTCAGGGTGTCCAGTAAACCTCATTAAACAAATTTCGACTTTTCTCTGACCGATCTGTGATTTCATAAAAAATTTCCCTGAGCCCAATTAGACATAGTTACATATACATCTATTTAACTTAATAGTAGTATTATGTACTACCATGTACATACATTGTGTTATTTACAGTCAATTACAATTTTTAATTACAGAAATATCAACATTTCACAAACGTATTTTTATTGATAACTGAAATAATTAATTTCAAAACTATTACCTCCAATAATTATTCTTTTTAAACTTTATAAAAATAGAGGTAGAATTTAAAAATATTTATAATTAGCTTTGAGTAAAAAACAAACATACCTTTTATTCTATTGTTAAATTATGACAATTTTCAATGCTTTGAAAAAATGGTACTATATTATAATTTCCCTAAAACCAGCATACATTTTAGATCTATGACTTATTTAACAAGTACTAATCAGACAATTGTTTCAGTAAGATTACAACTTTTAGCTATATAAAACTAGTTGTATGAGGGTGAACAAGTATAAGCAAAGCAATTAAGTAGCTTTTTCATAGTTTAGAATAGTAAATGGCATGTAAAATTAACATTTAGTACTGAACAAAGTAAAGGATTTTTTGTAGCGCGCCCAAGTATATAGTGACTATTACAAATCACAACACACTGGTGGTCTTGTTAGGATTTTCCAGGTTTTGTTGCAAATCTCCTGATATTTCCCTGACTTTTTCAGGTCATTTAAAATTCCCTGACTTTTCCAGGTTTTCCCTATTTTCTCTGTTGCTGGACACCCTGCCCGTTTAAGCAGGAATCTGCCTGCTATTGTCAAACGTACTGTGAAGTTGTTGAATAAATAAAAACTTTTTATGAATTAGTCTGAGATCTTTTGAATTTGTTGAAATATAGACAACAAACCTTTTTTACAGCACTCATATTGTTTACAAATGACAATCATCATTGAACAGGCATATTTATTCGAAAATAATAACACAGACTGATAAAGATCACTAAACACAGACTTAAATGAAATTTGGTTAGCTATTGTTGTTTGGCATGCAGAAGCCTACAGATTTGATAATCCATTTGTCAACCTAACAGCAGGCAATAGAGACTTAATAAGGTGTACTTACAAACCAACTGTCACGCCTTCAGTGCAATATGCACATGCTTCCTAAAGTAACTGCCTTAGTTAACCAAGCAGCTTGGAAAATGGGATCTTAGATATTCTGGAGCTGTGGAAATAAACCTGACCTATTCAGGATGGTTAGTTAAGCTAACCACCCAAGCTCAATAGGCTAATATTAATACAAATTAATTTTTCTACCCTATATTGACAGGATGACTATTAAATAGTACATGCAATAACAATCAGTATCCTTGAGGAAAGAACTTTATTAATGTTGATTTATTCATCAACATTGAAACTTGCTGTTTTATACCTGTAGCACTACAAGTGTCCTTGAAGGAGGCTAGTGAGTTGTTGCCAGTAGAGTTGGAATCATCCATGTCTGTTTTGAGGCTAGGGCGCCGCAAATTGGCTCCACTGAGTGGGGCAAGGGGTGGAGGTGGTGGCCCCGTCACACTGCCATCATTGCTCTCACTGCTGTCACTCACTATCTTCCCATCCTACCATGATATAAGAACTCATAAACATTTACAAATTGTAAGTACAACTTTTTGCTAGCTTTTGTTTTGTAATATATTATGCACTATTATTGTTATTATAAGTAAAGTAATTTTCGAATATTACTTGTGAGGTTTTAAAATGTATATTTTGTGATAGTTGGAAATATTTAGGAGCTTTAAAATGATTTGATAAAACTTATAAAGAAGTTTATTTCAAAAAGGTTAACTATCAAACACTCGCAGATGCCAAGTAAAATCACGTCTAGATAAACTATTAAATTAATTAACTAATTCAAGCAAATCTAAACAATTTTTATTTTACATTTGAAAGAAAATTTTGTCTTATAACCCCTTCATGTCTAAAAGTGTGAGCGTCTACATAGTAGACGCTACATATTTTGTATATATATGACAGGCTTGTTTATTTTACTGGCTGCTATCGGTGTTATTTTATTCCAAAGGTATTAGAAAATCGATATATGGCCATTTAGTAGCCGATAATCGATTTTATATATATTTTTCGTGTGAAGGAAAATCGAGGTTATATTCGTCTATTTGTTTTGTGAAGTTTGTGAGTGCGTTTTGTTGTTCAGTTGTGTTTTATTCAACAGAAATGCATTATACATATAAATAGACCGTTTTATAAAAGGTGTATGTTGAACTTTTGTGTTCCGTATTTATAATAAATTCATTGTTTTTAGCGTAGCTAATAAAATCTTTGCCGCAAACGAATCCTTGCTACGCAATGTTTTCAAGATTCTAATTTCCTGTAATAATTTGTTTATTATAATAATGGTTTTATAGAAATAAAACAGTGATATATACACATGATCGAATAGTTATTGCTTGTATGTTCAGAACATGTTTCAAATGTCAAGTTCTCAACACACGTTTGTCAGGACAATATTTTTTATATTTCCTCTATACTCCTTATTTTTTTATAAAAATGAACTGAAAATACATGAAATTTGTTCTTCATTAGATGCTCTTTACAGTGGGATAGTTTTAAAAAAAATGTAAAAGAATATTCAGACACTCAATAAAAGAATTATTGACTATGTATTGAGCTACAGACGTGGTAATGAAAAGTTAACAGATCTAATAATCCCAGAAATTACTGATGTAACCTGCCTAACTAAGAGATCTCACATTACATACATTCTAATGAATAGATTTCTAATTGAAACCAGTAAAATCAAAGATCTGATGTTAAAATGTAGCAAGACCTCTGCAAATCATACTCAAACATGTAACAGTCCAAAATCATTCCCTACAGCCCCTTTAAACAACCTACAAAAAGAATTACCACAGACCACAAATCTGAGTTATAATAAACGCTGGACCCATACTTCTAAAAAAGCTAAACATTCCCTGTTAGTACAAAGTAAGCCTGAATTAATTCTCTCAAACAGATGTTTTTGTTTAAATGAAGTTTAAGAAATGGACAGTAGAATTAATGAACTACCTGATAATCAAAATCTATCTCAGAAGAATGCATGTTTAAACAAAGCTACGAGAACAAAATTAGAGGACTGGAAAGAAAGAAAACAAAAAAGGTCTAAAAAACAACCCCTCATTACAGTAAATCTCTGTTCCGACAGTCAAGGGAGACAAGTGCAACAACATATTGAAAGTCAAAGTCCGGGCCAATACAACCCTAATACAAGTTATTGACTCAGCAATTGTAGAGGAGAATAAACCAATCATAATTTTGGGTGGCTCCAATAACAGTCTAAATGATAATTTTGATGAAATGTATGAGAGACTTGAAGAACAACTGACTCGTCTTAGTAAAGACAATCCAGTGTTCATAGCAACAATACCAGCAAGATGTGATAAGGCTCTTGAAGGCTCTTGATGACCATGTAAATAAAAAATTAATTTTTGTAAATAGCTATATGAGAGAATTAGTGGTCAGATTACATAATGTTTATCTGCTAGATCTTGACAATCTAAAACGTTCACACTTTACCAAACAAGGGCTACATCTTAGTTTCAAAGGAAAGGCTGAGCTAGCTATAGTTATAATAAAGGCCATTACTTTGTTTCGTAAGAGTTACCAAAGGATTTCGGAATCTGAAATCGAGGAAAAGGTCCAACCATCCAATAAACCTACAATCGAAGTGATTGAAGTGAACATGAATGGAATAATAAATAAGTTCAGTGCAGACAAATCGATTGCATTTGCACACTGTGTTTCCGCTGACTTAGAAGATGAAAAACAAATGAGCGCAGGAGTCACTGTGATTTTTAAAAAACATTTCAACAAACCAAGATTATCAGATCTTAAAAGTAAACATTTGGCACATCAAAGTACTCCTGAAAAAGCGGGTGTCTTTAGTTTGATTAAAAAAGAGAAATATTACCAGAAACCAAATGAGCATGACTATCACAATGCCTTTGATGACCTAAAAAGACATTTTATTCAAAATAACTATAAACACTTAATTTGTTCCCCTATGGGATGCACAAGGAATAAAATACCAATAGAAACTTTTATAACAAATTTGCTCAATGTTCAACGTAGTACAAATGCCTATATAACTGTTGTAACTTACAACGATAAAAGGACTTCAAATAGACTATGGAATGGACTGTCTTATCAAGATTTTGTCAAGAAGCTAAAACATCTAATTGCCGCAAGCACAAATTATCAGACTTCACCTGAAGTGTTCAGTACCAACACAATGGAGAAAGCTCTACCACAGTATACATCTACTTCTGAGCAAGTTACCAGTGATGCTTGCCCAATCAAATTATCAATAGATGAAACCATGATAATGGATCAAGAAACATCGGAGGAGTCTACAGCTCTCAAACTAGCTCCTTATAACAAGGAATTAAGTAAAAGTCATTCACAACCACAGCCCAATGATAAGAATGTGTCTACTATAATCAAATATGGTTATGGAGTAAAATATAACAACCAATGTAATAATGTAAATAGTAGTTTTTTAGGCTTAATAATATATTGTTTTTCCACTCCAACATCCAAGGAGCTAAAAATAAATGAGATGAACTAGAACTATTCTTGTTAGAATTCAATGCCACTTATAAAATAGTATTGTTAACTGAACATTGGCTGAGCGTAGAAAATAAGAATTACTTGAATAATTTAGGCTTAGAAGTTGTAACAGGATATTTTAGAGATGCAGGACCAAGAGGAGGATCTAGTATCCTTGTAGGAAAAATCTATTAAATAAAGTAAAAGTTATTCATGATTACGGCAGATTTATTCTAAAAAGTGTTTTTGAAAGCTGTATTGTTGAAATTAAAATTAACTATAAGGACAATTATATTGTCATATGTATTTATAGAGACCCACTCAGAAGTAATTTTGATTTATTTTGTACTCAACTTGAGTTGTTACTTAATAATATACTAAAAAACAAAAGTAATACCAAACAAATTGTTTTAGGTGGAGACATGAATGTTAACACCTTGATTAAAGATAAATTTTCTGAAAATTTGTTAGATATAACTAAGTCATATGGTTTGTACCCTGCATATAATGTACCCACAAGAATAGGGATAACATCAGTCTTGCATTGATCTTATGTTTACCAACTTCCCTTTTAAAGGTTATAAAATTATGGAGCCTGGTCTGTCTGATCATACGGTCCAGATGATTTCAATTTCTATTAAGGAAAGACTGGTCAACTACAAAACCTTGAAAAGAAAATTCACAGATGAGAATATTTTTTTATTTTCAGAAAGTTTAAAAGCAGAAAATTGGAATCAAATTTATTCTATTACTTCTGAAGATGATAACGAGTTCATAAACAATATTTATCAAGCATTTTTAAAAACATTTTTATTCCACTTCGATTTTTCATTTCCTAAAAAATCTACAATCTTTAATTAAAAAAATAAGAAAAAGAAGTGGTTAACCAATGAAATTGTCAATTTATGTATGGAGAAGAGAGAACTCTATTAATTATTGAAAGAAAACCGTGAAAACAGGCAAATTCAGCATGAATACAAGAAATGCAAACTAACTTTGAAAAATCAAATCAAATTGGCAAAATTAGAATATAACAATAGTAAAATAAATAAATCAGACAGTATATCAAAAGCTACGTGGTCAGTTGTCAATCAAGAATTAGGAAACACAAGAAATCACTCAAAATTTAAAGTAGAAGTAAATGATGGTGAGGATGGGTTTTTGCAAGATTGTAATGCAGCAAACTATTTAGATAAACATTTTCTTAATATTGTTAATAAATTAGACCTTAACACATTTCGTGCGAGTCGAACGCTGGCGGGGGGTAGCGTGCTTGCGCGCGCAGCGGATCGGTCGCCGGCGGTGGACGGATCAATACTGGCTTGTATGCTGCAGTGTCGCCTAGCCACTTGCCTTAGAACGGTCGGATTTGCGCCGCATTATAGCCTGTTTCTCGCGTCACGTTTCGTGTTTCTTCGTTCGTGGATCACGCCATTTTTAGCCAGTTGGCGGGGGTTAGCGTGCCTGCGCGCGCAGCGGATCTGTTGCCGGCGGTTGACGGAGCAATGCTGATTTGTGGAATTCAGTGTGGTCTAGCCACTTGCCTTAGAACGGTCGGATTTGCGGATCTAATTGCGGCAGGCGTCTCGCGGCGCGCATGGGTTTCGTTGCGATGTGCGGCTCGGTCACCGGTGGACGATCACTTCGGAAGCCCTGATCTACCAGAATTGAGGCCATAAACTGGATTTGGTGTATCAACCCTGTTTCCTGACTATATAAGGTATTGTTTTGGTACAAAGTATTATTTTAGCATCTGACGTTTTTTACATGTTTTTAACTTATTTTTTCAGCATCGTATGTGTTAAGCCACACTCTGCCAATGCCTTAAATCCAAAAACTATAAATCTAATATACATGAGACCCTCTTCCTGACACCAATCACTACTGACGAAATGTTGTCTACTATCAGAAAGGTTAAAAACAAGAGATCAGCGGGATGGGATGAGGTTCCCATGTTTTTAGTAAAACACATAGCTGAAACTCTCAGCCCTCATCTGTGTTATATTTTTAATCATTGCCTTGCAGCCGGGATTTTCCTTGATAAATTAAAATACTCAGTCGTAAAACCAATTAAAAAACCTTACTCAAATGGGAAATATATAGATTCTTTCCGTCCGATTTCGTTACTGTCCGTTTTCTCAAATATATTTGAAAGAATTATTCTAAATAGATTTTTACATTTTTTTTGAAAAACATCATATAATTAACAAAGAACAATTCGGGTTTAAGAAAAATTTATCAACAATTGATGCAATCGCAAATTTTACAAATTTAATTTATGAAAGCATAGATTCAAATTTCTTTACAGCTGCAGTATTATGAGATCTATCAAAGGCATTTGACTCAATGAACAGAAAAATATTACTTAATAAAATGGATAACTACGGAGTTAGAGGTATCGGATTTAACCTCATAGAAAGCTACTTTAACAATCGATTTCAAAAAGTTCACCTATCAAATTCAGGACAAATTTTTGATTCTGACTGGCATATAAGCCTTACTGGTTGCCCTCAGGGCTCAATTTTAGGTCCTCTTTTGTTTTTAGTGTTTGTGGCTGATTTATCGGTGAATGTCAATCTAAACTGCTACAGCACTATTCAATATGCTGATGACACTTCTGTGATCGTCAGGCAGAGAGATTCTCAATTGTTGGACACCAATATTCTAAGCTGTCTCAAAGAACTAAAATCCTGGTTCTCAACAAATGCCTTCCAACTCAATGAAAATAAAACAAACGTAATTGAGTTCGGGAGACCAAATATAACAAATACAGATGACAGGATTATTGAAACCTTAAATGTTAAATTTCTTGGTATTTTCATAGACGCAAAATTGAATTTTTCCAGGCATGTTGAAAATATGTAAAAAAAAAAACCGTAACTCGTCATGTTTTTCTTTAAAGGTACTATCAAATAGTGTAAATTATGAGGTCCTTCGAAAAGTTTATTTTGCACTTTTTCAAAGTATTATCACATATGGTCTTGGAGTTTGGGGGGGGGGGGGGGACAACTTTTAAAAATGTCAACAGAATATTCCTAATCCAAAAACGAGCAATAAGGATCATTAATAAAAAACCTCCAACTGAACCTTGCAAGGCACTTTTTCAAAATTCCAAATTAATGACGTTACCAGGCTTATATTTATATGAGTTATGTAAATTCTATAAACAAAATTCAGATAGATTTTCTAACAGAATTCTTAATTATAAATACAATACAAGGCATAACTTTTTACAAATTCAAAAACACAATTCGTCTAAATTTGAAAAATCAATCAATTATATGACCTGTAAAGTAATAAACGAGATTCTTAAATCTAATAAGGAATTGGTGTCCAGCAAATTGTTTCTAAAAACAATAAAACAATCCTTATTAATGAAAGCCTATTACAGTGTAGATGAATTTTTTGATGACCCTGACTTACTAAATACTTTGTAAACTATGTAGTTTGTCTCATTTTTTTTAGTTGTAAGTTTGTTTTAAAATTATTTACCACTATGACAGTTCTCTATGTACAACATTGTATTTACTGAGAAATAAAGATCTATTGTCTATATTATTATCAATCGATTGAACTACAGTCTTTGTCATCCAGATTTTCAAATTTGATTTTCAGGTTAAGTGGAAGAAGGGACTTTCTAGTCCCAACTTCGCCTGGTTAAATAAAGACGCATTTCATTTCATTATATAATTCACAGCTTATTTCCGGTTAGTTGTAACCTTGTTATTACTGAATTAAATACGCACAGAATACAGATCCACTATTCTTGGCTTGTACACAATCAATTTTTTGTTGAGAGGAGGCAATTCTGAAAGCAAATGACTGCATTTGGCGGTGACGCCTGAATTTTAGCATCCGTTTGGTTGGATGCAGTTTTTGCCAACAGGCTTCCCTACGTTTTCGCGTTACATTTTAAACTGAACCACCAGATAAACAGATCGGCCGGCTGTGAAACAGTATAATTAGCTTGCATAGAAAATCTGATCTGTGATATGAGTGAACAGATTAAATCTTTATATTCCTCGTTGTTTCAATTAATAATATACTTTCTTAGTTTCTTTCATCGTATTAGTTATGAAATAAGGAAAAACGTTAATCAAAACAATGCCACATAAAAATATGGAAGGCAGGAAGTAAAAAGTTTTATTTATCAAATATTACAGTTACAAACAACAAATCAAAATTATTTTGTTCAGTTTAGATGTATATATTTACAAATCTGGCAAAACTTAAGTTAACATAGGCTTAGGATGGTGTCTGCCTTTTACAGTTGCCTTGGGTAAACAAGAAATCCTTCTGTAAATACTCGCTCGAAAATACTCGATACTCGAAAAAAATTCCAACTACTCGACTCGAACTAAAAAATCACTACTCGCACACCCCTAGTCGAAATATACAGTAACATCCACCAATACACTTTACGGATCTTGTATTGCTCTCAATAAAATTAATGACACACTCGCAACAAGTAGCAATAAAAACAAATAAATTTAAAATTAAATTAAAATTTCAAGCTAAAATGCAAATGATAAAAACTATATAAGCACATTATTTAGGTAAGTGGTGGTCTGTACTTTAGAGCGCTACGAGCAACGCTCTTATAAGCTGCAACTAGATCGATAACAATATATAAAGAATAAAAATAAGTATATAGATTAGTCTATCTATTTTGAGTGGTTTGTTAGTAAAATTTAGTTTATGAATATTTGTTGAAAATATATCATGGAAAGTCTTACAAACCACACAATAAAAGTAAAACATTAATTTTTAATAGTATCTATAGCCAAGCTTTTTCATTATCATCACCGTTGAAAAAAATATATTGTGCTTAGAGTAAGTTTTACATTTACGAATCACTTTGAGAGTATTTAATTAAGTTCCCCAGCTATGATCAATATTATTAGTAATAATTATTCAACTTATGTTTGGGACAGGAAAGCAGGCTTACCTTTTTAACAGTTCTTTTGGTAGTTCCTTTGAAAGTGACACACATGCACACATGCTAGTAAACACAAAGCTTACACATGTTGGCCTTATATCAAATGTTAGTTGAGTTCATACATTTGAATATTATCTAAATGTACATTTTTTGTAAACACTATACAAACTTTGATTTTGTATAACTTTAATGTTGTTTGAAACGATTCTAAGTCAACCAACATTATATAAGCACTTTCTGTACCTATAGTGTATTAAACTATGCTAATTAAAAAATTACTTTATTACAAAACCAGAATTACAATATTAAACACGGTATCAATACCCAGTAATGTTAAGAAGAGGACTTAAAAGTCCTAACTTCTGCCAAATAAAACCACTTTTCGTTTAAGAGGGTTTCACCCGTGGATTTGGCGGCGCGAAACATGCCTCTTCTTTTTAAACTCTCCTATCGTTATTTATCCACATATTGAGCTGAAATAAGTGTTAATATGTTCACAAATAGTGTCCTTTTGGACTGGCTGACTTTAAAATTAAAATACTACCTCCAATATGTGAGATAATTTCGACTAAAAAACTTAAAATACGAGTTTTTCAGATTGAATTATGGCAAGTAAAATTGTTTCTAAACAACTGCCAATTTCAGCCAGTCCAAGCTTTGATTCCTTAAGAATATATGAACAGGTCTACCATAACTGTACGGCGACATTCCGAATTTTAATCATTTAAAATAGAGAGGCATGTTCTTGAATGTGAGCTGTCTGGACGGAGCTGTGGAGTAGCGGTGCCTGGCGGAGAAGCGTAGTACCTCGTCCCTGCAACTCATGTTGCCAACTGTTTTCGCTAGCAACGAAATATACCAGGCAGTGTAAATTTATGTATCGCCACAGGTATCGCAATTTCTTTCACGATAATACGGTACGCTACTGTATTTGAATGACGAGTGTGCAAATTAAACAACAGCTATTTGGACAACATCTAAAGACGTGGCTACAAGACCGACCATTCTACACTTTAAATGAATTTTTCAATAATTAAACTTATTTTGTAAACTCTGTGACACTATTCTCATCTTGACGATGATGTAATAAAGATATTTTGACTTTGTGTGATCTGTGTTCGACACATTTGTATAATAATTGAATTTCAAATGTAATTTTGTATTATTTATATAATTTCAAAATATAAATTTGATTAATAATTAATTACTGCATACTAAATGTTCTATTATTTGTTGATCTTTATGCAGTGTTTACTGTTTATCGATGAAATATCAAACAGTAATCCAAAATTGCAAACAACTTTTACATCAATGATGTTGCTTAAAGTCAAAAAATGTTTTACAAGAAAATTATTATACACCGCAGTGTTTTGTATGTGTATATTTAAAGAAATCTATTTAATATAGGTTATATAGTTTTATATGTATCAAGTTTACTACCTAGTCCTAAATTCCTAACCAGTAAATACTCTGGAATCCTGAGATGACGAAAATATACATAGTAAGCCTACATGTTTACATTTTACTGTACATAAAAATATAGCATAATATCAGAATCTTTTTATGTGATCTTGTTAATTAATGGGCTGCATTATATAAAGATGAATGTACATAATATGTATTCAACTCCACGAGACGACGCTTCATGTGTGTGACTCAACGACGAGGTGTGCTAATAAAAATTTAAATAAATTGAATGTTAGTACACTGATTGTGTCAGGGGTCTTTTCCAAGACCAGTCTTTTCTGCAATAGAGGAATTTTATTTTAAAATAAGAGTTGTTGGTCAACCTATTTATGAATATACTGTCAGAAACGGATGCGAATGACTCACAGGTCAGTCAGTGGTGTGCTTACGCGTCTTCAGGCTGATTTATATTTCTTACTGTAATTGTTCACGTGTTTCAATATGCCTAAGCGTAGACGGTGTTTGAGTTCGTATGTTAAAAAAAAGACGACGAAATTCTGGTTTATTAAAATGGCAACAACAAAAGGAAGCAAGGTAAGTGATTATTTTTAAAATGTTCAACCTGTAGTTCAAATTGTCATTGGTATAAGTAAAAATAGAGTATAGCAAAGGTATTTTCTTGAGTTTAGACCCGTACCGTTCTAGTTGTTTAGTAGGCTAATTGTGTAAAATACATAAGTAAGCACAAAATTATATAAGCTGTACCTACCTAATTTACGGTATTTGTTAGGTTTCATAGAAAGTTATTAGTCGCATTTTTACAACAAAACAAATACACTAAATTGTAGCTAAACAGCAAAACACTGACGTAGCTGTGTGTGTCGTCAGTCGTGGTTATATTGGTAGGTGTGTGTGTGAAGCAGTAAAAATTCAGTTCGGTGAAGTTTATAGTGGAGCAGTGCGACCAAGGCCACTTCCCGCCAGCTGGCTGTCTCAGCACAGGCAGCATCGTGGCGGTTGTCATAGCAACTATCTTTGAGCAACCTACACACTACGCAGTGTAGTAGTTTCGCTGACTGTTCACCCTACCTACAGAGAACAGCTGTCAGCTGTTGCATTTACTGATTTACGAGTACAAACAGCTTCGTAGATTGTTGTCTATCCGTGATGTTACACTATCAATATATTGACAATAAGTATTGATGACATTATTTGTGAACATTAAAATTTTGATCGGTGGTAAATAGAAGCAATTTTAGACGTACGATTATGGATATGTTCTCATTTTAGGTTTCAACAAATTCTCAATACTATTAAAGGGGTTTTCGAAATATTTACATCATTAGACCTATTATAGAAATTGGCATTGGTGTGTTTGCATGTATGTGAAATATTAGAATATTGTATAATTGTAGACTAGTTTATAGAGTAAATTCTATCCAGTCATCGGATCAAAGTTCTATCTGTTCTAACACCATTTCAGTATTATTCATAAATTTACAATGTTGTACTATATAATTGTAGTTTGTGTTAGGTTAGTTTATGTAGGAAAGAGTATATCCATACAAGGCTTCAAAACTAAATGTTTGGTAGCTTATTTTTGCGTTTGAAGCTCTCTTTTGTGCTGTTGTAACAAAAAAAATGGTGTACATATTTTTCACATTGGCCAAAAACATTACGTAGTTAGACTTAGACGATGAACAATTCTTATGAAAGACTTAAAGCCAATTGGCGGCAAAATGACAATCATATACTGCAACCAAGTTTTGGTCAATCATACAGCAGGTGTTTTGAACATCGAAGGGGGGAAGGGGTGGCCAGGCGCGGATGTGCTGTGACCTTGACCGGCCGACAGCAGTCTGCTCTCCATGAGTAAGAGAGCTTACCAACCCTGGCAACCAAGTGACGTACAGATATGACGTTGTGCAGACTAGATTACTGTACAAGCTATTTATTTACGATATTTGAATTTACCAATATAACTTTATCTTGAATTTCATGTAAAATTTTTTATGTGCAGATTATATAGTTTGAAAAAAGCAAATGGACTGGGTCCTAGGGTGTTTGAATAAAAATTGTAGTTTACGTATTTGCAAATTTACAGTTTATATGAACATTACTTTTAATTATTTACTGCAGCAAAGTTTCGCTATTTGATTAATTTATTGATGTGATAACATCTTTTAGCACGTTCTCTTATGGAAAAATTATGAGGAGTGAAGGTGGGCGGCTGTAGTCGCCGTCGCTGGGCGAAATCGCTTATAGGAAACCCCACCTTGAATTGGATTTTGGTAATGTAATATTTACAAATCAGCTGTTTTGTGATGTAACACCAGCAGATTATAGCGAATGTGTGAATTAAACGATGCTTCCAGCTGTTATTGTTTAAACTACGTGTACTTAATCATAATTTAAAACAGTAGAATTATTTAGTAAAATTTGTTGTACATAAATTTTAATCTGAATATATATATATATATATATATATATATATATATATATATATATATATATATATGTGTGTGAATTAAACGATGCTTCCAGCTGTTATTGTTTAAACTACGTGTACTTAATCATAATTTAAAACAGTAGAATTATTTAGTAAAATTTGTTGTACATAAATTTTAATCTGAATATATATATATAATACTGTAGGTCTTAATTTCAAGATAGTACTACATATACGTATAGGCCTTTAAATAGTAAATTGTTTTGGTGGTGTTATTTTGTTTCTTTTAGTTCAGTTGATTTGATGCTTCTAGTGCAAATCAATGATATAGCACTTCAAATGTAATGTATGCTGTATTTTGGCGTTTGATCTTTATGTATTATATAAAACATACTTTTTTAATTATTTAAAACTAAACCATGATCAACCTTATGTGTGCTCATAACACTATCCATAAGGTTCACAAAAATGTACACGTCTGGAATTATACTGTAATAAATTGTGTAAAATTAACAACACTGGATTTTTGTTAACCCAAAAGAACCTTCATTGAAAAGCGCAACTTTGTGAAAATGTAACATAGTGACATATTACTTCAATAAGTAAAGACAGTTATATTTAATCGTCTTGATTATTTGTTTGTATGATTACCGGTACCACAGTATAACGTCTAATAATGTCATGTTTCAACCTACACTAATAACTGATTTATAACGCTAATTCTTTAGATAAGTAGAGAAGGTTAGCCTTACGGTTATGTTTTCACCAACAATTTTTAACTTATTTGGCTATATGGTCATTTGTTGAACAATATCTTGACGACTAAGTATAGCATATAAATCAATGCTATTTTATTTTTGATGCATTCTTTTGGTTTATTCATGAATGGTTACAACCAACATCATCGAGAACCGACGAAAGATGTTGCATTGGTATAGGATAACGAATGACAAGCTGCATGTCGCGTCGCGGTGCGGCAACTGGCATCTGAGCTGATGACTGCTGGGCGGGAGAAGAGGGAGAAATTCACGTACCACTAGACACTCAGATCCAAACTTTATCTCCGCGCGGTTGGCTTCCCTGCGCTCACTAGCGCAATCCTGTGGCGATAAATAGAACTGCTAGAGCCAGTTGCTATAGGAGCGGCCATTTTAATATGACTTCCGGTGACCGAGTGAATTCCTCTTAATTTCAATTCCCAATTCAAATGCATGACTAAGAGGCAAATTTATCAATTTGACCGGTTAATATGAAAAAGTCTAAAATGTAATGACAATTAACTTACCAATACCATTAAAATTAAGACGATTTTTTTGTGGTATCTCTTTTTACAAACCTAAACACCTGACAGCCCTAAATTACTATCCAATTCTTAAGTTGCCCTAAATTACTATTCAATTCTCAAGTTTTGTTAGAATAAATATATTTTTATCCTCAATTATAAGTATTAAAACTGTTTTAAATCAGCACTTTTATTTACTATTAACAAACTCGCCATTCTCTTTTATTTACATGTGAAAGCTATTCGACAGTAAAGTATTTTGAAAGAATGGAGCTTTTCACATAATTCTAGTTATCAACAGATACTCACGCTGGTTATCTCGATGGTCTGGAAGGAGTTGCGAATGCCGTTGGGTCTGACAGGCTGCACCTTGACCACTTTGTTGTTGTTGACCAGCGTTACTGTAGATACAGGCGTAGATGTTAAAGCAGCTGTTGTCACCACAGCTACAGGAATGGCCCCAGCTGTCGTTAAGCCTGCAGTCATACTTGTTGTTACCACAACAGCAGTCATGGGCATAGTTGATGCCGAGTTTGTCGCCATTGTAGTAATAGTTTGCTGAGGAGTCACCTTGGGGATCTGCTGCGCTTGAAGTAACTTTTGCTGCTGCTGTCGTTGTGTAACCTAATGAAAAATAGATCTACAATAAAAAAGTTGAATAGTTCCTATTTGATTTAACAGAAATACAAATAAATTAAAATGAGGTAGTTATACTAGAATTATCATTAAATGTTTATTTAAAGATATATTTTCCTGTGTTTCATAATTTGTCCTTATATTTTTTTAGAATTTTGATATCAGAATTAGTTTTATGTGCATAAAAAATATATGTTGAAACTAGGTTTATAAACCAACCTGTCCAATTTAGTTTGGTATGGTTCATATGATGGCAATATTATTTAACTTATAATAGGAAAAACGAGAAAAACAATAAATAAAACCAAAATGTAATGTGACAAGCAGATATAGAATTTTGTTTGGTTTATCCTAAAATATTTTAACAACAGGTCTATAGTTTTTATTTTAAATAGGAATATAACAACATCTTTAGTTACTAATCAAAGTGTCAATTCCCACATTGAAAATATGAGAATCTGGACTCTACTTGATTTCAACAACTTTTAGTTCCACAAAATTGAGACTTCATTAAATAAAATCCTACTAGTCTAACATTTTTCAAGTTGCTTTCTTGACTTTGCTCGCCAACAACATATTATCAAGATGTTGGAATGTGTTCAGAGAACATTGAGGTACTTGAGAAGTATAAATAAGAAGTCAATTTGAATGGGGGAGTTGTATAAAACAAATCAATAAATAGTTTAGTTAGGAAGTTGAATATTTAATTTGTTTGCACAACATGCAAATGAATACATTCATAGTATGTACATCACAATATCTCAGTAAACGGAGGATATCTTCATTTTTCAAAAAATGTCAATTTCAACAGAGCAAATTTAGGTATAAAATTTAGTAATGAAATGAGATGTTAGATACTTTTATCTACTTGTGGACATTCCCAATGCACAAAATCTACAAATCACACAAATGTGAATAAAACCCAAGCATATATAAATTAATTTTCAATACTATCAAGAGAAAATTATTTTGATTAGTAATTATTTAAAGAACATTCGCTGCATCACTGCCATAAAGTCTACTGTTGGATTCAAAAAGCAATGTACTCGAGTTTGAACCTCTGCTACAAAGTAAATACTCATCCATTTTCGTTGTGTTGTACACCAAAATTTAGCTTATTTAATTCTACCAAAATTTAGCTTATTTAATTCTATGTTATATCATATAACTTGCATATTTCTTTGAAGAACTTTTTATAATGGGTAGAATAAAAAAAAAAAAACAAAAAAAAAACACTAAATTTAGCAATTTTTGAGTTAAGCTCTACTTAAAAAATTTCTAAAACAAAAACTACTTAAGATAAGTCAGTGAAACTTTAACCACATGTAACGAAGGTTGCTTTTTGTAGTGTGTCCAAATTCTAGAATTTTTAATTTTTTACAAAATGTTTTGTTGTAATTTTTGTAAACACTTGCAATCTTAAAAATGGTGGCTCTCATTTTCACGTTACATACAGCTTGTTACATGTGAAATTTACATAACTGTAAATACAGTACTGTAAATAAGTAATTTTTTAATTTGACAATCTTTTTAGAGCTATAACATTTTTAAACCTGCCGTTGGAGGTTGAAAACCCTCATGAGAAAAGATGATGGAAAATTGTTTAAATTTAGATAGAAAACATGATTGATTAACAGTTCAATACTTCCACAGTAATAAACCTATAGTGCACAATTTAAATACTTCCAGAAGCACGATTCAACAAGACCGCAATACTCAGTTCAAACTTGTTTTGAAGTGCTGCGCCACATGACATAATTACACATGACTGCACATCCACGTCTGCTGAGTTATCATGTGATATAAAATCGCAAGATTGTTTTATTTCACTTACCGTTTTGTAATCTTACTTTATTATTCATTCCGGTATTTTTGAACCGATTTGGATGTTTGTATGATCAGCCATTTTTAAGATTGCAAGGGTTTACAAAAATTACAACAAAACAGTGTGTAAAAGAGTAAAAATTCTAGAATTTGACAGACTACAAAAAAACAACATTCGTCACATGTGGTTAAAGTTTCACTGACTTATCTTAAATAGGTTTTGTTTTAGAAATTGTTGTATTCTACCCGCTCTAAAAATACTTAAAACTTGAAAAAATACATAAGTTATATGACGTAGAATTAAATAAGCTAAATTTTTGTGTACAACACAACGAAACCGGATGAGTATTTACTTTGTAGCAGAGGTTCAAACTCAAGTACATTGTTTTTTGAATTCGACGGTATATGTAGGTCTGTGCTAACAGCAAACCGGTGGGGACCTTTCTTTTTAATTTATTAAGGTTTAGTAATCATTTCATACTAACTTTTCCTTTGGATCATATGATATACAACATATTTTAAAGTTTATAGTGAATGGTAATTCTATTATATTATACAGGATGTTTCAGAACTCTCTACCAACATTTTGAGGTACTGTTTCTGGGCTAAGAGTGAATCTAAATATAACATTTAAATCATATCAAAGTCATTGGTTACTCACATTCGCCATTTTATTTTTTTCAAATTTTATTATTTTTTCTCAAAAATTGTAAACCTAGTTTTGGAATGTTGTATACACCTTAATAATAATAATGACAACATGTGAAAAAATTTTCTGAAGTAAGAATTAAAAATATCGGCCATTCAAAATGTTCAATAAAAACAACTTTTTTAATAATAATCAAATAAAACTTTTACAAAAATACCTTTTTTTTAGACAATTTAAAAAAAATTCAAACGATACCTTATTTATTTATAATGAATAAAAAATAAACAAGATATGACACTTTGTGGTGCATAGCAGTTGGTGCAGTTCAATTTACGCACCCAATACAACACTGCTTCTAACCGTGCAAGTGGACATTTTGAGCAATTCCAATAAACTAAACTGCAAAAGGCAATTAATTTATTTAATTTAACTTATTCAATATTTATTAACTTAGTTAGGATTTTTTATTATTTTCTTAGTAAAAATCAGGTTTTAAACAATTCCTTTAGTGTTTTCAGTGCTGTATGTAACGAAAACATAGGAAGAGTTTAAGGGAAAACAAATAAGGTTGTTTTAAATAATATTCTTATTTTTAAAGAGAACACAAATTTGAATTAACTTATAAAATCATTATTAGGGGTTAGGTGATTGTCACATTGTTGTATTGGCTGCGTACATAGACCTGCATCAACTGCCAAGCACCACAAAAAGTTTCATATCTTGTTTATTTTTTATTCAATCTAAATAAATAAGATATCATTAGATTTGTATTAAAATTGTCTAAAAGTTATTTTTATAAAAGTTTTATTCGATAATTACTTTAAAAGTTGTTCCTGTTTAAACATTTTTATGGTTGCCATTTTGAATTCATACTTCAGAAAATTTGAAATTTTTTTCCCAGGTTGCCCTTACTATAATTAATATGTATAAAAAATTTCAAAATTTTACGTTGTACGGTTTTTGAGAAAAAATCTCATAAAAAAATGTGATATTTAGATTCACTCTTAGCCCAGAAACAGTACCTCAAAATGTTTAGAGAGTTCTTAAACATCCTCTATATTGGAAGCATCAGTTTCATAGTAAACAGGTGGTTGTGACTGAGGGAATCACCCAAAAGCTAAACAAAATTTACATCAACAAATTATTTGAACAGTATGGTTATAGAATAATGAACAATTTGCTTTTGGAGGTTCATATTATTATGCCATTTCACTCTCCGCCCTCACAGCGATTGAAACTTCGCTGTTTGTAGGTAAGTCATTGAATAACCACGACCGTAACACTACTGCTCCAAAACATTTTAATCACTCATTAAATGACCGAGCAGTAGCGTTACGGTCATGGTTATTCAATGACCTACCTACAAACAGCGAAGTTTCAATCACTGTGAGGGCGGAGAGTGAAAAGGCATAATAATATGAACCTTCAATAATTAACAATCTCTCCAAATAACAACAAATACCATAGTCTTGCTTTTGGAATTGGAAATAAACTTAAAAGGTTAAGAATGTCAAGCATCTAACCTGTCTCGACATAAATGTTTAGCAGCGAATGTATTCTACTAAATATACATAACTCATTACGTCTATTAAGCGTTAAAACAAACGTTTTGCCAAATATGAATGATTTTGAACAATTTAAAAAATCAATTATTTACAGTTTTACTAATGCAGTTGTTTTTCTACTTGTAGAAACTGAAGACCCTTATACTTCAAAAGGAAAGTTGCAATGACATTTAAGTTTGGTAATTGTAAACAATAGTTGAAAATACATAATCGACATTGGCAAAATAGAAATGTTTAGAGGCGTTATTACATTTAGATTAAATCATAATATATTACTTCTAGAGGCAGTAGAACTAAAATATTTTAACAGTGAATGGACAGCAGCATATCTGTGGTAAACTAGACAAAACATTCACAGGTAAAAACTGAGAAACATTTCAGGGTCCTTTAGTTCTATAGTACTTCTCTGCTACTGACTGAAGAAGCCAACAGCCCGACTCAGTCTGCTATCCATTTACTGTTCACATAGTCATAATAGAGCTTTTAGTGTTAATGATAAAATATTAGTTATAGATAAGCTACTTACAGTATATAGTAAAGTTAGTATGTTGAGGGAATGGGATCAAAGAAAGAGACCTGTGTAGAGAATGAATCTAGCAAGCACAACAATCAAACCAACAATACACAAACACAAGTCGTGCAGATATCACCTGGAGGCCACGGGCAGAACTAGAACCACCACCACCCTACCTCCCACCACCATGTATATTGCCAACAGAACAAATACACAATTCTGCACATTTTCAATGCTAAGACCACTAAATGCAACCATTAAATTGAACAATTCCTGGTTGCATATTCTTCTTTTAGTTTGTTTAGAGGACTTATTTTTCTTTCTAAAATCACTTTTTTATAATTTTTTGAAATACAAAATATAATTTGTTTAGTTCTAAAACGATACAGTTTAATTATACAACAAATTTTAGACAACTTATAGTTATAATTTTTATCACGTTATTATGCTTAATGATGATAATAAAGAAATAGCCAACAACTATTTAATTTAATGAACTTAGTTTTGCTAGGATCTTTTATTTTTTAGCTTGAATAAAGTTTTTTATGCCTTTAAGGCAGCGAAGGACTTGGTTTTGTTTCAGTTTTTTAATACGATAATATTAAATGATGTAAATCAGCCAGTAAATGAATTAATCTAAATGCTCGATAAATTCAATTTTAAGAAATTCATGAATTTATATTGATTGATGTTTTACTCATAAACACACGGCACACCAAGCTTTTATGTTGTGAGTAATTCCTGTTTGGATTAGAGTTTCACACTCCAGTAAATGTTTTAAATTCAACAGCTTTTATTGAAGGAAGGTAGTAAAATTACAAAAGTTTTATAAGTTTCTAGAAAATACTACTACAGCATTACAATATTTGTTGTATAAATTAATGAAATCAATATTTCAGTTTTAAAAGGCCATCAGTTTAACTGTTTTAAGCCCATTTCAGAGGATTTCTAACTAATTACGCAACTAATACTTCACTTTTATTTTTCCAAACTAATCCATGATTAACATGGAACTAAATTTAAGCGATAAGTAAGAATTCTTTACATGAAAATTTAAATGATGCTTCAGAATTATAATGTATTGACAGAAATAGAAAATAATATTCCTTAACAACATTATGCTAAAAATATCAGGGCTAGAAGAAATGTGACAGCCCTCTTAAAATATCAGGGCTAGAAGAAATGTGACAGCCCTCTTAAAATATCAGGGCTAGAAGAAATGTGACAGCCCTTTTAAAATATCAGGGCTAGAAGAAATGTGACAGCCCTTTTAAAATACCTAATGATGGAAATCTTTAAATTATCATATTTATTTATTTATTAATCGGTCAGTCTAGTATTTACTGACAATAATCAAAATGCAATGTAAATTTAGTTATCAATGACCTCAACGTGAACTTTGTACAGTATAAAGAACACACGGATCCTTTTTTTTTCCAAACAAAATATCTGGTAAAACTGTCAAACATAAATGAGACATTAGAAAACTCTTGACTAAATAAGTGTACAGCAATGTTTGTCTTAACAGATTTTTATAATTAAGTAAGTTAAAATGATCTATAAAAGCATGTATGGTATGAAGAACCCAGATTATGGTGTGAGGGGAGAGTGGATGTGCGAGTGGTGGCAGCACTGACCTGCTCCGTGACTGCAGGACTTGCCACCTCGCATACCTTGCTGGCCAGCAGACTCTTGATGAGGGAGGAGCTGCCCCCCACCACCTCCCCCTCCAGTACATCACACGACTACCAAACACAACATGTGATAACAATCTACATAACTAAATAATATAGGACCAACAAAATCAACTAAATAATAAATATAATTTCAAAAAACCTGAAACAAGTAATATAACAATTTATTCTTACATTAAGTTTCAAATTGAATAAAACTAATTCTCTAAACGTTTTATTAATTGGTTAAAATAAATCACTATAACCAACAAAAACTAAGAAAAAGGAAAACTGGAATAATAGGATTTAGTGGTCAAGTAAAGAAATAAAGTCCATAGTTAGCTTTGTAGCTTGGCAACTGTCTTTAAATATAATCTTTGTTGAAAACGAAATAAGAGCATTGCTTCATGCTATCTGATGTATAACCATTTCATCCTACCACTCGTTTTTCGCCCATCTGCAAGCAGGTATTTGCCACTTGGTTTGTTTCAGAATAGCATTTAGACTGTTTAACAGACATATTATTGTAATCCTCCTTCCTGCTGTCTAATCAAATTAAGGATGTGCGATGCATCAAAAAATCAATGTGATTCGATTCAGGACTAGTCAAAATTTTGATGCATCGATAGTGCCACAAAGCATAAGCAATATCGAGTCTCAGAATTATTCTGATGTGCCAAAACAACAAATTATTACAAAAATTTCACAAAAATTTCATTTTTAATCTATAATATTTATTGGTTTGTCTTTTAGAACTAATATATTAATGTTTTAAATAAAATATTTTGCAATAAAATCATTGTAAAATGATTATTACTTGAGTTTGTTTTCATTTCGAATGAACAGGGATGAGCGCTATCAAACACAAACCTGATTATTGCGATATCGAATACAGAGTTCGACCTGGAGATAACTCATACTGATATGAACATGACAAAAGTCCATCAAGTAATGTGTATGGGGATCGTATTTATGAACACGAATCAGAAGAACATTCCCATACAGACAGTGGATCTATTTCAGTTGGGTATCATAATTTACGAACATGAATCAATAGAACATTTCAATATAAACAGTGAATTTATTTCAGTTAGTTGGCAATTATTTTGGATCTGTATATCAAATACTACGAATTGTTGAAGATAATTGGTCTTTAACTGTGTTTGTGAATATTGTTGATAACAGTAAAATATTCCTGATAACATCAGTCCATTTGTTAGTAAATTTTGTTATCACTTCCTGTCTGATAGGGTACCTGGCCTCTACAGTCCATCATTAAAATCTTTTCCAATCAAAATACAGTCTTACCTTGTTTTCTTTTATAAATTAAAACCTATTTCATTTTCAATAATTTGTGATGCATTTTTATTATTTCGTATTTATCGATTTCATTTCAGTTAGTTCGTTGGCACTGTGTTCTAAAATACAATACTCAAGTTTATTTGCAATAAAAAAGTACAATTTAATGTTAATTAATTATTAAAAGCAACTTTATTAACATCTATTTTCAACCTGTTTATTGGGAAATATTTTTAAAACGCAATCTACTCGGTAAATTATATTTTATTGTATAATATAAATATGTGTATACTGTTTTATTAATTTTAGTATATTGAATAAACAATAATGGATTGTTATACTTCAAGCAAAATTATGCTCTTCTAAAAAATTGT
Source organism: Stictocephala bisonia (assembly GCA_035578905.1). Taxonomy (NCBI): domain Eukaryota; kingdom Metazoa; phylum Arthropoda; class Insecta; order Hemiptera; family Membracidae; genus Stictocephala; species Stictocephala bisonia. The sequence goes on from JAQJVL010000081.1 coordinate 2,585,881, forward strand.
TTGATTTAGTAAGCTTTATTTATCTATGCTTATGTAATTTTACACTATTTTTTATTTCAGTAAACTCATTGTCAATAAAAAAATAAACATTTATATAGGACCGTCAGCATTTACTAACAATTATAGTGAATAGCATAATTAAATTGCTTTCCATTATTTTATACATTCTTCTTTTTGCCTGTGAAATATATTATTTTAACTGTAACAAATTACATTTGTGTAGTTTTGACCAATTACTCCCCACAACAACAATAAAGTACAACTATTTTCAATTAAATTTAATGCAGAGCCATTAACTTTCTTTATTACTATCTTTTCCATTATTTATCCCTCTTTTGGTGTTAAACAAATCTATTAAGCCCTAAAATTCTATTTCAAAATAATTGTGATTTATTGTACTTTAGGCCTTCTGCATTTTGTGAATCCCTTCGTCTTATTTAAGTACTGTATATTATTTTAAACTGACCTTCTAAATTGTATAGAAGTTTATTTTTATATTTTTGTTTCATACATATAATATTAACTAGCTAACATTTATATGATCAATAAAGTTATGTTTTAAATTGTCTTTCTTTGTACTAGCAAGATACAGTACCTGTAGCAAAAGGTATTATTGTTACACTGCCCCTTCTAAAACTTTAATCTAAAAACCATAAATTCTGTATGTGTGCATCGAATCAAAATTCTTTGAATCGCATTGCTGCATCGAATCGAAATAAAATTTGCTGCATAGCACACCCCTAAACCAAATCAGCATAATATCCTTAATGGTACAGGAAACCATTTAACATTTTGACGGAAAAAATTTAATATATTAGTTATCACATTTGAAATACTTGGTGTCAATAACGTTTATTCATTTATAAGTTCAATTTTGTTTCAAAAGAATCACTCTCTTCCATTTAACATTCATATAAAAACACAGTAATATAGTAATAAACAATAACTGTATCAATAAAAGTTAAAGGAAAGCGAAATCACAAGTCGACTTAACTAAAGCAATTACATATATTGGAGGTGCAGAGTCAACTGAGCTAATTGTTAATTAGGAATGAGTTCCGGTTGGCCATTATTCCTAGAATTTGTAATATCATAAACACTTGACATGAAGGCCTGCCCCTAAAGCGGCTTGACCTAGCAGCAACAGACACTGTTTACTCAATCTCGCCTGTCAATCTTAACTTCTTGCATAAAATTGTCCTGCTAATAAAAACCTGATTTTTTTTTATCTCCTGACGACTAGTTTAAGTGATCTGATAAGATTTGGTGATTTAAGATTTAAGTGATAAGATTTGGCACTAGGATAAGTGGGAGTTTAGTGTATCTTTAAAATGCTAGATTCATAGAATAGTGTTGATTTGATAAAAATAATACAAAAATTAAAATAACTAATGGCACTAATTTGAAAAATAAAAAAAAATGTAATTACACAATGCATCATGTAGATAGTTACGGAAATCAATCAAATATTTCTCTGTGGTCATGTCTTACAAAATTATAACCAAGAAAATTGTTCTTGTGTTAATACAGGTCCTCCTTATCAACATGTATCTAATTGTGAAATTAGTTTAAATTACTGAATATTATTAACAATGGAATTAAATGTTTCTATACTTTTTTAAATATTAAAATCCAACAATAAGACAAACTTTTTGAATGTGTATAAATTAATCAAGACTGTTCCCAACGCTACAACAATAACAAAATAGTATTAATTCTTTTTAATTAGGTTATAAGGTAACTAGATAACTCTTGTAATTAAGAAAGTATGAAGACTGATAATTTTTTTGTCACTGATTGTCAAATGTAGTATTAGTATATGGGAGAGATAGGACATCAGCAAACTTACCTTAGAAGACTAGTTCACTAACACCAGAGTAGTAGTAACATACACAAAAGAATCACATAATCACACACATTTTCAGTACCACTGGCACTTTCTTCAGGTACTGAAGCAATACTCCACTCAACTATTGCTTTCACTCTCTCTCTCTCTTTACTCATCTGAAGAAAGTGCCAGTGGTACTGAAAATTTGTGTGATTATGTGATTCTTTTGTGTATGTTACTACTACTCTGGTGTTAGTGAACTTGTCTTCTAAGGTAAGTTTGCTGATGTCCTATCTCCCCAATATACTAATTCCTGGCCTAATGCCCTTTAACCTAACTTAAAATGAAGTATAAAACTGTGTAATAACTTCTACAATGCCATTTTAACCTCAAATATTCTTTTATGTTAGAATCAACTTCTCATAGACACAAGTCTTCATTTGTAAATTACAATCAAAAAGTTCAGTAGAGCACATGGGGAATGGAAAGATGTTCTTAAATTTAATGTATCATATCTAAAAATCCAAAATAATAATAATAAGAGCAACAATTCTTTAAATTACAAATATAAAAAAAATTTATCAAAAATAAAAATACTGACATGCAACTATCTATTAGTCTACATTCATTTACTTGTTTGATTTGATGAGTTTATTATTAATTAAAAAATAATATAAACCTACAATATTAATTGAAAATGAATTAATACAAATAACAGTATTAATTAGAATAAATACCATTTAAAGTTAGAAATAAATTTATTAATTACATAATTGATAAAAACTTTGAACACTTAATGAGAACAATAAAATGTGAAAATATGAATTAACATGTTTTTTTGTTATACATTAAGAAAATAGTGAGCTTTTCAATTTGTCTTTCCTATTGAACCGAAATGTATATTATTTAGTGTAAAATATGTGTTTGTGAAATGGACAGAAAAAGTTTTGTGTTATTCATTTGGCAAATGTTATTTTGTACATATTTTAAGTGGTTATTGATAAAAATCTGCATTTACTAAAATTATACTGCATACTATTTATAAGCTTACACTATAACACCACAAAAACTATAAGAGATAGAGTATCTTTTGAGCAGGTAGGCTTTACAAAATTACAGGTTTAAATATAGTTCCTAACTTGGTTTATCACATCTTATTCTTACAAAAGTACAAAATATTCATATTTATATGGATTTTTTCATTTTAGTTATTTGGTTGTCATTATATTACTTAGTACATAAGTAAGTTTTCCATGGGGAGAAAACAAAATACAATACTCCATAAATAATTTTATAATTATATTATAGCCACAAGGATTACTGTAGTAGCCTCCATTAGGGCAAAAGAAATCAAACAAATTCAAAATAAAGGTAGAATAAAACAACTCATCAAATCATACAAAATTGATTCTTGAATTTGAAGAATCAAAATCAACTATCAATCATTCTTAGAACACCATCAACCGAATCTTAAGCCAGACTAGATCACAGTTAAGCATAAACAAACATATATAAAATACTGTTTTTATTATAAACAATTATAGGCCAGTTTGAATCTTCGTGAATGTTCCACTTTGATAATAAGTATAACATTAACCCAACACTGTTTTCCTAGAGAAAACTTTTGTTTGTTTACAAATTGAATTGTCTGACTTGAACACAACTTTTTGAAATATGTAACTGTAATGGTCTTTTCTGTTTTCTGTTTTAAGTATAGATTAATTTAAATATGTGTATGTTGAAGAGTAATTTATTGTAAAATTTTAATATATAGTAATTTATCGTTGAATTTTAATACATGGTAATTTTATTGTTGAATTTTATTATGTAATTATTTATTGTTAAATTTTAATATATAGTGATTTAATGTAGTTTTAATATGTAATGATTTATTGATAAGCAAATTTTGACAGAGTGAAACTGCCTAACTGCCTTGTTTTAGATTAGAGTTGTACTTGTAGATTTGACATGTCCTATTCAAACTTATGTTTGTCAACGGAATAAATGATTCTTGATTCTTGATTGGGCAATTTAACATACAAAGAAATGAAATGCTAACAAACTACTTTGTTAAGTTGTTAATATTTCAAATGTTGTCTTTTTACTTGAACTAGAACTAAGTTGGATGATATATAGCAATAATTTAATAACTATGGTCATTCTAACAGAAGTTGAGTTGACCCTTTACAACATTGGAGTTACCAGACTATTTAATTGCCTAGATTGTGACAACTTCTTAATACTGTACAAAATAAATCTTCTAAAGCAAGATTTAAAAAATGTAGTGATATGCATAACTGTGATGGCATGATTCGATTAATACAAGGCCACTACACCTACCTTGGTTTTGGTCTCTTTCTTGGTGGGGGTGGGCGCGCTCAGCTGAGCTTTGAGGATAGGTGAGGCAGGCGGGGGCGGGGGAGTGGGGGCAGGGGTGGGACGGCCGCGCACCTGTATGCCTTCAAAGTATTGCAACGTGTCGCCTCCTAACCCAGGCTTTGGACCTACACTGGCTCCAAACACCGACCTGATAAAAAGAAAAGGTCCTTAAAAATTATCAAGCAAATTAAGAAACATGATATCTATCTAGTTTCAGGTTGTTTTATAATCCTTTTTCAGGATATAAAATATACTGATTATAAAACTACTATAAAACCGTATTTAATATTAATTAGCTAACTTTTAAAGGTTGGTAAATTTGTATTTATATTTTTATTTATTTTTATCACCTTTAAAACTCTTTCATGCACTGTTTCCTGGGCATTAAACTTGTCAATTCATTACTGTAAAGAACAATTGTAAGATATAAATTACAATACATGAGCGAGTTGTGCACTAAAAGTAAGGAATTCAATTTGTAAGTAAACTTTGTATATAGGACTACAAATGTATCATGTATAATATATAGGGGTGTGCGAATACTCGAAATTTCGAGTATTTGATCGAGTATTTTACTACTCGAACTCGGCTCGAAGCTTCCGAAACTACTCGAAGTTTCGATTAAGTATGTCACGATATATCAGATTTACATCTTAATATAGTTTTAAGACTAACCAGTTTTATAAGTTATGAATAAAAACTTGCGCTTTCTTGTGTTTTATTTTACCCTTAATCATACGTTATCAGTTTGGTACGCGTAATTATGAACTAAACAATACGCCTAAGAATAGGTAGTACAGGACGACAGTGAAATGAACTAGTCGACGTAGTGAACGAGTTCGTTCATTATGATTTGAACTAGTTCAATTCAAAGTGATCAACAGAGCTGGGAAGGTAGCGATCACGGCAAATAGTTACCGTAGTAGCGATCACACATGTTGGTTGTCCAAGTCTACTAGTCACTTGTAACCTAACCTAAAATAGCGTGAATAAAACAGAAGTGCTGTTTAGTGTCTTTATGACCCAAGAAAGGGGACGAGAGATCCAGTTCAAGATACTCAAAAAGGCCTGTTACCGATACAAATCTAATGGTCTGTACGCCGTGGAAATTATGCATATTTTCGTTCATATCAATAATATCGCTCCATCAAAAGGGTCCCGAGAACGGATCACTATACATCCCAAGAATCAAACTTCCCCTAGGCGAAAGTACATCTCGCTTTTGATGTACGTACGTGCAAGGAACCGTTCAGCTCCTTTTCGGAACTGAAATTATTGTATATTTCTTGGGAGTCGATTGAGGTCTATTTTGTTTTTTAATCTGAGCAGGGAATCGTCCAATGGTTGACGTAAGAAAATACCGTATCGTATCATATCAAATATGGTAATGACGTTCTAGCAGCGTGTGACACAACATTATTGATTTATTTTCTATTAAATAAAAATTAGATATATACTGTATATCCGTGGTGAACGTCTATTAATTATTATTCCGTAAACACCTTCGATTGCCAAAACTGTGTGTAACATTTGCGCATACGATATTTTTTCCTGTCAAATTGTTTAACGGTTTTCTGACTAGCTTGGAGTGTAACACAGTTGAAGTGTAAAAGGTGGTAAAGTACGATAATTTTGATTTGTAAACTCACTGAACGGTTCCCTGTTCACATTGACGTCGATGTAAAATGTTGTAAAATAATCAACCCAAGTGAGGGAGAAACAATGCGGAAGATATTTTCTAAACAAAATACGACGAATTTAGACTCGGAAAATAACTTTTATTGAACCGAAGCCATATCACAGGTCTTGGTTTTTTTTTTATAATTTAGCTGCCCACAATATTCACTGTGTCACTAGTTGGCTGATATTTCAGACTGCATCTCGTCGCCAATATCGGCTAGACCTATTATATTAGCCGACTACGTCTATGGTACAGTTACAAATATTACAGTTACAAACAAATCAAAATTATTGTGTTCAGTTTAGATGTATATATTTACAAATTTGGCAAAACTTAACATAGGCTTAGGATGGTGTCTTGCCTTTTACAGTTGTCTTGGGTGAACAGGAAATCCTTCTGTAAATACTCGCTCGAAAATACTCGATACTCGAAAAAATGCCAACTAATCGACTCGGAACTCAAAAATCATTACTCGCACACCCCTAATAATATATACATGCATAACAGAGTGGCCACTCAATCAATTTTCAAATTCCTGATTATTGCCCGGTTGAATTCCTGATTATTGTTTAAGGTTGAATCTGCCCATAACCACTTTCTTCAAAACAGTACAGATTTGAAAGTTCTTCACCAACACACGTCTGTTGGATTCTTTAGTTTTACTGGCAATTTTTAAAACATGAAGAGTATATTTTGTTTATAATTTAAAGACAATCATTTGCAAAGTTCATAATTTTGTTTTATTTGTATTATTAATATGGAGCTTAACTCATACCAAACCATCTGGTAGTACAAAGGCATCTGAGATCAAAGTTCACTTGGACCTGTCTCAGTCTACAATTCTCGTTCCATCAAGTAAGTGTTCCCTTTGGACACAATCAACAATTTTACTTTCAAAATTAAAGTACTTTACTAACATGCTACAAAAATTTTGGTCCTTCGATCCATATGATTAAAATCAAGTGATTTTGGTAATTACAGTAGATTTTTTATTAATTAATATTGTAAAAATCTCCAAGTTTCAACAAACAAAGTGTCTGCCTACTGTAAGTTATATGCTCTTTATTTCAACATAAAAATTTAATTGTAAAGTTAATGAGTAGTAAAAGCAAAATTTAATTCCATTACTTTTATTATACAGTAGAGTCTCGCAAACTCGGCCTAATGTGGACCCAATGGCGGCCGAGTTAGCGAAATGCCGAGTTATCGGGAAAAGTAGGTTTAAACGAATAAAAGTCCTTTGATAGGTTATATGTATCATGTTATTATGATTATTATGATTATTATGATGACATTATTATGTTATTATGTATCAGGTTATATGTATCATGATAGGTTATATGTATCATGTCAAATACAACACAGAAGGCATTACATTTGAAGTTAAATCGATTTAAACACTACATAGGAACATTGCAAACATAATACGAAAAACAAATACAGTTCTGTACCCTGTAAATTATTGTTTTGTAAAAAAGTTGGTTATTGTTTTTTGTTTTTCGCACCTGGCCCTCTTGCGAGCGGCATCGTCACGCAGACGACGGAGAAACAGGATGTCCATTGCCGAAGCACCTTGCTGCTCAAAATACGTCAACGCACTTTCAACAGCTTTCAGTCCCTCGCTGTGACTCATTTTTATTTCAGTAGGCTTGCTTTTATCCTCTTCATTAGAGTCACCAATGCTTTCTTCATTGTCTTCTTTTCCTTTTACAACTTCAACAATTTCCGCATCCGAAAGAATGTTTTCTCCAGTGTCCTGCTCCATCCATTCTGTTACGTCACAGTCATTGGCATCTTCACAACCAGGAACCTGTCTTATTAAGTCCACTAGGCCAGAATCCTCTTCATCAGGTTTATCAGCAAACTCATTTCCTTCATTGTCCAGTAGTTTTCTCCAGGAACGCACCAACGTAATAGGACGTAATTCACGCCATGCATCTGCAAGCCATCCAATGACGTCTAATAAGTAAATTTTTTTCAAGTTTTTCACCAAATCTTGATCATCTTCAACGGCATCCAAAATATGTGACAGCAGCTTGCGGCGGTATATCTTCTTTAAAGCCGCTAAAAACCCCTGGTCCACAGGCTGGCAGAGTGCAGTCACATTGGGGGGCAGGAACATGGTCTTTATATCACCATCTTGTAACTCATCTGCGTCTGGATGTGAAGAGGCGTTGTCTAAGAAAAGAAGTGCTTTTCTTGGGAGGTTTTTCAGTTTCATGTGTCTTTCAACTGCAGGTACGAAACTATGGTAAAACCACTCTTTAAAGATTACTCCATCCATCCATGCATTTGACTGGTTTTTATATGACACAGGAAGACTGGTTACATCAATATGTTTAAAGGCACGTGGCTTTTTAGCTTTACCAATAAGACACAGTTTTAGCTTATCATCAGCTGTTGCATTACAGCAGGCCAAGATGGTAACTCGTTCTTTGCTTCTCTTGTACCCAGGGGCAGAATTTTCATGTTTCAAAGCTAGGCTTTTATTTGGCAAGAGTCTAAAATTCAACCCCGTTTCATCGCAATTGTAAATTTGGTCGCCTGTCAAACCTTCACTTTCAATAAGCTGTTGAAATTGGTCTTTGAATTTTAAAAAACCCGTCATGTCCCCAGAAAGTTTTTCACCACATACAGTAAGTTGCCTGACACCGTAACGCTTCTTCCACCTGTCAAGCCAACCGATACTTGCTACAAATTCTGGATCTCCTTCCTTTTTACACAGCTCATACAATTTTATTGCTTTTTCTTGCAATATCGGTCCTGAAATTGGGGTTCCTTTTTCTCTAGCTTGACGAAACCATAGGTACAGTGCCTCACTTACTTCATTGAATTCACTTTCTTTCATATTTTTTCTTTCTTTTAATGTTTCACTGCAAATTCGCTTAGCACACCACGCTTCTATTTTTGTTCTTTTTCTTTTCCAGTCGCCGATTGTACTTTTGCCGACCCCGAAATCCATAGCTACCTTGCTTACACTTTCTCCTTTGTCCAGTCGTTTTAATGCACACAACTTCTTTTCCATTGATAAGTTTACTTGTTTTCTTTTAGATGTAGTTGCCATGATGAGTTGACAACACTAACACAGCACAATCCACTAACTCCCAACAACAGTACATAAACGTTGTGCGACCCACTGACTTGTATGTAGCAGACCACTGTGATGCGCACTCTACACTGGTTTGCGCTCGACTGAGGACTGGACTGGACTGAGAATGCACGAGCGAGACTGACTCAGGAATATGGCGGCCGGCGACGGTGACGGGAGGGGGAAATAACTGTCCCGTTACACATTGACGCTCAAGGTCAATGCCCGCTCGCACGGGGAATACACAAGTAGATTCAATATTATCGCATTCGCATAGTATTTTGGTTTTACAAGGTCAAAATAATTTAATTTTTTACATTTAAATTTTTTTCCATTTTAATCCTCTGTGCGGCCGAGTTATCCGGACTGCCGAGTTATCGAGGGCCGAGTTTGCGAGACTCTACTGTATATGTATAATATATAAAATTTATATATAAAAAATTATATATAAATTTAATTAAAAAATATATATATCAGTGTTGCAATAAAATTCATAAAAGCAAAAGTTTGAAGATTTTGCCTGATTGCTATTTCATGTTTCATTTGGTTTGTACTTTGCAAACAGTGTTTCAAAATTCAGTTTGTAAGATGCAAGACAAACAACTGTGTCATTTTGAAGATAAGAACAGAAATATGAAGTATTACATTTAATGCAATACCTTCTAGAAAGTGAATGTTTAAATTAAAATAATTTAGTGAAGAATAAATTCACAATAATAGAAACCAATTCTTTCAAAACAGGTTTACTATAAAATGCTATGGAAGATTAGTGATCTGTTTTACAGCCAGCTAAGTGGAATATTTTATTTCACTCAACAAAAACTTATGTTTTTTTTAGGTTAAACTCAACTTTGCTTTATATTGATTAAAATGGCGCTTTCAGCTAAATCTTTAAGGGAGCTTAACTATCAACTAGATGTTTCATATTTTAGAAGAGAGACTTAAGTTAATCAAATTAAGTCTTTATATCAAACTAGCCTTACTTTTACCATAGAATTAAATTTTTTTTAATCACCTTTTTTATAACAGCATTAGATTTTTCAATAAGTTACCTCTTGAACTTAAGTTTAGAGCCATACTTGCAGATAGATCTTACTACAGCGTTCATGAATTTCTTGCTGGCGGTTCAATGTAAATAACTCAGCACATTTTGTGTAACTTAGTTATATATTTTTTGACTTTAAATTGTAAATCATATGAAATAGTACAAATTTCATATATGCAACCATAGCAGTTACTTTATTTTTAGTTTGTAAGACTTTCACTGTAAATATTGACATAGTTAATGCAATGTTGTATTGTCACTTTAACTAAATAAATGACTTAATGAATGGAAGAGAGGACTTATTAGTCCTAATTCCACCTTTCAATAGACACTCATTCATTCATCTGCTATTACTTTAAACCTTCGAGAGCTAATTTATATTCTTAACGTAACCATACATAAAACTTGCTTGGGTCACTACTAAATGTTTTACCAATATATAATATTATATTTCAAAATTAACTATTATAAATAAAATAACTAATATTTGGCTAAAATATTTTTTTTACTTTTTTTCCAAAAATAATACTTGCGTATGTATATACACATCACTAGCTCTAAGGGAAATTGTTTTGTACGTTTTTACCTGTCATTAGCTAGTTCTAATTAATCGGTTGTTAGGTAGGTTTGAAATAAAATACTAGTTAGTTGTTAATTTCATTTGATTGTGTAATATAATGACTAAACAATTTTAGAGGACAATTTTTAGAGATATGCAATGCACTACTGATTTGACAAAACTACTGCACTACTGAAGACGAAAGATGAGATTGGCATAAGGATAGTTCAAATTATTGCTATTCTTTAAGAGATAGAGCTTTAATAACACAACAATAAATTACAGCGTTATTGCCCAGTAACAATTGTCATGCAGCGTGTAGTTGAAAACTATTATTTTGATAACAGGGTTTTTATGAACAACAGAGATTTAATAAGGTTCAATAATTGTTGCATTGTAGGACATCTTATTCTGAGTTTTCATGGGCAAGGAGATCACACTTTAACAAATAAATTAAGACAATTATACAAAAAAAAACTTACAGTTTAAACACTATGAAACTTGATTAAACCAGTCTGACAATGCAGTTGAGATTGGATATACGACAGAAAAACACTAGACAAGGAACATCAACAACGGGTTGTTGTTGTGGTGCATAGTTTAGTTTATTGATAGCAGCATTACTCGGACAAATAACAACAAAATATATAAATCTTGTGACAAAACAGTACAGTGAGCTACAAATATGGCCAGCCGAGCCCAAGCAAAAATGCAGTCTGGCAACAAATGTGGCACTGCTGAGTTGATGGGGAAAAGTATCAGCAACGAGATTTGAATTGACAGAACTAATGGTATGGCCTTCTGATTTGAAACAACAAATCATAATTTTAATGACTGAACCCAAAACATAAATTGTTCAAATAATATGACTACTACATTGCTTTAATATGTTTGGTTCCGGAGCAAAATTACCAAATATAATATAAATTATGACACTGCATATAATTGGTTCAAATGAAGGATTCTAATTTTATATAATAATTTATATACACAATAAAAAATTTGACATACAATGGAAGTTTGAAATTAGTCTAATAATTGCCTTTGTTCAGTACTTAAATTAGCATAGGCTACAAAACTAATGCCAGCACATTTTAATTGAATGGATTAAAGCAATAGAGATACATAACTACATGCCTTTTAATTGACTGTGCAATCTTGAAAGTGAAAGAATTTTGTACCTAACACATCTGGGGAAGTGAAGAGGCGCAATGACACCACGACGGCCTATTTTAGCACAGGAGTTGATGTACTGTTTGTAGAGCTCGCCTTGCTCAACCTTGGCCCCAGTGCTGGCCTCGTAACTTGCCCGCAGCCACGTCAGTGCAAACTGCTCATTCTCGTGGGCCACTTGCTGAGTAGCCTGCTGCTGGTTGGGTGCTACAATCACTACAAACAACACAATCAATTACATATTAGTGACATATTTGAAATTTGCTTACCTTTGAATATACAAGTAATTTATTCAATTCCAGGCAGATAGAAGTTAGAATAAGCCTTTTTAAAATTACTATAGTACAACCTGCTGTATTATTTATTGTTACTTAGCGAGGCTAGAACTAGAGCCTGTAGATGTAAATTTTTTTTATAAACTTATTCTATATTCTGGATTATTAGCTGCTATAACAATGAACTGACCACTTATTGCCACGCACTTTGTATATAGAAGATTTAAATATTGAACTATGCTGAATATATGCTGTAAACACAACTTAACTTGAATAATTTCTGAGAAAATAGTATTTCAATGTGTTAAAATTTTGTAAATGCTATGTTTAGACACAGAATAAAAAGAAACAAAGGTTGCTTTCTTATGGCCGCAGATAAAACCTCAGTGGCAGTTATGGATTACAACTAAAGTACATCTTAATACATATGTAGTAATAATAACAGTAGTCTCAGTAATCCGACCCTTTATCGAGATTACCGAAATTGACAGGTCAGTGCAGGTTTAGAAAAAGAAATACAATTTGCCAATGCATATAACACGAATAAACTTTATTATTACACAAAACGAGTTCTAATAGCTTATAAAAGACATTTGATAAGAATAAGGTTAAAAAGAATGTATGGTACTAAACAGGAAAGTACATTGAATGAATGAATATGAATGTCTTTATTTAAAGGCGGAGTTAGGACTATGAAGTCCTCTCTTCCACTCAACCTTGTGTAAAACTATACAAACAACATAAAATATAATTTCAAACTAAAACTAACATCAAACAAAACTTAATTTACAAAGCGTAAACTACTAATCAAAGATAATAAAAAACTGAAAAATTATAAACATGGAACTAATACAATTTAATAGTTACTGTAATGTAACATATTTACAAATTAAAATAATAAATTTCATTCTCACAGACTCATTCGCTCAAGTAATCCGCCATGAAAACAGTGCCCCCACACCCCCATCACCCCCGCGAGGTCCGCAAAAACAGGTCCTTCAAGTCAGCCCTAAAACCAACGCTATCATATTTATTTCTCAAGCTGTCAGGAAGGGAATTCCATGAACGACAGACTGAAACCGTAAATGATTTATTGACTTATGATGGGGAATAGACAGCTTAGAAGATCCATATTGAGTGGGATGAGAATTGATCTGGGAAAGAAACTTAAAACAATCAAATATGTACCTAGGTGAACCAGTTTTTAATACAGCGTGCAGGAAAGTAAGAGCGTGATACTGTCGGAGCTCCTTAAGTTTAAGGAGAGATAAATGATTGAAGAAGGGTGAGACATGAGCATCACGCCTTAAATTGAAGATGAAACGAATACAATAATTCTGGGCACGCTGCAATTTATCAGAGTTCAACGGTCATGTCATCCAACACAATGTCACAGTAGTTAAAATTTGGGAATATAAGAGTCCTAACTAAAATAACTTTCATGTCAAGAGGTAAATAAGGAGCAAATCGTTTTAAGACTGTGAATTCCAGAAAACACTTTGTTACAAGTCTCAACGATCTGATCCTTCCAACCCAAATTCCTGTTTATCAACAGTCCTAAATTCTTCACTTTATCACTGTAATCAAGATAGTGGTCCATTATCTTCAACTTAGGGGCAGTTGTCAAGTCAATTTTAGGTATAAGTCTAGAACATTGCACTTATGTAAAACAACAAACTTACTATAGATAACTATGTACTGTACTTATTTTACAAAATAAAAACCATAGTAATGTACGTACAAAAACTGGAAATTTAAAGTACATTGACACCACTTATTTATGACATTGGAAAACAACTTAATGGTTTTTGTTTGTTGGTAGACAAAGATAACTTTAAAACATTTTCCTGCAGTCTCTATAGTCTTCATCACCACTCTCCCTGTACAGTACGTCTCCAATGATTTCATCATCTGTCATGACCAGTTGCTGTTTTCTGCATCTCCAGCTAACCAGTCATTTTTATGGCCTATTATAAGGTCCTTGTGGTCAACAAGCTGTTTAGTAATTATGTCTCCTAAAATATTGAGATCGTCACATGTAGTTGCTGTTTGTTAAGTCAATTTTGTTTTTATTTTTATAGGCTTCTAATAAAAATAATGTCAGCAACAAATTCTCCCATGAACAAAATATTGTTTTTGTAGTTAGCTCTTCCCAAGCAGATGCTAGATAAAAAACAACATCTTTGAGATTAGTATCTCAACGCTCGTAGAACACTTCCTTCTTTTGGCAAAACATTGCATAAGACATTTTTTGTAACTCATTTTTAGAGTTTGTGTGACATGCTGGTCCACAGGCTGAATTATCAGAGTTAAATTAGGGAGCAAACAGGTGTCTACTAATTTTAAGGAATTAAATTCAAGGATTTTTCCAGGATTTTAAGGAGGAATTTTAGAGGTTTCACAATAAAATTGTTGCGGCATTTTCAAAAATTCAGTATTGGCAAACTGCATAATTTATAATAATACATTTGTTATAGTAGAAATAAATATTAATGGTAATGTACTATAGAGGATTATAATTTTGAACATAAATGTTGCCACAACATTAAAACTTGTGATGAATTCAAACAAACGACCATAATATTAACAATATTATGGTAACATAATATTAACAAACATAATAATATCAAACAAACGATTCAAGCAACATTATCAAGAGAAAAAATGTATTTACAATTTTTTTTAATATTGCTGGAATCAAGGCAATAGTCTAAAGAATTACAGGTAAACTATTAAATAGCTTTTTAATTAGCATAATACGTGTTGGTACATATACAGATTCTTTTGTGAATCCTTCTGGTCTGAGGAAGGTGAGCGTGGTTCGCCGAAATCGATCACCATAATATTTGTGCATTTTGTATTTGTATTGTAATATATTTGTGCATTTTGTGCTTATATTGTAATAAATTTGTGTTGTGTGACGTTTACTTGTACTGTACTATTAAATATTAACGAGATATCAGTCTAGTATATAATTTTAAAACATGACTGAAAAAAAATGATAAAAGGACATAAAACTTTCATACTGAAATTGTACTGACTAGATATTATACTATACATGATAAACATAGTTTTTTGCATTAATCAACATTCATCTTCCTGTTTACAGCTTTCAAATGACCTCATTGGAAGGTAGGTAAAAAACCCAGTAAAGAGGTAATTGAAAGATAAGTAAATGAAATAAAATTAATCAAAATCTCAAACAACAAAACCAACAAAACAAGACGTTTGATAAATAACTAAATTCAATAACTTATTTCAAGATAAAGAATAATGCAACACTAATCTAATATGAATAACAGTATCAACAAATATTCTAATATTTGACTGTAAATTAGATAAAAAAACACAAATTAATAAAATTATCCAATAAGTTAACAAGTTTTTATATATGACTATGACTTATAAGGGTCAACATCTTTAGCTTGCTTTATTTCTTTATCTACTGCAGCTATGTTTTGTTCCATCTCATCTAACATCCTTTTTTCTCTTCAAATTCATTTGAAAGATTGTTGTATTTCATTTTGTACTGGAAAAAATTTTCATTTTGTCATATTCTTCTTCCTCTCTTCCAATGCAATTTCCCATCTTGCATTGGAATTTCTTGAAAACAAAACTAATTCTTTGTAAAC
This sequence comes from Stictocephala bisonia, assembly GCA_035578905.1. Taxonomy (NCBI): domain Eukaryota; kingdom Metazoa; phylum Arthropoda; class Insecta; order Hemiptera; family Membracidae; genus Stictocephala; species Stictocephala bisonia. The sequence continues at coordinate 2,601,541 of JAQJVL010000081.1, forward strand.
TATAAAACTTTTAGGCTCTTGAATCTGTCACACTATCATAACCATTTTTTGAGCTCTTAAAGATTCATTTATTAGGTTTTTTACAAGCAATTCTTTATTTGTAGAAAATCCTCTTTCAAGAGCTGCATTGCGTGTGACATAGATAATAAAATTTTCACAACATTAAGATTTTCCATTTTTTCTGCCAATAACTCATACCAGAAGTTATGAAGGCAATTTTCTGATCTGAAGTATTGTGCCATCTATATCATTGCTACTTCTGATGAAATTAGAGCTTTATATTCTTTATCTGCCTCTTCAATGGTTGATGAAAATTATTTTTTTCAGAGCAAAAAATGCATTTTTTACTGACCAAACAGAACATAACTTATCCTAATTGTTTATTTTCTCAAAGAAAAATTGTAATTTGCGTTAAGTTTGGATGCCAGCTGTCACTTGGGCGGGAATATAGGTGAATTCAGTTTTTGTGAGAAATAGTTGTTGAATATAATGATTGCATAATTGCGCTAATCGTGAAAGTAATTTTTCCATTATATCACGAGAAATAATTCATATTTAGAAATAGTTTTTTAATGTATTCAGCGCAAAAACGTGTCAAAATTAAAAAAAAAAAAGTATAATTAAAATACCATCTCAATTAATGGAAATGTATTAATGGATCCATATGAAGTGGTCCAGAAATAATTTAATTGATTGCTGCAACATTTTAATTATTTTTCATATTCTTATATTTAAAAGTACCTCTCATCAGAAGTACAAAAAGTATGTTATTTAATTTTTAACATTTTTATTTTACCGATGGTAGCCATTTTGGCTGCGGCGAAACGCCTCTTTTAAGTGAATTTCGAACTTTGCGGAGAAGCACATATATCCTCTTCCATTCATCCTAGAACATTCAAACAAAAACCAATCTCTTCAGAAGAGTTTGAACTTTAATTTAAGTAAGTCCTAATAGGTATGTCCTTAAACTTCAGTATAAGGGCCCAAATATATCTCCAAGGTTTATCATGAATTTTTTTCAAAAATCAATGTTCACACATTTATTTTTTCAAGAAGACAACAGTTAATTTATTTGTTATTTTTTTATGTGATAGGTTTATTGAGGTGCTTCAAACTTACAAAGTTTAAAATTGTGGACTAGCATAGTTTTTTAGATAACGATTTTTGAAATTATGAAATTTTCAAATTTTTCCAAGTTCAAGGATTAATATCTTTTTTTTTTGCATGAAAATAAAAATTTGAAATTTATCACAGTTTTAGTACTAGAACAGAGGAACAGCCAACAAAAATTAGGTTTTAAGGACTTAATTATTTACCAAGATATATAATGTAGAAAAGTGTCAAACTAAAAAAAAAAAATGTACAATGCTCCAGCTACTTACAATGCTAAGCATAGCTAAATATTATGCTTTGTTATGCCTGAAAATATATAAAACAATGACATACATATAGTTATACCATTTATTAATATACAAACTTTTATTTTCATGACTGATGAGCATTGAGTAGATGCGAGATTTCATCACACAACCATTGTGTGATGTTGAAGTTGCGCCAGTTTGCTGTAGGGGTGTGATCTTCATCGAAATATTACTCAAAGTGACCCATGTTTCATAATTTTGCTGTATTTGAAGAAAGTTCTTGGACCAGCAACAGTCATTATGCTCTCGATTGACAGATGGAATTTTCCGAGCCATCATTACTGTTAGTCATACACACAGGTAAAGGTATCATATTCCTCCAAAGTTAAAATCACTGTCTTTGATGTTATAGAATCTTTGAATTCCTCAGATTTAGACGTTTTGAAGCACTTATCTTTGTTGTCTGCCAAAAGCATATGTCGATAAAAAGATTGTGTTCCAGGAATTTTGAGGCGTTCTTTAAATCAAACTTCAAGTTCTGTTCCATTCTTTGTTATTTTAAAAGTCAATCTGCCGTTAAAAGTGTATAACTTTTTAAACAGCCGATACAATGTTTCTTATATCATCAATGAGATATTTTTGGAAGGTATGAACTACTACAGTTTTTGTGCTGTCAATGGTTGTTTATTATACAAAGGCTGTGGTTTTTAACCAGTCCAGAGTCCTCAACAAAATAAGAGTAAACAAAAGGATGCTAAGCATTGTAAGTAGCTGGAGCGGTATTTTCTTTCTTTTTTTTAAGTTTGACACTTTTCTACATTATATATCTTGGTAAATAATAAAGTCCACAAAACCTAATTTTTGTTGTTGTTCCTCTGTTCTAGTACTAAAACTGGGATGGATTTCAAATTTTTATTTTCATGCTCAAAAAAGATATTAATCCTAGAACTTTGAAGAATTTGAAAATTTCAAACATTTTTTTCTAAAAAACTATGCTTAGTCCACAATTTGAAACTTAGTGAGTTTGAAGTAACTCAATATACAAAGCACATAAAAAATAATAAATAAAGTAACTGTTGCCTTCTTGAAAAAATAAATGTGTGAACATTGATTTAAAAAAAAAAAATTCATGATAACTTTGGAGATATATTTGGGCGATATATATAAGTGGAGATATGTGCTTCTCCGCAAAGTTTGAAATTACTTAAAAGAGGTGTTTTGCCACAACCAAAATGGCCGTCATCGGTAAAATAAAAATGTTAAAACATTAAATAACATACTTGTTGTACTTCTGATAAGAGGTACTTTTAGGTATAAAAATATAAAAATAATAAAAATGTTGCAGCAACCACTGCTGGACCACTACATATGGATTAACCCAAACATGTCAAAAATACTTTAAGTTGTGACATTGGGTTTTTCAAATTGTTCGGTAAAATACACGGTTTAAATTTGTAATTTGCGTTAACTTCGACTGTCTGGCCCCCGTGACAGCCTGCCAGCTGTCAGTCCGGCGGGAACATAGGTGAATTCGGTTTTTGTGATAGTTGTTCTACATAATAATTGTGTAATGGCCACTAATCCCGATTCACAGTGAAAATAGTTTTTCTGTTATATCTCGAGAAATAATTTTATTAGACCAAATTAGTTTTCAAATTTGTATTCAGCACAAAAAACCTCAAAATAAAAAAGATGATTAAAATACCATTTAAATTAAAGGAAATATGTAAAAAATACTAAACATTGTGACATTGGGTTTTCAAATTTGTCGGTAAAATGTGTGATGTTATCATACAGGAGTACAGGCCAAAGTCACCTAAGCGTGCCTGTATAATACATGCTCTGTGTGAACATTTATTCTAAGTTTTATGTTATATATTCATTTCTTTTAATTTGTTGTATGATTGTGCTGTATGTATGTGTGCTTGTAGAGTCCAGCTTTGTACTGCCGACTGTGGTCTGTGGTGCCCTGTGGTCTGTCGCACTTTTCTTTGGTGCAGGGTCATGACGACCCCGCCGCGCCCAGGCCCGACGTCTCCACTGAGCAACTTCTCTATCATTCCTTATCACCTTATCGCCGTTTCTGCAAGATAGTTCATATTAACGCTCAGTCTGTACCTTGTCATATTGATGAAATCCGCTCACTATTTAGAACTCCATTTTGTGATTGTATTCTTATATCCGAATCGTGGCTCAACCCTCACATACCCTCAGCTTCTGTAGACATACCAGGATACACTCTCTATCGTAATGACCGTCTGTTTTCTGGAGGTGGGGGCACAGCGGCTTACATCAGGTCCTCTATTGCTACTAATGTGTTGAAGATCTCTGACACCTCAAGACCATTTCGACCTGAGTGGATGTTTGTGGATATATCACTTAATGGTGTTCATATGCTCCTTGGACTTTGTTACCGACCACCTAAAGTGGGCTTCTTGGCAGAATTCGAAAGTGTCCTGTTAAGACTGATGCCTCGGTATAGTCATGTAATTGTGACAGGTGATTTTAATACTGATTTACTGGGACGAGACACGTATGACAAATGACAACTTACCACTATGTTTTACTCAAGTAACTTAACTTTACTCCCTTTTCAGTCCACTCACCACACTGATCACTCTGACACCTTGATTGACCTGCTAGCAGTTAGTGACTCAACTCGAATTGCACATTATGGCCAGTTGTCTGTCCCAGGGATTTCAAAACATGACCTTCTGTACTGTGTCTATAAAATCACATCGCCACAGCACGTGCCTAGGTTTGTTTCTTTTCGAAATTTTAAAAGCATTAACCCTGCTAACCTTTTAGCAGATGCTAGAAATTTGAATTGGGACACAGTTTTATCTGCTAATGATGTTAACATTATGGTCGACAACTTCAATTATATTCTTGTCAATCTACTGGACAAACATGCCCCCGTTGTAACCAAGCGAAAAACCAGGCAACCTTCCCCTTGGATCACTCCTGCCATACGTCATTTAATAGCCCAGCGTGACTCTATCAATAGGAAATTTAAGAGGACTAAGGACCTCATTGATAGAAATGTCTATAAACATCTACGAAATAGAGTTAAACAAGAAATGCGAAATTCAAGAGCTAGGTACATATATACATATTTCACTGAAAATAAATCATCTATTGAACGCTGGCGTATGATCAAGAAGTTAGGGGTGTCCAGGATTAAACCTGATAGTCCCATCTCAGTAAATCTTAATGAGCTTAATAATTACTATATTAATCTCCCTGTTGATAACACTGGGGCTATTGTATTTTCAGATCATCTAAGATCTCAGCTTCCAACTCCTCGTGATTCATATTTTACTTTAACTATGACAAATGAGAATGAGGTCTATAAATCCATTATGATGATTAAAAGTAATGCGATTGGGGCAGACAACATTTCTATGAAGTTACTAAAAGTTATAATCCCCGCAGTTTTACCTGTTATCACGACAATCCTGAACAAATCACTTGCAACCTCAATATTCCCATCTGCCTGGAAATCAGCGATTGTTCGGCCAATCCCCAAGACGTCCTCTCCATCTTCTCCATCTGATTATCGACCAATCAGTATCTTACCTGCACTCTCTAAATGTCTTGAGAGGATTGTTCATCAACAAGTATGTAATTATCTTTCTAGTAATGATCTTCTTAGTAAGTTTCAGTCAGGTTTTCGGAGAAATCACAGTACCACCACTGCACTTCTATATATCACTGAGGATATACGAAAAGCTATGGACATCAGACAAGTAACATTGCTCACTCTGTTTGATTTTTCTAAAGCGTTTGATTGTGTCTATCATCCACTGCTCAAAGTCAAACTTTCTCATCTTGGTTTCTCGTCTGACAGTATTTCCTGGTTTGAGTCCTATCTGACTGGCAGGCGTCAGCGTGTACATGTGAATAACGAATACTCTAATTGGGGAAGTGTAACCAAAGGTGTCCCTCAGGGCTCTGTACTTGGACCTCTACTGTTTACTCTGTACATCAATGACTTGTCCAACAGCATTTATCACTGTAAATATCACCTTTATGCTGACGATTTACAAATATACTCTCACGTTGATGTATCAAGACTTAAATGAAGGGGTTAATAGAATGAATTCTGACATTAAATCTATTGGTGACTGGGCGTTCAGACACAGCTTAAGACTGAACAACAACAAGACTCAACCTATTATTATTGGACATAACAGACTGATAGCACAGATTGATCTTGATACAATACCCCATATCTCTATTGATAATAATTCACTTAACTACTGTGACAAAATTAAGAACTTGGGACTCCTTATGAATACTACACTTACATGGTCTGATCATGTATCTGTAACATGTAATAGGGTTTTTGCTGGTATTCACACTCTTAAGAGATATTATAATTGTTTACCTTTAGATGTTAAGATTATGCTAGTGAAAACTCTTGTATTTCCCCACTTTGACTACTGCGACATTGTTATCAATGACATGCCTACCCATCTTTCTGATAAACTTCAACGAGCGCAGAACTACTGTATACGTTATATTTTCAATCTCCGTCAAGATGAACATATCACTCCTTACTTCAGACGGCTAAATTTACTGAAGTTACTTGAGTACAGAAAGGTCAAAATTTTATCTTTACTGTACAATGTTCTTCAATCTAAAAATCCTTCTTATTTAGCTTCAAATTTTGTGTTTAACTTCAGCATAAGTAATCGGGACACGCGTCAGGGTTCTTCAATGTTAACTATTCCAGTTCATCGAACAGCACTTTACAATAGATCTTTTACTGTCACTGCCTGCAGATTGTGGAATAAACTTGATCCTTCAACTTGAAATATTGATAGTCGAGCTCGGTTTGTTGCGGCACTAAGGGAGTGGTTGTCGGCGGATTCCTGGGGGTTGTAGACCTTAGCCGTGCTGTCAATATTGGACTGAGTGTATGTGTGATGTGTGATTGTTGTGATCATGGAATACTTTTTATTTATTATTATTTTATTCGTTATATTTTTTTTATTTTTTTATTATTTTTTATTTGTTTATTTATTTATTTATTTTATTTTATTTTATTTTTTTCATGTAAGTATTAGTTTTTGTTTTCTTCTTTGTTATATGTTCTTTCATGCTTTATGCTTAATTTGTTTAGTTTTAATTATCTTAAAACTCTAATTTTTTTAATTGTTGTTTAACTTGTAAATAATGTGCTCAGCAGCAGTGAACACGTAAGAACTCTTAGATACGAGGTACGTCCAGAAAGTAAGTTCCGTTTGGTAATAAAAATAATTTGTCTACAGATACAGAAAAAATATTTATTGCACTAAAATCTACAACTCTTAAACTACTTTTCTACATAACTGCCGAAATTTTGCAGGCATTTGTCATAGCGTGGCACAAGTTTTTCTATGCCTTCTTCATAGAAGGTTGCCGCCTGTGTCTTCAACCATTTGGAAACATTTTCTTTCAGCTCATCGTCATCGTTGAAGTGTTGACCGCCAAGGAAAGACTTCAGATGTAAGAACAGATGAAAGTCGCTAGGAGCGAGGTCAGGGCTGTACGGAGGATGGTCAAACTTCTCATCAATCGTGTGAACCAGTTCTTCTGCAATCAAAGATGGATGCCCACTTCGTTCTTCATCATGCACTTCATTACGTCCTTCATTAAACTGTCGGACCCATCTTCTCACCATTGAATCACTCATCGCATTTTGTCCGTAAACCTCGCAAATTTGCCGATAAATGTCAATCGGTTTCACTTTCTTAGCATTCAGAAAACGAATCACAGATCTGATTTCACAAGCAGCGGGATTTTAGATCAACACCGACATTTTAAACAAGCACAACAAAGCGTACGAGACTGACAGCGATCTCAAAATGGCGCACGTTTCTTCTCCTTGATACAGAGCGTCTGCCGCGCATGCGCGGAACTGCGATCGCAGCGCTGCAGCGGATATAAATGGAAACGGAACTTACTTTCTGAATGTACCTCGTATACTCATTTTAGTTATGTATTAATTTGTCTTTATGAGGTTAAGTGTAAGAGAGGACCTAATGGTCCTAAATTTGCCTCACAAAATAAAACTTTTTTCATTTCATTTCCGCAAAATAAAAAGCATACCTCGTGTAAATACAGCCAATGCTACACCCATCTCAAATAAAATTTCCAAATTTTGTTAGGTGGCAGGAAACTGCATGGATAAAAAAAAATAAATATCTAATATATTAGCCCAGTCTATAAATTGCAAAATTAAAACTTACCTACAATTTGACCAATCACCATCACAACAACTTCAGTTCACACCAAAACAGTTTAACTTATGTTCAATGTTAGTGAATATTGATTTTGAGCCATATCAATGTTAAATTTAAAATAAAGTTATGAGCATTCTCAATTTTAGTACTGCTCCTAACAAAACCATGGCCTATCAGTTTTATCAGACTCCATAATATACATGATCTTGTCTCTCATTGGTAAATAACAAAAGAAAATACTGAATGGTGGGTGGGCGAGCCGGTGAAAGTACAACTGAGACTTATTTATTATAATTAAATAATGCATATTAACACTTGATGCTGACCATCCGCTCCTATTCTGTGTTGTTGTGTGTGAGTGTCGTCAAGCGCGTTGTCTGCTGAGTGCTGACTTGAGGTGACCAAATCTCATCTGGTGACGCATACGCTGAAACGAAACTAAGAGGGTGTATTTGTTTTCTATTAAAAATATGTATTTTATTAATAGCTTACTTGTTTACTAATAATATTGTTGTTCTTTGGTAGAATTGTATGTAGACGAAGCGAAATTAACACAAAGGAACTGTTTTGCAACCACGATATCGCATTGCCTTTGTCATGCTAATTAAAATAATATATTTAATAGGTTCTGAATTCTCAGTCGCAGTTGGGCGGGCAGGGCAGTGACTAGCACCTCCATACAAGCCACCATTCCTTCCTCTCTTCTCTACACGAGAACCCGGAGAACGCGAGGTACAGTCAATGTCATACTAAACATTCTTCTCTCATATTTTACATATAGTGCCTCAATGTCATGATATGGACTTTATACGGGACTGTACCCAGTAGCCCAGGCAGTGATATTGGCACAAGGTGAGGCCTGTTTTCAGTTTTAAATTTTCCCCCTCGCGGTCCAGCTTAACTCGAAATCCCCGGATTTTTCAAGAGCAAATTGAATTCCCGAAAATATCCCGGTTTTTCCCGATTTCCCGGTTAGTAGACATTAAGTTCTTAGGGATTCACACTGACCCTGATTTACAGTAGAATTCTCACATACAATTTTTATGTAAGCAACTAAACTCTGCAACTTTCGCTTTGAGGTGCCTTTCATAGTTTGCTTCTAAAAATGTTCTTACGCTGAGTTATCCGGCTTTTTTGAGTCCCGGCTGAGATACGGCTTGATCTTCTGGGGCTTATGTAAACCCTCCCTCTTAGCAGGGTTTTTATTCTGTAGAAGAGAGCCCTGAGAGTCGTCTGGGGGATGGGGCCTGGGGATAGCTATGCAGAGTGATTGCGATCCAGTGGGTTTCTCACATTACCTTCCCTTCTCATATGTTATTCTGCAGTTTTTGTTTTTCTCATTAAGCACATTTTCTCCTCTGCAAATCATCATCACAACACTTGTTTCAAATGCAATTAAATTTCATGAAAACACAGATTGAATATTTTCAGGAATTCCATTTTTTTTCTTTGGTCCAAAAATGTTTCATTAACTGCCAATTCAGATTCAACAAATGAACAGTTACACTTGTTTAAAAAAACATATAAGGATACACTTGATTGGGAAAGCTTTCTACAGCCTTCGGGAAGCTCTTGAGGGTCACTTGTTTGTCAAATAGGTTAATAGTTAAAATATGTTATTTCATATTTTACTATGTTTGTACAAAAATATTATTAGATTATATAATTTATGACTTACAGAGAAAACTATTTAATGTTCAATTGTGTAAATAAAGCATTTAATATTTATTTATTATATCGCTACAGATCAATATACAATATAATATATAATAATTATTAGACAAAATATAACGTTATGTCTATAAGGAAAACAATATCGATAATTGGGAGCCACAGCACGCACGTTAGCAAAAATAATACTCACTAAAACGCTATAACATGCACGTTAACAAATTGCTCACATCACAACAACCTTCCGGAAATAGCATCACTAGTCACTTCAGAGGCAGAGAAACTACTGGCCTCACTCAAGGTCACAAAGAGCAGGGCCTTACCAAGGCCACACTAGATTCCCAGGCCGCACTGCTCCCCCACCACTCACGGCTCGACGTCACTGCATGGGGCGGACGGCAGACAACACCAGCCACCACAAACACGTGCTGTCAAGTAAACACAGTGTCGCTTACCTTTTACGTTGTTTGTTGACTGATTTATATTTATGAGATGGTGATATGTAGAACTTGTTATTATTATGCCAGGTAAATGTTGTGTTCCATAATGTAATTATGTTAAGCCTTTTATTAATGTTGTTTCTTCCCGAAAGATCACAGGACAGCTCAGACCTGGCTAAGAGCCATCCACAGAGATGACTATGAGATATCTGCCAACTCCCGTGTATGTATAAAACACTTTGAGGAAAGATCTATAAGTCGTCTTGATGGAAGTATTTTGTCTGTAACGATTCGACTCATGTGAGATATTTAAAAAAGAACTTATCTTGTTTGAAAGAATATTAAAATATCTGTAATTTATTGATGTATGAAATTGATGTAAAACCAGAAATGAGTTATAAAGGGGGCAAGTTGGAGGGAATTGCTCATAATGTAAATAATGAATCTGTAGGTCTAGCCACAACCATTCAAGCATTTATGGTCTCCTCACTTCTTTCACATAATAAAGATGTTGTGGGATTATTTCCTTGTAGCGATCTAACTTGTGATTACTTACATAATTTAATTTTACAAGTGTTAAATATGTTAACTGGTGTGTGGGATACAGAGTGTTAACTATAATTTCTGACAATAATAGAGTCAACAGAGCTGCGATCACAAAACGTTGTGGAGGAACGCTTAAAAGTAGTTTTTGTAATCCTCATGATACGAAAAAAGACATTCTTGTTATGTTTGACACAGTTCATCTTTTTAAATGCATCAGAAATGATTGGCTTAACCAATCAGACAGTGATAAATCTTTTGTTTTTCCTGATTTCAATGTCCTTGAGAAAATTAATTTTGGAAGTGTTTCACATCTTAAAAGTATTCAAAAGTTAGAAGAATGTAATGTTATTACATCATCTAGTTTAGTTGTGAATATTTTATTTGATTGTTTTAAACTCTTTAAATTGATCATTAGTGATAGATATGAAAATTATTTTCTTGGGTTAAAACAAGAAAGAAAAGTGTTATTTAATGTAATGTTAAATTATCTTAGCGATTCTTATATTTTTCTTGCCAAAACTGCTCTACTAGCTCATAGCAATCTTTTGTAATATTCTATTGAATAAATATAGTAAGATATCAAAAGGGAAACTTGTTGAAAAAGAGAGAGATAAATGTAAGAAAAGAAAGGTTGATAAGTTAAATCAGTAAGTTGATTTTGCTTCAGTTAATAGACAGAAGTTTTCTATACATATTTCATTATAAAGCATAAGTAAATCATTTAACTTGTGTTTTTTATCCCAAATAAATATTTAAACAATATTAATTTATCATTTATTTACATCAAACAGGCTCACAGTAAAATTGTTTAAACTTCCTATAAGCTATCACCGGTAATTTTGCTTAAATTCTAATTACTATAGACGTGTGAGCGAGCGTCCAATGCAAGTTGTACGGGTATAGAGCGCTCCGATCCGCCCCAAGCTGTGACGTCACAACACGAGCAGCGCGGCCTGGAAATCTAGGGGGCCTTGACCTTACAAAAGATTAGCAGGCCCAACCCTCTTGACCAATTAACAAAATTCCCACAGCTAAATTTGGACAAATGCGGCAATTTACCGTGTGTGCGTATGCTCATATGTTCTTCTTATTCCTCTATAAATCAGGATATTTCTTTGGGCCTGTACAGATTTTTATGAAAGCAATTACCATATATAAGCATTTTTCGTACTCCTAAAATGTTTAATATGAATATTATTTGTTCAAATCAGCACCAGATATTACATTGTAAGTTTTAAATTAGTAGCCAGCTCAATTTTACTAATGGACAAGGGGGGTTCACTAACAGTGTGGTGAGGCAACGTGAAAGTCTGTATAATTTCTTTTTAATTTAACTTTTGGATAAGGCCTGTTAGAAAAAAAAAGTGTTAAATCCTGGTTTAAAGCTTATTCATTAGCTTTTTATTAGTGTAAGTGAATCCATTTTACATATGATGCTGCACACTAATAATGGGGAAAATAACATTTGTTCAAGAAATTTGGTAAGATATTAGTGATATAACTAAGGTTAGTTCTAGATAAAAATAAATGTAGACACTTAACCCTTATCACGCCGTAAGCGTATATACGTGCATATGTTGACTTTGCTCTAAATGCCGTAAGCGCATATAAACGTAATAGTTACCAAAATAATATTTTTGTAATGTTTCTAATTTAATCCTGTAGTGCGTTTGGGTTATGGGCGGTGACTCATGAGAGACACCTTGTGCAACTTTTGTTGGCTTGTCAGTCACTGCGAGACTGGTTTTTGTCTGGCAGTGTACATTTCCGATGCGCCGCCCAACGCCATAATCGCATATACGCGCAGCCACTGTTAAGCAGAGTGGTTGCCATTGTCCGCATTACAGCTTTGAAACTGTGTATTTAGTTGTTTTATCATTACTTTAGTTTAATATATGTTAGTAATTTATTGGTTTTAAGTGTCAATATAAATAATCCAGCCGATTTTGATTTTGTGGAAGGTACTAAATACATTGTAATTAAGTGCTATATGTATTTACTTATTTTTTATTATATGGGTTATGTGCAGGCCCTTAATGTCTATCAGTTTATGTACAAGTAAATGTACTCAATTATACATATTTTATTGATAGTAATAATATTTTGTATTGATTCATACTGTATAAGTGATCTATGCCTGAGGCTTACTTTCAAGTAAAAGTTTGATTATTTACATATTCATATGTAAGAAAAAAAGGTAAAGTAAGCTAATGAAAGTTTCAAAATGTTTTCATATCTTTTTATTTTCCTGTACAGAACAATAAAAAAAAATGAGCAACTAAAAAATTTAATTTTGATTTTTCTACAATAAATTAGCGCTTAATGGAATATAGGCATTGTATAAATGGCGCTCTAAGGGTTAAGTTTTAACTGAAAATAGGCATGCTAATAATGACAATAATGGGTCCTTAGATTGACATTTAGTAATAGAAGTGAAGGAGAGTTTAAGTTGGTGTGTTTCATACCTCTATGTGGAGTGGAGACAGCAGGAGAGACTGCAGTGCTGGGTGTAGGTACTGGCCTAGCTACCGCGGGGGTTGGCAAAGGGAGAGCCGGCATGGAAGCTATGCTAGTCACTGGAGTAGGTGTGGTAATAGGAACCTGGGTGGTGGTCAGTGCTACTGCCCCACTGGGGCTCACAGTTTCAACAACTCGCATCAGGATACATGCTCGTGGCCCATAGCTCTGTGCCTGCAACACCCATACGAAGTTACTTCACAGTAGCCATGAAATTGTTGATGCTATTTGAATGTTTAGTGTGCAATATTGATTCACCCTTTTGAATTACATAAACTTAGGTTAGGAAAATTTAGCAAACTTTTCCAATTAGCAATTTTTCACATTTCTCTTTGCAAATAATCTATACAGCTTGTAAAAATTAAAGCTATTGTGAAAAATTCACTATTCTACTAAGAGCAGCCTATTATAATATTAACATAATTTCAGTATGTGTTAAAAAACATTAAGCTTTTCGTTCAGGCTTACAGTTTCAATTCATGCAGCCTGAAGTTCATAAACTAATCACAGCAGCAAATAAGTATTATATTTAATAATGATCTCGTGAAAAATCTGAAAATAATGTCAGAAATGCTTTTTCAGATAAATAAGTCATCTCTCATGGTGGTACATTGCATCTCTCAGAGAGACACTCAAGGGTGCAAGGCAAAATTTTTTATAGGAAAAATATGAGACTTCTTCATGATTACTTTACAAAAACATTATTTTAAACTGCTTTAACTCTGAAACCAGCATGGTGTGGTAAACCACACCGTAAATGTGCTATCAGACCACCACGGTGCAGTATTACGCACCGCGAGCAGCAGCAGCAAAAACACTTATTTAAATTATGAACTGCAAATGATCGCCATGATTTTAATGCCACTTGATACTACATGAGTTGCTGTCTATAGTGATATGCGATGCATTGATTGGCCACCCACAACTTAAGGAATAAGAAGGCGTAAAGTTAAAACTAATGCAAGCTGGTCACTTTTACAACTGTTGTTTGTAAAAGTGTTTGTTGTTGAGCGTTTTACAGTAAATTATCTATGCATGTTAATAAAGTGTGCTATATAGTCTTTGTATGTTGTTATAAGTGTGGTAGTAAGTTAATAATGTGATATTTATAATCAAGTGTTGTTGTTCCTGTAGACCTAGCACAATAGTGCATAGAATGGGTTGTGTTGGGTTTGTATACATTTATAAACATTTATTATGCTCATAAATGTGTAACTAACTATTATAAAACAGCAAACAAATTGATTTATTTTTTAAAACATGATTTTAGCTAACTTTTAGTACAGTTAGAACTCTGTAGTGTATTTACAACATTCCTTGTACAGTTTTAAATATTACTGTTTCCATATTACTGTACTTCCAATATTACTGTAAACAATTTTTATTTTTGTCTATTGTACAACATTTTTGAGGTACAGACTCAGCCATGGTTGTAGGCATCTTATAAAGGTAGTGCGAGCGAGATAATGATTATACTTCTCCTACGTCCATTGTGTACAGTCTGTACAGTCCAGAGTAGTAATTAACAAATACAAAAGAATCACACTATCACAAATGTTCTGTACCACTGGCACTTTCATCAGGTGAGTTGAGAGAGACTGAATTTTAAACTTGTAATTTTTTTCATTTTTTTATGTGTTTTGTTTATTTAAACTATAATGGAGAGTGCAGAAAGAAGAAGATTACTTAGTATATTGAACGGTGAGGAGAAAGAAGAGAGAAGAGGATAGGCAAGTAATTCTAGGAAGGGATCTATTGCAAAGGCAACTATTTGCAGGTGAAATGTCTCGGGTAGATGAAGAGAACAGAAATATGGATATTTAAAGATCGGATGATGATGATGAAGAAGAAGACATTGTTCACAAGAGTGAACATGACTCAGGCTGTGAAATGTCAACAGAGGATGTCGTTGAACGAGTATAAGAGGAACGTACATTGTTAGAAGCAAGCTAACCAAAACTTTGTGTTAAATTGCTTTATATGGGAAAAGATCGAACCAGATGGTCATGTGGATATCACAATGTTGAGAAGAAAAGTTAAAAAAACTAAACATTGTTAGAGCTGAAAGATAAGGAGTCTGCTTGCCTTGTACAAGATCTGTAAATTCCCCATTTGAGACATTGAAACTGCTTTTTCCAGACAAGTTTGTAGAACCAATTGTTGAATTTGCTAATATATGGATAAGAAAACACAAAGCAAATTATACAATAAAACATCAAAGAAATGGACTAAGATGAAACGTGTGCAGTGATTGGACTACTTATCTATCAGGGCTTCTAAAAACTTCTCACACAAACTTAGATGAACTGTAGGCTGCTGATAGATTTGGAGTGGATAACTGTCGTGTTGCAATGTCTCTTGAATGTTTTTAATTCCTATTGTGTGCAATGAGATTTGATGACATAGAAGACAGGCACTTGATAAACTTGCGCTTTTAAGTCAACTTTTGAGTTTGTTGGCCGGTGTTAAAAATTCTATGCACTAGTAAGTGTACATAACTATCGATGAAATGCTAAAATCTTTCCGAGGGCTTTGCTCTTTTAAGCAGTATATCCTTCAAAAGCCAGCCAAATATGGGATAAAAATGTTTGCTCTGTTGAGAGCCCAACATATTACACATAAAATCAAAACATTTATCCACGGAAAAATCAAACAGTTTTTTTTTTCAAAAAATCAAACACACATTTTCACTTTACTGAAATTAATTTCTTTTTCAATTCAAGTTACTAACCAAAACAAATTATGATTTAGGTTCCGTTTTCTGTGTCATTCGATAGCCTACTTTCTTCAAGTTATTAACCAAAACAAATTATGATTTAGGTTCCGTTTTCTGTGTTATTCGATAGCCTACTTTCTTGTGATTACAAAGATACCAAAAATAACTTGTTTTAAAGTAAAAATATATTTTTTATCAGAGTCTACTAATCTACCAAAAATGGCCTGCCAGTTTGGGAAAAATTGCTGCCAGATCGAGGGTTGAAAAGTGTACATTGCAAAGAATTGGAATAATTTATAATTAACTCTCGATGTCACACAACACCATATACTATACCTAAAATAACATAACAACTTGAACAGATATTAATATAAGGCCAAAACTAATCCAATCTACATGTGAAGTTATCTATTTATTTTGAACTTCCTTGACCCATCTTGAGTTTTAAATACAGAAACAGAACCCCATTTATTTATTTTTGTTCTGTTGTTTCTTCAATGTATGTATATTTGTAGTAAAATCAAAATACAATGGGATTTATACTTCCACTTTTTCATTTTTTCAACTAAACGAAATACCTTCTATACATGTAGACGGGTGGGTGGGTCAATAACACTATACGTGTATAGACGGACGGGTGGGTCAATACCACTACACGTGTATAGACGGACGGGTGGGTTAATACCACTATACGTGTACAGGCGGGCGGGTGGGTCAATACCACTATACGTGTATAGGCGGACGGGTGGGTCAATACCACTGTGTGTGTGTATAGGCGGGCGTGTTGTTAAATTCATATGTTTATCATAGTTAGTTATAAAGATAATAACATATATTTTTACT
The DNA here is from genome assembly GCA_035578905.1 of Stictocephala bisonia. Lineage (NCBI taxonomy): Eukaryota > Metazoa > Arthropoda > Insecta > Hemiptera > Membracidae > Stictocephala > Stictocephala bisonia. Next base: position 2,617,865 of record JAQJVL010000081.1, read on the forward strand.
TGTAGTTATTGTTATGGCTCTATGATGTTTATTTAGTTTGAATTCTGTGTTACAACTGGATTTTCCAGTACTAAGTACAACTCCTTTTTTTTAGTGCTATTTTGTTTTGTACATACCTCGACAGTGATAAGGGAGACCAGTGTGTCGAGGGCACCATGCACTCTGACAATTGAGTTACATGATCGTTCCCCAAGTGAACTGAGCGAGTACAGACACTCTAACGTATGGACTAGCAGCATAATGTCGTGAAGACTCAAGAAGGAACTTATCCTCTCGTATACCTGCACATATTTTACATAATACTTATAAAATAAATGTTGGCTACTACCTTTAAAATTGGCATCCGGTCTTCATATAATAAGAAAAGTTTCAAAATTAAAATGTAAACCTATTTCAATCAGTTGTTATTATGCTTTCATATATTCCCATATAAGTTACTCAATAATTCTTTGGGGTTCATCATCTTTGCAAAACTTAAATAGAATCTTCATACTACAGAAAAGATCAATTAGATATATAGATAACCTGAATTCACTTGATTCATGCAGGGACTCTTTTGTCAACAATAACATTCTTACAGTACCATCAATTTACATATTGGAATGCATAATGTATTGCATATCTAATAATCAGCTTAAAACAGTAAAGAACCATTCACACAATAAAAGGAAAATAAACTTTGCTACAACACATAGATTAAAGATATATGAGTCCAAACCTTCATACATAGGTAATAAGTTCTACAGTAAATTACCTTCTCAATTGAAGGTAGAAGTTGATAAAAAATGCTTTAAAAATAAACTGAGGAACTGGCTTGTACAGAAATGCTTTTATAAATTGGAAGATCTACTTGAGCCCGGTCAAAAATAAAATGGTTGTTTTGTTTCTTGGGAGCTATTTTCTATCTTTTTAAATGTTAAATTTGTCATGAATTATTCGAATTATATAGTAGTGTAGTCTAGTTTAGATTTAAGATTGATATAACCATATATATATATATAAATATAAATATATATATATATATATATATATATATATATATATATATATATATATATAGTAAATGACAACTTTTATACCCTTTGAGTAGGGTTTTTGTAAAGGCTGATGTAAATAAATAAATAAATAACTGTAATATTCTAATTAACTCATTCACCACTGTGGCAGGCATTGTATAGTGAGATGCACTCGTTGCTTGGATGGGTCACCGATGTGATGCTTTGGAGGGACATGTGCATCTTGTCAGACAATCGTCGCCACAGGAAATGTGTTACATTTTGATTTACAAATATTGCATTTAATATTTTAATGTGATTATATCCTTTCCTTTTTTGGGGTGAAAAAAGCCAACATGAAAAATAAATCAAAATATTTTTATTTACAATTAACTTCATAGGGAAATATATTGTATAAAGTATAAAACAAAAATAGGAAGAAAAATTTACAATTAAGACCTTGTATTTTTTTTTCCTTTTTTTATCATGAATATCTATGTTTGGGTTGTACCTGTATATTGCATGAACTTATATTTGATGGACGATTGTTCTCAACAAATTCGTCAAATAAAATGTTGCCTATTGTCTAAAAAGCAAGTCTTATGTAGTTGTGCCAATCATCCATGTAAAGACATTCTTCCTCGAGTACAAAGCCCGGCCGCCAGTGTACCCCTGTCAGTCTGGTCTTAGCCAGTAGTGAGTTGGAATAACTTGCAACACATGTATGATATTAAGAGACGTTGAACATGTGTTCCTGTCAGCAAACAAGACTCCTGGAGATTTGAGACATTTGTTGCAGCTAGCTATCTATGGGTTTTAAGCTATAGTTATTATACCTATCCTTTAAAAAAATTCATTGTAAAAAGTCAGCTAGTCACTTCAAACCAAATGATAAATGATGGAAGGAAAATGATCAGATACGGAATTAGTTACATAGTGATGTAAAATTAAAGTTAACTAGCTGTCCTGTAAAGATACCCTATTGTAAACTCTTCAAACCAATTATTTAAAATTGTTTAGTAGAAAGTATACAGGCATAACTTTACTTCTATAAAAGTATAATGTACAATTGCTCAACCTAAAAGCAATGCAAGTGTCACAAACATAAAACTAACTTAATAATCAGTCTGAATCTGTAGTGGTAACAACTGTAACATTGATGATACTGGCCGTTTCCTGCTGGTTTTCAACATGATATTCAGCTCCATTGGCCTACAGACTTTTCAGTCAATTTTTGTAGTTACTGTGGCTAAGTTCAGACAAGAATTTTACCATAAGGCTGCAGAGAGAGTGTTTCTTGTCTCCGTAACAGGGAATGTCTGAACACACTTTTAACCATGTATGTTCTACGGTTCACAAATGTAGTCTACGATGTTGATTGTGTGTTTGACCTTCAAATGTTAGAAATATTCATAGTGTAAACAAATGTTACAGCAGTAATAATTATATTTTTGAATAATTAACTATGGATAATGGCTGGACATTAATGCCAAAACATTTTCATAGTATAAAAAAGTTAAAATTAAAGATAGTCGTATTTTACTGCCGAAGTTAGGGCTCCCCTCTAACACTTAACCAGGGGACCAACAGTTTAACGTGACTTTCAAACCATGAGAGCAGCAGGGCAAAAACTGTTGGTGGTCATATCGGGAATATAGACTTTCAATAAGCCAGTTCTTATCTCTTAACTGACTGAAAATTGATACAAATGGCTTTCTGACACAATATGACCTTTTTCATTCACATATTTTCTGATATCCTTTACTTAAAGTAGTATCTCCCAGGGCGAGCCTCAGCTACTGGGCGGGTCGCACGTGGCGGATAGCGAACGTTCCATCCTGTCTTTGATAGGGTGGACAACTGTGAATAAGGGGCAACCCCAATAAGCAGTCCCGGACCGAGGCCCGCAGGGGCAGCTGAGGTGTGCAGCTGACGGGAGCAGTGACCCCGCGGACCCTGAACTCAGCACCACACCCAACTCACACAATTACATGACACTGTCTCAGGGGCTAGAAGTAGGAATGGAGCCGCCAAACCTCGGGTACCATGACCCTAGGGCTCTTGAGGGTACAGTTGTTAAAACCGGGATGGCACACCGGGCTGCCAGATAGTACAGGGGCCCGACCTGGCCTCACCAGCATGTGGTGGCTGCCCTATCAGCTGGCGAAAATCCCGATCCTGTTTACACTGCCAGTTGGTGACTGGATGGGACCATGTAAATGGGTTAGGGGGGCACTTCCGAGGCCACAGGGGTTCCTGGGGGCGTGGGTGCGCTCGAGGGGAGGTGGCAAAAGAAATATGGATGGCCCTTGGGACTGGAACACTGATACACACACATACATACACATACATAATAACAAATAAAAACAATGGAAAGTCAACAACAAGGAACATGTCTGAACGTGCCAGAGGCAAGGGAGCAGCCCAGCTCGGAGGTGAAGGCAGACAAGGGCGGTGAGTCTTCGGACCCTGCCCAGTCTGGCAATATTAGGACCACGCAGGAGGCCTTTGAGGCCTTCGCGCGTGAGTCTCAGGCCCGGATGGATGAGGATGAGGAGTTTCTCTCATCCTCTCCACACCCTCCCTCCCTAGAGGTGCAAGCCCTGCAGGAATGCGTGGGCTCGCTGAATCTGGGGGAGGAGGGGGAGGGGACGTCGGTGGCCCAGGGCCCGGGGAAACCTGGACCTGGCACAACGGCAGATCCTCCGGGTAAGAGGAGGAGGCCCAGTGGGGCGGCAAGAAGAAGGAGGATGAAGGCGAGAGCCGGGAATCTGGGGCAGGAGGCTACGGGGAACCAGACGGGCGCTGGGGGCAACCTACAGTGCACATCAGGGAACCCTGCTGAGGCCCGGACAGCCGGCACTAAGCGTGGTAGGGACGATTCGTCGGACCAACCAGGCTTAAAAGCCTCTCCTACGGGAGTGGAGACCCAGGGTCAACCTAGGAAGAAACCTAGGCCCCAGGGAACCACTCCGAAATCTTCAAAAGAAGAGAAGCGCCCTAAGGCCTCCTATGCCAGAGTGGCAGAGGTCGGCTTGAGGGTGGCTATAGTGAGAGAGGGTTTCCCTCTGGTCAAAATAGATCAGGAGGCACAGCTCCGGGAAGTACAGGTAGCTGTGGGCTCGGAGGTGGACAGGCTCCTTGGTGGGGACTGGCTGCCGAGAATCCGGGACACGTACCTGTCGAAGGGTGCTGTCGTGGTGGTCTGCGAAGACCAGTCCACTGTGGACTGGGTGAAGACCATCACTCCTGGTTTGAAGATATGGGAGGGATCCGTACTGAAGGTAGTAGGTATGGATGCACTTCCTAGCTTCAAAAAGGTATTTCTCTGGATCCCGGGTCCCCCGGCGAGTACAGAGACATACCTAAAAAGACTATGTCACCTTAACCCAGGCCTCCAAACTGAGCTGTGGAGGACACTGGACCGTAAGGAGACACCTACGGGTGTTCGACTTGTGGTCACGGTGGACTCTGCCTCACTGAAGGTCATGGAGAATCAGCAGAGGAAGCTATACTGCGGAGTCGGCATGGCTACAGTCATGCTGCCCGTAGGAAACTCCTCCAAATAAGATAGGTACTCTAATAGATGTAGGGTTAGGGCTTGACCTTTTAGGCACTAACTCTCTCTGTTTGAGTTCCAGGGAAAGCTACCGAAACGGTAGAGACGAGAAGAGGCTTGGGCTACCCGAAGCAAGAGGAGGACCAAGGGACAAGGAGCTGGAGTCGAGGTAATGGTAAGTTTCTTACAAGCCAATCTTAATCATAGTATTGAGGCCTCTACTATACTAGCTAGAACTGTAAGAGATAGAGGGGTTAATGTTGCTCTGATTCAGGAACCGTGGATTCGGGATGACTGTATTAAGGGTCTCAACATTCCTACATATAAGCTCTACGGGGGATCGGGCGGGCTGAAGCCGCGTGCGGCCATTTTGGTTGCAGGCGTGGATAGTTGGCTCATACCGGAATTCTGTGGAGGAGACGTGGTTGCAGTGATCATTAAACTGCAAGAGGTAAATGGCGTAAGGAGGAAACTGGTGGTTGCATCAGTATACCTCCCATACGACAGGACGACCCTCCCACCATCAAGAGAGATGGTGGCGTTGGTGGATTACTGCCGGAGCGGGAACCTTGAGCTAGTGGTCGGCTGTGACTCCAACTCTCACAATGAGGTTTGGGGAAGCAGTGACACGAACGAGAGGGGCCTTGCTCTTGCAGAATACCTGGGAGGTACCGATCTTTTGGTACTAAATAAGGGTAATCTCCCAACCTTTTCGAACATCATTAGGAGGGAGGTTATAGACATAACTATGGTCTCAGCCACAATGTTTCAGGACATGGGGGACTGGGAAGTTTCGCAGGAACCCTCGTTGTCGGACCACAGACACATCTGCTTTGTGCTTGAGGGCCAGACAACAAAGAGGGTGTACAGGAATCCCAGACTGACAGACTGGGCCTCCTACTCGGTGGAACTGTCTGACAGATTGGATCTAATTCCTAAAGGCCAGATTCGATCTGGGCAGGATCTAGAGGAGAGGGCGGCACTCCTAACGGAGGCTGTAATCACCTCTTATGAGAATAACTGCCCTTTGACACAAAGGGATGCTCGAAGCCGGAGATGGACCCGAGAATTAGAGGACCATCGAAGGAGAACCAGAAGGCTCCTCGGCAAGGCCAGCAGGTCCGGTATTGATGCCGACTGGCTGGCCTACCGGGAGTCTCAAAGAAACTACAGGCGGGAGGTTCGCAGATTCTCCAGGAAATCCTGGAGAGACTTCTGTTCCTCTATAGAGACAACCTCAGCGATGTCTAGGCTACACAAAGTGCTGGCTAAGGACCCTGGGGGAGGACTGGGACCCCTCATTAGAGAGGATGGGGAGTGGACCAGTTCAGAAGAAGAGACCTTGCAACTTTTATTTGAGACTCACTTCCCGGGATCCGTCGAGGAACCGGCGGCGGGCCCCCCCACTTTGGTGGGGCGGGCTTGCACTGGGGCCTCGCACGGGGACTGGAGTGAGGCAAAGAAGGTTGTCACAGAGCAAAGGATTAGGTGGGCTGTTGAGTGCTTCGCCCCCTTCAAGAGCGCTGGGCCGGATGGTATCCTACCTGTGCACCTGCAGAGGGGTCTGGAGCCGCTCCTACCCCACATGACCGCAATTTGTAGGGCCTCCCTGGCCTTGGGTTATATCCCAAGGATGTGGAGGACCGCAAAAGTAGTGTATATCCCCAAATCTGGAAGGGGTACTCATTCCAGACCTAAAGACTTCAGACCGATCAGCCTCATGTCTTTTCTTTTAAAGACATTGGAGAGGCTGGTCGACAGGCATATGAGAGACGGGATATTGAGAGATAACCCACTCCATACAAACCAACACGCATACATGGCTGGGAGGTCTGCGGAGTCAGCTCTTCATAGACTCGTCACGAGGGTTGAGGGGACGATTCGGCAGAAGGAGCTAGCCATGGGTGTCTTTACGGATATAGAGGGGGCGTTCAATAATGTCTCCCTACAGTCTATGATCGATGCTGTCGTTAGGACGGGCGTCAATGGCATCATTGTCAGATGGATTGAGGCCTACCTACGCAGCAGAACGGTTAAGGCAACATTGAACGAAGCGTCAGTTCAGGTTGTAGTCGGGAGCGGCTGCCCCCAAGGGGGCGTCCTTTCCCCTCTCCTGTGGTCCTTGGTGGTTGATGACCTACTAAGGGCGCTGAACGAGATGGGGGTATATGCTCAGGCATACGCGGACGATGTGTGTATACTGGGCGTTGGCAAGTTTGCCAGCACGGTGTCGGACATCGTCCAGGCTGCCTTGAGATACCTAGAAAGGTGGTGTAGGGACAAGGGGCTCTCTGTTAATCCTAACAAGACAGAACTTGTACTTTTCACTAGGAAGAAGAGGCTGGATGGCCTATACATGCCCACCATGGGAAATATGGAGCTAAGAGCTACAGGGTCGGTTAAGTATCTGGGGGTTATCCTGGATGCTAAACTGAACTGGCTCAAGCACCTGCAGGAGAAAGCCAGGAAGTTTAGAATGGCTTTCTGGGCTTGTCGGAGGGCCATCGGGACAACGTGGGGTCTAAAACCAAAGATGGTTTACTGGCTATACACGAGTGTACTTCGGCCCTCACTATGTTATGCGGCCGTTGTCTGGTGGCCGGCCATGGCACAGAATAGTGCAAGGCTAACACTAGACAGATGTCAGAGAATGGCGTGCCTGGGAATCACAGGCGCAATTAGAACAACCCCATTGGCGGCGATGGAGGTCCTCACTGGGCTCCGCCCAATGGACCTGTTTGTAAAAGGGGAGGCCTGTAAAGCGGCCTTCAGAATAAGGACGACTGGTGGCTGGCTTTCTGGCCAACCAGGACTCCACGGGAGTATACTATCTGGGGACATTGGTCTGGACCCGTTGATTTCGATGGGAACAGACTTAATGGTACCTAAGTACAGAATTGACAGGCGGGTTAGGGCCTTCCTTCCAAGCAGAGATGAGTGGATGGGGAGTACCGAGCCCGCTCAAGTAAAGGGAAGCGTCTGGTATACAGATGGCTCACTTATAGAAGAAGGTGCGGGTGCGGGGGTGTACGGGAGGGGAGCACGGAAAGTTCTGTCTGTACCTCTAGGGGCCCATGCAACCGTCTTCCAGGCGGAGGTGATGGCTATCATGATAGCCACACAAGAAGAAATGCGTCTAGGTGGCTTCGGAGGAGTTGTCTCAATCTGCTCGGACAGCCAGGCGGCAATAAAGGCGATCATGGCACCACGTACAAGCTCTAAGCTGGTATGGGAGTGCCAGGGGGTCCTGGAGACTCTTTGCCAGCGTAAACAGGTGAGACTCATATGGGTCCCTGGGCATGCTGGTATTGATGGGAATGAGAGAGCCGATGCTCTGGCTAGGAGAGGGGCAAAGTGCCCACTGCTGGGGCCGGAGCCGGCTCTTGGTATTCCTCTTCAAAAGGTAAAAAGAAGAATTGACAGGTGGACCTCTGAGAAACACGATAGCAGATGGAGGACCGAGTCCGGGCTCAGGCAGTCTCGTGCTCTTATCCAAGGACCGGGTCGCAGGTACAGCGGAGATCTGCTGAGCTGTAACCGGGCCAAGGTGAGGGCGGTTACGGGTATGCTGACCGGACACAATCTTCTTAACAGACATATGAAGATTATGGGCCTAACAGAGGACCCCACATGTAGGCTCTGTGAGGAGGATGAGGAGAGCTCCATACACATCTTTTGTCATTGTGGAGCTCTCTCATCTCTTAGGTATAGGACTCTGGGTGCCGCTTTTCTGGAACCAGAGGATATTAGAAGGGCTACACTCGGGGAGATCATTACCTTCATTAGGGGGACTGGTCTCTTGTGACACTGTCGCCAGTCTAGGGGCGCAAAGGGCCATAGAGTCTAGGCGCAGTGGGCTTGGTGACAGGACCACAACCCGGTGTATCTAATCTAATCTAATCTAATCTAAAGTAGTATCTGGGTACATTCTACTAATTACCTAGTGATGGCTTCCTGAAATTCAGTTCTATGAATTTTACTCTAAATTTACTCTTGAAATGTAGAGGTTTTAAGAAGGGTGAATTGATTAAAATAAAAATAAATGTTTAAGAGTGAAATAACATATAAAGAATTATATTAATTATAATCTTTAATTTAGGTAGTTTAAAACAGTCAATCTTTTACAGTACTGGAGGGCAACAAAATGACAAAGTGTAACAATCAATGTATGGTGACAAGGATTTTTTGACTATTTTTTAGATTGTGACGTTAAATAAATATGAGAACATCTTAACTTTTTCGCTATGCAGCACAAGCACATTAGGAAATTATTGAGCTTCAAACTGTTAACTGATTTTCAAACAAAGAACCATTTTTAGCTTCTTATCAAAAACTCCAAGCATGAAAGCATAGAAAGATAATTAACAGACATTACCAAGATTTTGCTTGAGTTTAAACTATCAATAGCTGAAACAACAGATACAATGCAAATTTTGAAATAAATGAATTGGGATTGAAAATTAAGAAAGTTATTAGTTTCAAACACAGGTTGATCACAACAACAAAAATCTATATTGTAAAGCTAGTGCCTTCTAGGAACTCCAGATAACAAATAAAGAACAGCTGTAGAAATGCCAGGTTAAGATAAAGTTGTTAGGAATAATACATGAGGATATTTGGAGATAACAAAGGTAGATCTAAAAGAAAAAGAAAATTAAAATACTGAAAGACAACGAGACCTAACTAGGAACAAAATAAGGAAATAGAAATGAGGATATAAGGATGAGCTATGTCAGATCAACTGAGGAAGATCTGACAGAATGAAGAAGTACTGGAAATGAAGAAAACTAAATACTCCCCCCCCCCCCAAGAATTGACTTAAGAACCGACTTGTTGAAATAGAGAGCCATTATCATAAGATATAGGCTAAGTGTCCGTCAGACCATATGTTATATTACTGTCAATTATTATGACTGTGATGGCCGGTGGCCAATCACACCGACAATTATATAATTTGAATTTCCCACCACATTAGACCCATAAGCGTCTAATTGGTAAACCAGCAACGCTGGCTGGCCAATGATACAACAGGGTTTTTGAGGCGCAAGGCATGGTGGGACGGAAAGTGAACTGTTTTGTGGAAGGCACATTGGTCGGCCAGTTTCTCCGCCCTCCCTAGCAACTAGAACTACGGGTGAACCCGGTCATAGAGAAGACGTCACCATGAAGAGCAAAAGATAAGTAAAAATTAATCGAATCAGATATGTAGGGCCGGGCTATAATTGATAAAATTATTAATCGAAATTAACAAAGCTGGTGTGGCACACTTGTACATTGGCGCAGTAATCCTCTTGGGCGAATATGAGGGCCGAATGAGTGTGATGAATGAGTGGAGTCATTGTTACTTAGGTCGACTGTTCCTCAGAAAGAGCTGTTTATTAATATCCCAATAGCTAGGGCAACTAGGGACCTATAGCTTTATGTGGAATCCGAACCATGTTGTGTTGATCTGATTTACAGCAAATTGACAAGCCTGACACTCAGTTCTCTTCCTTACCCAACTTCTGAACCTTGACTACCTCCAACATGGACATCCCAGACTTCTCTAGTAGTGTCCACGTCGATGGCAACCATGAGAAGCGGACGCCGTGTCGGTATTAAGAGGACCGAGCATAGAACCTAACCTACAGTCTCCTTAATACTTTGTCCCCAAGTAGCTGTTGTCATGTTTTGGGAAGACCCCCTTACTTAAGTGGTACCATGAAGGCCATAATCACAGAAACTAAGTCAATGGATAACTAATCTGGGAAATTTGAATAGGATAGAACAAATACTAGTATGTAATTTTTAAACAAGTAGAAATTGTTACAGCACGTTTCTTGTTTACATAACCAAAGCTACATTCTATGATACTTATTTTCAGTCAATAACATGATATGGAATAACTTTAGCTCTAATATTATATTATTATTATATTATTATATATATATATATATATATATATATATATATATTATTTTATATAATATACATTGTTAAGGAAATAAAATACTAATAGCTTGTGTTAAGGGGACTACATGGTCACTGACCATCTTGAATCTATTCTCCATATGACCAATGTTAAACAGACAAACCACTGTTTTAAATATTTAGTTTTAAATAAAAGTAGGTTTGATGTGCTATTTATTTTGTAAGTATTTTAAGAAGACTGTTAATGAATTAAGATATTTAAGTTTTTATTTTCACGATTAAAAAATAGTTGAAATGAAAACACCAGAAAGTTATAGAAACTAAAGAGCAATCAACACATGGTGGTATTTATTCAAGAATTTGTCAATTGTTATAATCAGTTGATGAAAAGGATTAAAGTGACGCATCCATTTTACTTGATTTTAGAAAATTTAACATTGGTCCTTAAAAAGATTGGTGCTGGCTGGAAGCCATCTGCCAACCCATACAAGTAAGTTGTAATTACCAAACAAACCACATATATACGTAAGGAGATAATGAATTTCTGGTTGTCACCAAAATTTCTTATCCATCCAGGTCCTCTTCACAATTATCCCTAAAACGTTATTCAAACAAAAATTACTTGTTCATCACATATCTAGACTGATAATATTGTATTGAATGAATCAAGGGACTCACCTTATCATCTAAACACCGTAGAAGTACTTCCTCATTCTTTTCATTTTGTCCTAATTTGTTTAAAACCTCAATAGATGATAACACAATAAACCTATCTTGTGATTCTAATCCTTTATTTACAACATTGAATATATAATTCATGTAGGGTTCTCGCAGTAAAACTTCACTAGCAATATTAGTTAACATGTCAAAACCCATCTGGTGCAGGCTGTTCCATTTGGATCCGCAGCAAAGCAGGACGAACCTGAGGAAGGTAGAGTTCTGTGCCATTACTGGCACATTCTCTTCAACAAATGTTAGATTACGTAAAATTGTTGCTATTTGAAGCACTCTCTGTCCTATGTAGTCCTGTGTCCCCAAAGTCCTACCTAAACAGAACAGTTCCAAGTCTTCCGGTTCAAACTTGAGTCCTGCTCTTTCCCCACTACCGCACTCCACTACTTCCCCATCCCCAGCCACTTCGACTTCACGCTTTGGAGCGCCATCATCTTCTTCCTTGTCATCAGCTGTTTCTGGACGTTTGACAAAGCGGCTCTCATCCATCAGAGGCCGTAGCTCAAGATTCTCCAGGACATCAGGCCAGAAGTGGGTAGTTGAGTGGCCCCTAACACGACTATATGATTCTTGAAACAGATCTCTCGTTGTTCCTGCGATACAAAAGAGGTATTTTGTTATTAGTAAGTAATTCTTCTATAATACTCAAGTTTTATAATACACACTGTCTTAAGAGTGTGTATAGACAGAATAATTGTAATTAATTATCTGATTTAAACAGCTTAATTTAAAGCCTAAAATATCAGTTGATTTTCAAAGTAACTAAAAAAGATCTTTACTGTCGTGTTTAAAGTTGATTTGCAAGTCAATACTACTCTAATTATGGCAATGAGTTTATATAATGACTTATCAGCAAAATTATAAAATTACATTATTTGGACCTGGAAATATGTATTTGTAAACAAAGCGCAAATTAAACTTTAAGGTGGTTCGGCCAGCATTTGAGAAAGCTGAATTCCGCTCGCAGCGCTGGCTGTACTTCTGACCGCGAGACTCGCACACACAGACACTAGACCCCTCCCCATCTATATAATTGCAGGATGTTGTTAAAGCATGATGATGCAGGTGCTGTTTCTCGCTTTACGTGTGCATAGCGATTGGATTGTAGTATAACATGCAGGTAAAAAAACATTCACCAGTTGAGTATATAAAGTTAATCAATTTTGTAAATTTTGTGATGTTAAAAAGGATAAGATTCAAAACACGACATTGTATTTATTGTCGTAATAAAATAAAAACAAACATATAACATTAATTATTTAAAACCAAATTTGCTAATAGCAGTAAAATTACGTAATTTAAAATAATTGATGAGTAAGACCAGTCTTGTGAGGGCTGTTTCTAAAATTTGGGAATAATTGAAAAAATAGTTTCTTAATTCTGCATGTACCAAGAAAGCCCAAATTCACATCTTTGAGATGTATTGTTAACTATAAGCATAATTTTAATCAAAGAACTACTTGGGATATGTTTAATAGCTGATATAGTCATTGAAATATAAAAAATCCAAATTTTTCTGACTAAACACCCTTAACTATGCACTTTATAGAAAATTCCATTTGTTGACAAAAATGTGTATATAATATAAATTGTTACAATTCCATTCCTAAATGGAAGAAACACTAAAAAAACTGTATAGAAATACTAAATATACTTTAATATTGTTCTATAACAGCAGTTAAAAACATAAATTATTGTTAAATAAAAGAAAATAATTTAAATTACAAGGACAAATTAAATAGTTTTAATTAAAAGAGCTATCAAAAGGCAAGTGAATTTACTGTATTAACCAATAATGCACTGAGGGCAAAGGGCGAGGTTAGCATTTGAGTGAAGGCCATAAACTAAATGTTAGGGAGAACAATTACATCTTGACAAATAGGAAGTTAATAAGGGTAGAAAGGAGATGGAGTATTGTATATCTTGTGGGAAGGTCCTTACACAGCAATAGTAATTAGTAGCAACCACAGTGCCAGATTAAGCACTGGGAAAACGAAGCAGCCGCTTTGAAGCCTCGGGAAATACAATTTTGTTGATCAGATATAAATGGTTTTAACATTGGTAAAATTTAAAATTATGTAGAGGCCTAATCTATCTATAATAATTTGTTTGATCTCGTCAGTACTTAAATCAACTGGTGTATCTTAAGTGTATCGTACTAGGTAAGATACCGTGAAAGTGGAATGGAAACAGTGGGCTTAAAGGGAGAGAGGGAGGGTGTAATGTAATGTAAACAAACTTGACCTTCAGTGAAAGTTAAAGAGAGAACTGATCTTTAATGCTGGCTCGTAGCTGGCGTAATGATTTATTTTATTAGTGGGCTGCCAAATGTTAGTAAAATGTAACGATTCTAGTTTTACTCGCCAGAGATAGGCCTACATACCCATAAAATATGCAAAGTGTAGTCAGTTAGATCAAAACAAAAGAAAAATTAAGTAGGTACAACCATTCTTTATACATAGAAGATAGTTCAATCCAATGTTAAATTTTGAGGCACGGAATATGGGAGCGACCGTGCTGCAACCTGTCGTCAATCAAGTTAAAGAGGTCGAAATTGCCTCCAGTTTCGACTGTTCGGTTACACAACCTATGAGCAATAAAGGAAACTAATCACTCCCTCTCATTCCCCCATTCTCTCTCTCTCTCCTTTCTCATGAGACGAGCGTCCGGAAGTACTTGTTTACTGTCGCCCCTCCATCTGTCTACTGTCGCCGATAGGCCTTGATAGAGAGTCAAGTCAAAGTGGGATATTATTCCGTTCTGTGGTTTGTCTTGCACGGAAAGGAATCGCGATCTTTTATTTAGGCCTTAGGGGTTTGTGAATATGAAAAATGTTAGAGGACATATTTTTGTTATTTTGTCAATGTAAATAACAGTATGTTACAGATGTTTAGTTAAAACATTATGCATTATCTAAAATGATGTAAATACTGCGTATTGTAAGTTTATTGATATTTTAAGTAATTGTATATTTAGAAGTAGCAAGAAAAATGGTGGTAGTTCTAAATTGTTAAAGGCTATTTTTTTTTGTTAAGTCCCTGGGTAACACCAAACATTTTACATAAATTTGAGACGTAAAAAATTATATAAAATTTCTACGAGAATACCATATTAGAGTTTTTCAAAATTATTTTGCAAAATATACTAATCAATTAAATAATGTGATCAATTTTACAAAAAAAAACAATTATTATTCAACATCATTGGAAAACTGTAAAGGTGATGTATCTGAGCAGTGGAAGGTAATAAATAACTTAACAAGTGGTTTTTCAAAGAAATAGTTAAGCTAATTGAATTGCCAAATGACGAAGTTATGCGTGAGCCTTCCGTCATTGATAAGATAAACAATCACCTTATCGCAATCTAGTCTAGCCGTCCAGACGTTGTACATTCCAATACTCTTCCACCTTTACTACTTACTATCAATATTCTGTCTTTATAATTCCAACCGATTTAGATGAAATTAAGAGTATTGTTAAGCTTTTAAAAAATTAAAAATTAACTGGCTCTGACCAAATTAATGTACATTTACTGAAAAATATAATTGATGAGATTACCAGTTTTAGTTCACTTAATAAACAGTAGTTTTATCAAAGGCATTTTTCCTGAGAGCCTGAAGATAAGTTCAGTGGTACCTATTTTGAAGGACAATAACTCTTTAAAACTAGATAACATAAGACCAATCAGCTTGTTATCTGTATTCTCTAAGGTTTTTGATAAAATAAACAATGATTAAAAGACTCCATAGGTAGTTATTTATCTAAGTTAAATTTTCTTAATCTACGTCAATTCGGTTTTATCAAAGGAAAGTCAACTGAGGATGCGTTATTAGTAATATCAGAAATAATTTATAACAGTTTAATTATTCACTAACTTATCATCTGTCATATAGTTCACATTTAATACTAGAATTAACCTTTATATTATTGAAATCATTATTCATTTTATATCAAGTAATTAAAGCTTCTTGTCAATATTGCATTGTATAATATTATTGTTGTATTTTTAATTATAAATGAATATTAGTTTTGTTTAAAAGTAAATTGAACTATTTGTCATACATAACACAATATTAAAATCTGCTTCCTTGGCACGCCGTGGACAGTGAAATGTGTGTGGTAGGCCTACCGAAAGTTTTAATATTCGTTGTTTTCCTCGTGTGTGAACTGTGTTTGTTGTTTTAATTAATTTGTGACGCGTCCCACTTCGACTTATTTGTGTTCTTTAACCTAAAGATGCCGTTTATATAGTTTTGTTAGTTCTTAGCATTGTTTGTTCTGTTATAATTAAAAACGCCACAGAGTGCGGCTTTAGTTTTTTTTGTTATTATTTAGACTCTGTAGTTACTTTAAATTAGTTATTTCTTATGTTATTGCTGGTCACGCTACTTGTAAAATTTTACCAGTGTAATTTCAGAGTGTCTTTACCAGAGAAATTTAAAATATAAATAAATTGCAGTTTATCCATATTTTCACATCTAGTAAATTAATAGAAACGTGTATGAAAAACAGATATGATAACTTTAATTATATTCGCCTTAGACATACTTTTTACAATGGTCTGATTCAATCAATGTTATAGAACGGAATTTTTCAAAGGGGGACATAAACAAAATTTACAATAATTTCAACCTGATTAAAATAATGAAAATTGAATCTAAATAATCAGTAGTCTAGTTATATTCTATCACGATAATATTTCCTAACCAATTTCAATTGACATTGAGATTGTTTTTCTCAAGAAGTAATAAGAGTCACAACTCTTCATAATTCCGAAAAAAATGAAAACTGACCATTCACCAAACAATGAAATATTTTACAAACAATCATGCAATTACTTGGAACCAAATAATATGTTAATGTTACAGACAGTAATAGTAAAACAGACGTTTATAATAAAATGAAAAATAATGCTATTTTAAATTAAATGCCTATACATAGATTGTCTGAATCAGGCCACAAGATGAAAGCTATTTTTATCTTGTATAGAAGTAAATTAGTGGTTTGTTATGATTTTTTTCTAACCCTATCATGAAATTTGAATCTCACCTGAGTTTTATATTTTGCCCAGTATTATTATATACAAATATCATAGGCCTATTTCAATATCTATTTTGTCAAAGAAATAAATATTGTCACATTTTTTTATATTTCACTATATTATATATTCCTGGAATATTTGCAGATTAATTTCATAATTGAAATGGGAGTCATTGATGGGATTTGAAAACAATTAATTTTTTTATCAATTACCGAATATGAAAAAATTAATGATTGAGTACAATAGTCGATTCAATCACCTAATCGATGGTTAAAATGCAATAAATAAAGATTATTCAGATGGGCTATATAATATGAAAATGTTTACTAAATCAGCAGTAATTATCGCCAGCATTGCTGATAAGTTAGCGGTCTATTCAAGTGTGTCTATTTACAAATACACGGTGTGTTAATCATATAAATCAATATGGTGTTTTAATTTATTCAGTTATAAATATTTCTTTATTCAATACGAATGTCACACTGAGTTTTACTGCAATAATATCAACACAGTATTCTTTATTATTCGAAAGAGATGCAATCAAATTAAAAACAGAGAACCCGGATAAACGTTGGCAATATGGAATAACGAAAACAATCATCTAAGTAGGACGTTGTTTGTGTGTGTGACCTGAGGAAGGAGAGGGCGGGGCGGCTGTCTGGAGAATGGGAGAGTGGGTTAAGAGGGCTCTAAACCCCCGCGCTGAGAAGCGTAAAAACTGCTTTGCGCGGTCCAAGATACTGCCCTTATTTAATGTCGTAAAATTATAAATGAAACATCTATTCAAAGATAAAGACATTTTTGACTCAAATCGCTTTTTAGAATTTTCGAATTCTCCTTCATTTCGATTTTATAGGTTATTGAAGTTACCCAATATTCAAACTAATGCCAAAATAAAACTAGAGCTGTTATCGAAATTTTAAAAAGCGATTTTAGTCAGAAATGTATCTGGTTTCAATTTAGTTTTGGTTTCAGATCGATATCTTTAAATCTGTAGCCGCAATGTTGGACCGCGCAAATGCCTGCATGGTAATTTATTGCCAAAATATGCGGTGATTCGTGAGATCCAAGTGGCGAAACCTCGAACTTCTTAGTCGCGGATGGATTTTACTACTTCATTCATAAAAACCTTCCTTCATTTAATTTAACATCAATGGATGCAATGTAGGCCTACGACGACTGATATCAGTATTATTTTACAGACTAATTACTTAGAGTTAGTCTAATTACTTTTGAATGGCTTATTTAGTTTAAATTAAAATGTGCGTTCCCATGTGGTTCCTGATATAATCTAACTACAAAGTAAAGCATAACATTTTTATTCCTAATGACAGTGCACAATATTTATTATGCCATGAAAAATACTGTAATAATCATCTATATACAACATTTTTATGAAATAAATCATTTAAACTTCATTAACAAATGCGTACAGTAAAAAAATGAATTCAATAATTCCGGCTTGACCAAAGCAATAAGTAATTCTATAATAAGTCACTGTCACTATTGGCCTTTGTTTTATTTTAAAAATATAAATACAGTAATGTTAAGTCGTAACTATTAATTTATTATAGTTCATTAATGTTGTGGTAGAAAAATTGCTAGGTCATTTATTTGTAATTTTATAAGAAGGTAACTTTGAAGCAAATATTTTACCTAAACGGTAACAAGGACAGAAAAATATGACAGCCGGGGGACGGGGCGGGGCGGAGCGGCAATCCTTTTGTGACTTGCATGGGGCGAGGTAGTGTTTAGGAACCTCGTACCACTCCCGATGTATTCCGTTGAACAGCCAATGAGAAGACTTAGGACGGTAAAACTTGACATAAGTGATATTTAAACATTGTGCAATGCGAAGAAAATTAATAAAATACTAATTTAAAAAAGTTTTCTTAATTAGCATAGTATGTGTTGGTAGATGAATTTAATACAATATTAATATAAACTGAACAAATATAACAGTGATCGATTAAGGTAAGCTTAAGTTTACCGAAATCGATCACCATAACATTCGTAGCCTACATATTGCACTTATTTTTTATCAATACAGTATAAGTATTATACTGTATGAAATTTGCATTTTTTTACTTGTGTATTGAAGTAAAATTGTTCAACTATTATGATATTGCTGAAATAAGATGTTCTGATCGGTTTGGTTTTGCATTAATTTAATGCATGTTCAATTACTTGAGTATCCACTGACCTAATTTGGGAGCTCGTGATCAACTTGTGGCAGCCACACTGATCAACTTGGGTAGTCATCGTAATGGACTTGGCTAGCACTCGTGATCAACATGGCTAAAACTCATGGTCAGCTAGGGTAGTACCCGGGATCAACTTGGGCAGCCTCCGTAATGGGCTTGGCTAGCACTCGTGATCAACATGGCTAACACCAATGATCAACTCGTTTAGTACCCGTAATAAACTTAGCCATCCACCGTCATAGACTTGGCTAGCACTCGTGGCTAGTCAATAATGAGTGGCTAGTAAAGTAGACCACAGGTGCTAACCAATGTAATCACTGGTGATTACACAAGTTCAGTTCACCAATGGTGCTACTCAAAGTAATCATGGGTGGATACCTAAATTGACCGTGTTATATCTTAGATTTTAGAGGTCCTACCTACTAAGTTGACCACAGACTCTACTTAAGGTAATCACGGGTGCCTTCTCAAATTGACCATGGGTCCTACGCAAAGTAATCACAGGTACTATCTGAGATGACCATGGGTGCTACCCAAAATAATCACACTTGTTATCTTGTAGCACTGGTGCTACTCAAAGTAATGGCTGATAATACCCAAGTTGACTACAGATACTACCCAAGATAATTAGGCGTAGCTACTCAAATTAATTACGGTTTCTCCCCTAGTGGTTACTCCAGTTGACAACTAGTGCTAGCCAATGTAATAAGGGGTGGCTACTCAAGTTGACCATGGGTCTTACCCAAGGTAATCACAGGCACTAACCAAGTTCACCATCGTAATTATGGGTGGCTACCCAAATTGACCGCATGTTTTACCTAAAATAATTATAGGTCCTACCTAAGTTGACCACAGGCTCTACTCAAGGTAATCATGAGTGGCTTCCCATGTCACAAAGGATCCTACCCAAAGTAATCACAGGCACTATCTAAGTTGACCACGAGTACTACCCAAGGTAATGAGGTGTGACTACCCAAGTTGATCATGGGTGTTACCAAAGGAAATCACAGATGCTATCGAAGTTGACCATGGAAGCTACCCAAGGTAATGACAGATATTATCCAAAATGATCACTGGTGATACACAAGGTAATTACAGTTATTACCCAAGTTAATCAAGGGTGCTGCCCAAGGTTAATCACAGATAGTAACCAAGTTGACGACGGGTTATACTGAAGGTAATCACAGATTCTATCCAAGTTGACAATGAGAGCTACCCAAATCACATATAATAAGCAAAATGATCAATGGTGGTGCTACCCAAGGTAATCAGAGATATTACCATAGAGGACCAAGAGTATTACCCAAGGTAATATGTTGATCATGGGAGCTACCCAAGTCAATCACAGATACTACTCAAAATGATTACTGGTATTACGGGTGGCTACCTAAATTGACCACGAGTGCTACCCAAAATAATCACAGGTACTATCTAAGTTGACCACGGGTGTTACCCAAGGTAATCATGGGTGGCTACTCAAGCTGGCCACTGGTCCTACCAAAGATAATCACAGGTAGTACTCACGTTGACCAACGGGGCTACCCAAGGCAATCAGATAAGGCTACTCACGTTGATCACAGGGTTTAACCAAGGTAATCACAGGCACTACCAAGTTCACCACCGGTCCTACCTAAAGTTATCACAGGTACTACCCATATTAACCACTGTTAAGATAATTAAAGGTCCTAAGTTGACCACAGGGTCTACTCAAGGTAATCACAGGTGACTTCCCAAGTCCTGTCCACCACAGATCCTATCCTACCCAAAAAAATCACAAGTACTATCTAAGTTGACCATGGCTGCTACCAAAGACAATCCCACACATTGACCACGCGTCCAACTCAAGGTAGTAACGAGTGGGCTAGCCATGTTAACCACGTTTTATAATCGAGGTAATTACGGGTGGCTACTCAAGTTGACCATGGGTGCTACCCAAGGATCACAGGTACTACCCAAGTTGACATGGGTTCTACGCAAAATAATCACAGATACTACCCAAGTTAATCACTGGTGGTACCCAAGGTAATAACTGATACAACCCATGTTGGTCACGTTTTGAATGTATGTAACTGTTCTTAAAAGATCAATTACTTAAATGTAATAGTGACTTTATAAAATTGCGACATACTCAGCTAACTCATGTATCTGTATATTATAATACTCTGGCAAATGTAATTATTTATTATCAATAAATTGTTAAAGCATTTTTTATATTTACTAGGAATAACATTAATCTATTTCTAAATATGTTTTAACATCAGCTTTAATCCATGCAATATAATCATTTCTTATAAACGACAAATACATTCATAGGTAACGAAGTGTTTAGCGCTTATGTACTGTGGTGCCACAATGGATGAGTCCAAACTGCTCAGACAGGTAAGGACAAACTACTGTACTCATATAAAAAAACTGAGACCAAAGTATTGTGTGAATTGCTGAGGTCAAACTCGTAGACTACGTGAGCCTAAACTACCCCTGACATACATGTTTATGAGGCCAAACTACTGTCAGGTAGGTGAGTCCAATCTGCTTTGAACGTCTAAAATTATATGTTCGAAATTGATATATGCTCGCAGCAGTTTCTCTGTTGGTTTCTCTGTTTTGATTGTTGGTTATTTTTAACAGTCGTGTTTAAAAAAAAAATGTTATATTTAGTAACTTATATAGGCCTAATCTAATCATATTAAATTAATCACTCCTAAAAATACTGTGAAATATTAATCAGTAAAACTAAAAATTTTTAAAAGCAATTGTGTAAGAACTGTTGTCGAAATAAAATAATTGCTTTTCTCATGGCAATGGGAAAATTGAGCAAGATTATAATATATTATTTTAATTATAATTGATATCATTCATACGGTTCGCTTCGGTTTTCGTCTCTGTCCGCGAAAATATTTGTTGTAACAAAATGTTTGCTTTTTGAAACCAAACTGTCCACGTAGTGTTATTTTCATGTATTGTAGTAATTCATTCAGCATACTTCAGAAGCAAATAAAAAAGTGGCTACATTTCAATTATTTTTTAATGTTTGGAAATTAGTGTGTTATGTTGCAATTGCCATAAAACTATGAAAGTTTATATGAAATCATTTTTTTTATTTTATTAAAAATAATTAATAAACCGTACAAAACTATAAAACGTAAAATAAATAGACAGTTGGTATTTTTTACCATTACTTTTTAAGGTGATTTATTAGTTTTCAGTAAAGCGTATCCTTTAATGCTTTAAGCGTATGTTGAGAATTGTTGTGGCGTTCATTTAATATTATTTTGTTTTAATCTTCAACTGATCATAAAAAGATACGAAATAGAAATTTATTTGCAAATTAATGCCTTTTATTAAATTTAGACCACAATACAAGAGCTTTAAGAAATATTTACAAAAACCATTCTTTGTAACGTAATTTACTTAGTTTTTAGTAAAGCGTATCTTTATGTTTATAAATCAAACTCTTCAATTGTAGAATATAAGTATGGTAAGCCTATGCCTAACTATGTTAAATTTTAAACGTTTTGAGAATAACAAGATTTGAACAAGAATTATGATTTTAAAACGTTTCAAGTAGAAATTCAATATTTTAGTAGACCCCCCTATTTGATCAGTGAATAAATTGATTTCGCTGTAAAAAGTCTACTTTTCTAAACAAATATTACTATTTTTTATAAAAACAAATTGACATAAAAAATGTTATGAAATAAAATACAGCAGCAAAACTGGTACTGACTGGAAAATTGACAATTGTTGAAAAGAATTGGCCTTTCGGCTCAACATACATTCAGACAGAGAAGGTCGGGCGTGTAGCCACCTGAGGAGACGGCAGACGGGAGGAAGGGGTAATTGGGGTTTCCGGTTGAAAATACTACGAAAACCTACTATACAGTAAATGATTCTTGGGACTATATTGCACTTCGTCCGGCGGATTAAACTGGACGTAGTTCCAACTTCTATCGCTAGTGTCGCATGACTTCTATATTTTCTTTCCCTTT
The DNA here is from genome assembly GCA_035578905.1 of Stictocephala bisonia. Taxonomy (NCBI): domain Eukaryota; kingdom Metazoa; phylum Arthropoda; class Insecta; order Hemiptera; family Membracidae; genus Stictocephala; species Stictocephala bisonia. Next base: position 2,640,294 of record JAQJVL010000081.1, read on the forward strand.
AGAGCCCTCTTAAGAGGAGGGAAGTGAGAGACAGAAGAGCGTGCAAGAGAGAGAGGAAATAGGGCTATGTGCAGCGCAGCGTGGGGCCTCAAAACAGTTTTGGGGCCTCGCCACAACTCTCCCATATGGATGGAGTATCTCTTTATATAGTAAAATCAATGGTACAACTTTCTTCCTTGAAATAAAAAGCTTTATTACAATTACTCTGTTAGCCACCATTTTTATACCACAAATTATTTTTTCAATAGATGCTACTTAACCGATTTGATTTAAACTTTGTTTATGTTTACATATATTGTTAATATACAGTTTGTATACAAAATATCATTATCAGCCTGATACATTTCTTGTTTCAAAATGGTGGTAATTTTAGTGCATTTAAGGCTATTTTAATTTTTTAGCTAGGGGGATGATGTTTGTGTCCACAGGAAATCTTTACAGCTGTACCTATCCCCTGGGTAGTTCTAAACAAGCAACAAACCTGATAGCTGGACCATCACAAATTTGTTATCTCTCACCTTCGGCAGCTACCACATAAATAAAAAAAGGCCTTTTTGAGGACCAAGCTAATTTCAAAATAATAGGTTCTGTGTTAAATGTAGTCCATTTTAACACTGAGGGCTTAAGTGCAAGGCGAAGAGTGAGTGCATCAGTAGGGTTCTTCTAGAAAACAATATAGATATCCTTGCACTTCAAGAGACACACATAGAAGACAATAATAGTGCAAGAGACAATATTCCTGGATACAGAATTGTTGATTCCATTGGGTATAGGGTGTATGGTATTGCAACTTACGTAAAGAATGACATGGACAAGACCTCTGATGATAACATCAACATATTTGTCTTGGCAATACAAGTGTCAGAAACTACAATAGTTAATGTTTATAAGCCTCCCAACATCTAATGATCTGACGATAGGATTTTGCCAAGTCTTGAACATCCTGTCCTCTATGTGGGGGACTTTTAACAGTCTGTAGCCAATGGGGTTACAGCACCGACAATGAGAATGGCAGAAAGCTCGCTGACTGGGCTGAAATGAATAACCTTTTCCTGACCTTTGATGCTAAAGATTCGGCCACTTTTTATTCAGTTCGTTGACGTCGAGGTTTCTCTCCCAACTTAAGCTTCTGATCATGTGAACAATCATGCCCAAAACCAATTTGGAATGTTCTTGATGTTTTCCCCACTCTAAACATAGGCCAATACTGGTTTCACTGCGAATCCAAATTGCCATATCTTTTCCAAGGCCTATATGGAATTTTAATAAAGCACACTGGGAGGCCTTTACCACCAGGCTTGATGAAAGCATCGGGGTCATTTCTCCTACAATAAGAAATTGCGATCGTTTCACAAGTCTTGTATTGTCCATTGCTAAAGCTTACATAGCGAGAGGATACAAAAAGGAATATATACCATGATGGAGTAAGGAATCAGATGACCTTTACAAAGAGCTTAATGCTACCGAAAACTCCAACACAGCTAATCTGCTACTGCATTCTCTAGATAGTGTCAGGAGAGAAAAATGGGTTAAAACTGTTGATGATATAAACTTTACCCACAACAGTAGAAAAGCGTGATCACTTTTAAGGAAAGTCTCTACTGATAAATCTCTAAATCAAAAATAATTGCACAACCTGAAGGCTTCTAATATAGCTAAACGGATAGTCAGCTTATCAAAGTCAGCCCGCCATCCTTCTGACAAAAATATGCTTTACAAGCTGAATGAAATTAAAAAGAGCAAACTGTTCTGTTGTGGTGGATGGTTAGGTACCATTAAAATATAAATTGGGGTGATGGTGGAGTTTTGGGGGAGAGGTGGTTCTAGCCGTCTATGGGTTGAGGAGTGTAGTGGGAGGGGGGCCTCATGACCTATCTGGCTTTGGGGCCTCATTGGACCTTAATCCAGCTCTGAGCAAACAGCACTAAGTACTTAACAACTAGTAAAAGGTTTTTTACCAAATATGTCATTATGGCCCTCTAATAGGATACATTTAAAGAGATTATATCTACCTATCCAGACAGTTGTGTTGGTTCGCATTAAACCCTCAGTAATGTCACCCTTTAAACTGGCAGTATAATTCTCAAGTTCACAAAACATCTTCTGAAGTAAATTATAATCTCTAGCTAAAATTAAATTATAAAGAGAAATTTTAACTGTAATTCACAAATTATAGTTATGCACAAATCTTACCATGATTGAATACAGCTGCATGAGCAAGCAGAAAGGTGAGTAGGCGAGGATGTTTGTCCAGCCGCAGGATGTGCTTGTTCTCATTACTGAGTAGTGTGCACACATTGATGGCGAAGTCCTGTTCATTAGGCAAGGGCGAGACAAGTGACAGAGCCAATCGCTCGTACTCTGAAGCTTTGTATAACTCTGTTGACAGACAGTTGTAGTGGCGAGAGTTCTCTGTAACACAATATTCACATAACATTAATTTACCTCTTGATTATGTTGCTTGCCAAAACCAGATAACTTCCAATTTGAAGTATTTGTTTATTATGTTAAAATGTATTTAGCCATCTGACAAGTTTCTTGACAAGTTCTGAATCTAATAAATTCAGTTAGCATTTTAAATATTTTCGTTCCAGTTTGAATTACCGTCTATTGATTTTGCTTCAGAAAGACTGAGCTATTATTCAATGAGCCAGCAATGAAGCACTTTTTTAACTAACTTTGAACTGTGTCATTATCATAAAACCACAAATTTTTTGAGGTATGAGGTATGTTTGTTTGTGATATGATGTGTATGTACTGTATGTAATGTAATAAAAATAAAATAAGTGGAATAAAAAAAGATCCTTCTGGAAGCTGTGTTTTCGGCTCAAGGCCACCCGAGCTGCTGTTCCAGCATAGCAAGACTGCATAGCTTTGTCAACAATACCACGACAGTTCAAAGTAGCTCATATAAATGCGCAATCTTTGAGGGGTCATGTGGATGAGTTCAGGACTATGTTTGATCAGCTTAATTTACATGCCATTGCCTTCAGCAAGGCTTGGTTACAACCAAGTATTCCTTCTCATAAAGTATCGCTGACTGGTTAAACAGTTTTTAGAAATGACAGATTGATTAAAACTGGCGGGGGTGTTGCTGTTTTTATTAAAAATGAATTTAAAGCTAAGCATTTTTTTTTTCATCCCCAAGTGAATACTCAGCCAAACCAGAATATATGTTCCTAGAAATTAGCTTGTCTGGTAATGATACTCTTCTTCTTGAAGTGTGTTATAAACCTCCGAGAATTGGACTCCTAGTGGACTTTGAGAACACGTTCATACATCTCCTTGCACACTATACTTAAGTTTTGATCATGGGCGACTTTAATACAGACCTACTAAAAATGGACTATGAGAGTTTACAAGGATGTTTGATTCTTGTAATTTGAGTATACTTCCACTTGACGCCACACACCATAATACTGGTCAACCTAATGATTGTTAGTGACCCTGATGTATCAGTTCACCATGGGCAGCTTCCACTTCCTGGTATCTCCCACCATGGTCTTGTTTATTGTGTATTAAATCTAAAATCTACCAAATCCAAAGAGAAAATTATATCTTACAGAAATTTCCGAAAATTAAATGAAGCTGAATTTTTATCAGATGTTATATCTTATACATGGCAAGCCATTGAAGATCTCGAGTCAGTAAACAAAACAGTTGAATTCCTAATTATCTCATTTTGAAGCTGTATGAAAAGCATGCTCAGTGGTAACTAGATGTATCAATAAAAAGCATCCAGTACCTTGGCTTCCTCCACATATTCTGTCTGTAATGGTTTGTCGGGACTCTATCTATCGAAGAGCCAGAAGGTAACAAAATGAACTAATATCACTAGCTTCGGAACCAAGTGAAACAACAACTTTGCAACTCCCGTCTACGTTACATAAATACATTATTTTGGATTGGAAACGGTCAACAACTGAGTTGTGGAGAAATGTAACCAAACTCGGATTTGGCAAACTACCTTCGCCTATTCCAGTCAATATACCACTATAAGATTTGAACACTTATTTTCTATCGTTTTCTCAACCTACCTTTGTTGATTCTACACAGAATTATCTATCTGAACTACTTCTTTAGAATAGTAATTATCTGAAGAAAATTTTTTGACTGTACATTTACTTTTTCACAAGATGTTTAAACTTACAGTTTATCATGGGACACCCATTTACTATTTTGCAAAGTGTCTATGATGTGTTTATCATTTAACTGTAATATTATCATGAAACCACACATTTAGTCTTTTACAAAATGTTTGTAACTACAGTTTATTGTGAGACAACAATTTTACTCTTTTACAAAGTGTCTATGATCTGTTTATCATTTAACTGTAGGCCTAATATTATCATGAAACCACAAATTTAGTCTTTTACAAAATGTTTGTAACTACAGTTTATTATGAGACAACAATTTTACTCTTTTACAAAGTGTCTATGATGTGTTTATCGTTTAACTGTGATATTATTATGAAACAACACATTTACTCTGTTACAAGACGTTTATGCTGCAGTTTAACACTATGTTATTACTGCTGAGGCCAAACTAACTATTATTTAGATTTTTAATTATCTAACAGTTCCGAATAACTTTTTACAATTCCATGACCAGAAATAGTAGATACATTGATTGTTAATTCACATAATGTGTAGTTGATGTGTAAACATGAATTTATGAAGTCTGCGTAGTCAACCACCTAAAAATGTCGATGTCTAGAGGACGCCGGACGACCAAACTCGACTAAACATACAACCATCATGGAAGGCCGATGACCTAGTATACGGCACAGACGAGAGCAATGTGTGACCATGGCGCCCCCCACCCCACCCTCCGCCGGTTATCAGAGCTCAAGGTCAGACTGGGGCATGAATGGAACGGTGTGGACAACAGTAGGAACGGTGCGCGCGTCAGTGCCGTGGAGTCGGAGTGTCAGTGAGGATAGGAGAGTAACTTTCGGTCGCGCGGGGACCGACAGCATCCCGCACCATACGAATATGAGAGGTCCCTTTGTCAGATGTCTGTGTTTCATTCTTAATTGACCAATTTTGCATCTTAAGTTACAATATAATAAAATATAATTGTTGTATAACCATGTCTCAACCATACTTATTCTAAATTCTCTCCTTGTTAAAATATGTTCAGATTTTAAATTCAACAGTCACAAAAATAGACGCACGGTTAAAAAAAGGAAACTAGACGAATGGAAACAGAAATGTGATGACTGAACTTGACAATTTTAATTGGTAGGCCTACGTTGTCCAACGGTTAATGTGGGATGGCCAACACTCAGTACCGAATGACGGACCCCTGACGATAAATTGATAACTCGTTTCTTTACGTATGTATCACAGTAGGACTCTAATTCATAGGTGAAGTTCGCGAGTCTTCACTTACAGGTGAAAACGGCAATATACAACTCTCAATTGAACCAAGACAGAATTTTAATTTTGAAAGCGATTTGGCGAAGAAAATAATGACTTCGAATAGTACAAAATCATATTATTACATGCTGCCTAAGGCTTAGTTATATAATTCATGAACTGCCTTCTGAGAAAAAATAAATAAATAAATAAAAAGAAGAAAATTCGTCGTTGATAACAAAAGGTGTGTCTACTATATTAAAATATACATTTCATAGCACTACACAAACATGGAGTTAACATATTTTGTCGTTTGTTTTAAACTACAATTAAACTGTATTGCCAATTTTACATTTACAGAATCCTCGGTTGTTTGTCTTTTAGGAACAGTAAACCAAATTTAATTTTTTCTTTCAGCTTTGACGGATTTAAAATATGAGTACTTTTTTAATTATTTTATTATATTTTTGTCTGTTTCCGACTCTAGACTACGCACAGTCTGTTCACCATGTAGGCTAATTTCCATAGAATGTTATGATTATTTAGAAATTGCAATTTTTGTTGTAATTTAATCCTTAGTTATTAGAAATGTAATTTTTCTTGTATTATTTTAGTTATTTAGCCAATTATATTCTGTGAATGTATAATTCTATGTACTGATTTTTTGAATAAAATTAATTTCAATGTTTCTTCCGTAACCATAATGACAATGGACAACTTGTCTGACAACAGTTTGATTGTTTAACATCTTATATAAACTTATGAGCTCTTTGTCAACATTTGTGCAACATTTACGTACGTGGAGTGTTCTTAACAGGTTTGCTTTATATGATTAACAAACTGAAATTATATATATAACGTTTAAATGAAAAATCGTTTCTTAGCAAGATTACTCTCATCTCTTATGATTATCAAGCGTAAACTTACAATATGTAAGAAAAATGTTCACAAACATACTAGTAATTACGGGAAGGAACAAAAATTAAGTTCTGATTTTAAAAATAAAGTCTATCACAACAATGTTAAAGAATTTATCGGCTACTTTAGTTACATTCATTATACTCACTTCACTTTTGAGGGATTCACTTCCAAACTACATAACATTTTATTTAAAAATAATAAAAATCAGCACATTTCAGTAATCCTTTCTACATAGTATACACAATTCCAGTTAGTGCCATTGTAATAGTTCAAATTTATACTCTAGAATAATTTAATATTTAGTCGAAATTAACATGAGTTAAATTTACATGAATATAAGCATACTTATGTAACCAATAACTAACAACAACTTGTAACTTTAATACCCGTACTTTATTTTTTTATACGTTAAATTTTAATATTTTATCATACAAAAGGAGGTCCAATTACATTCTAGCATTAAAAACGTCATAAACACGTAATAGTGAGCTAGAGATGGTCATCCCTCTTCCGGCTGGCCGACTGATTGATGGGGGCGAGATGACAGATGGTCGATACCACTTCCCCGAGTGACGCCCTGTACAGTTTTCTTCATGATGTCATAAACACGTAGTAGTGAGCTAGGGGTGGTCATCCCTCTCCCGACTGTCCGACTGATTGATGGGGGCGAGATGACAGATGGTCGATACCACTTCCCCGAGTGTGACGCCCTGTACAGTTCTCTTCATGATGTCATAAACACGTAGTAGTGAGCTAGAGGTGGTCATCCCTCTCCCGGCTGGCCGACTGATTGATGGGGACGAGTTGACAGATGGTCGATACCACTTCCCCGTGTGTGACGCCCTGTACAGTTCTCTTCATGATGTCATAAACACGTAGTAGTGAGCTAGAGGTGGTCATCCCTCTCCCGGCTGTCCGACTGATTGATGGGGGCGAGATGACAGATGGTCGATACCGCTAGGGGTGGTCATCCCTCTCCCGGCTGTCCGACTGATTGATGGGGGCGAGATGACAGATGGTCGATACCACTTCCCCGTGTGTAACGCCCTGTACAGTTCTCTTCATGATGTCATAAACACGTAGTAGTGAGCTAGAGGTGGTCATCCCTCTCCCGGCTGGCCGACTGATTGATGGGGACGAGTTGACAGATGGTCGATACAACTTCCCCGTGTGTGACGCCCTGTACAGTTCTCTTCATGATGTCATAAACACGTAGTAGTGAGCTAGAGGTGGTCATCCCTCTCCCGGCTGGCCGACTGATTGATGGGGACGAGATGACAGATGGTCGATACCACTTCCCCATGTGTGACGCCCTGTACAGTTCTCTTCATGATGTCATAAACACGTAGTAGTGAGCTAGAGGTGGTCATCCCTCTCCCGGCTGGCCGACTGATTGATGGGGACGAGTTGATAGATGGTCGATACCACTTCCCCGTGTGTGACGCTTTGTACAGCTACACTCAATCTTACCTTTTGGATTATTATAAACAATAATACTGCCTAAAATCGGTTTTCCGATTATGAAAATAAATCTGGATAAGAAACAGCCTTCTCAAATGGATTTCACACTCAGGTAAAATTACTTTAGCTGTCTCCTATACTGAAAAATATTTTCTATATAAATATCTTAATGGAAAGTAACCAAAATACTATTTTAGCCTAACTTGAGCAGGAGTCGCCGCGCTTGTTGTAAAGAAAGCAGCCAGGCATGACATTCGGGTTGCGCTATTAGATTAGAGTAAGGTACTGCAGATTGTATGAAATCCTTTCTTACCTTCTAAAGATGATACCAAATTTATTTTAGTAGTTATTGCTTTAGAAAATTGGGAAGGCACCTAAAGGAATCCGACCTATTTGTAAAGACAATGTATGTATACCAACCAACCACACAATAATGAGAAAATGTCACAGAAAAAACAAAGTTAACATCCAACACAAAACCAAAATAACCATAGAGGCTGGATTTCGAGTATTTGTTCTTTTAACAAACACTGTTCCACTGTTCAATGCTATGGTCAAACAAGTAGAACCATCAATGGACACAGGTCCAACTGAGTCTCTGGAGGTCACTGTTCCACTGTTCAATGCTATGGTCAAACAAGTAGAACCATCAATGGACACAGGTCCAACTGAGTCTCTGGAGGTCAAACACTGTTCCACTGTTCAATGCTATGGTCAAACAAGTAGAACCATCAATGGACACAGGTCCATCTGAGTCTCTGGAGGTCAAACACTGTTCCACTGTTCAATGCTATGGTCAAACAAGTAGAACCATCAATGGACACAGGTCCAACTGAGTCTCTGGAGGTCAAACACTGTTCCACTGTTCAATGCTATGGTCAAACAAGTAGAACCATCAATGGACACAGGTCCAACTGAGTCTCTGGAGGTCAAACACTGTTCCACTGTTCAATGCTATGGTCAAACAAGTAGAACCATCAATGGACACAGGTCCAACTGAGTCTCTGGAGGTCAAACACTGTTCCACTGTTCAATGCTATGGTCAAACAAGTAGAACCATCAATGGACACAGGTCCATCTGAGTCTCTGGAGGTCAAACACGGTTCCACTGTTCAATGCTATGGTCAAACAAGTAGAACCATCAATGGACACAGGTCCAACTGAGTCTCTGGAGGTCAAACACTGTTCCACTGTTCAATGCTATGGTCAAACAAGTAGAACCATCAATGGACACAGGTCCAACTGAGTCTCTGGAGGTCAAACACTGTTCCACTGTTCAATGCTATGGTCAAACAAGTAGAAACATCAATGGACACAGGTCCAACTGAGTCTCTGGAGGTCAAACACTGTTCCACTGTTCAATGCTATGGTCAAACAAGTAGAACCATCAATGGACACAGGTCCATCCGAGTCTCTGGAGGTCAAACACTGTTCCACTGTTCAATGCTATGGTCAAACAAGTAGAACCATCAATGGACACAGGTCCATCCGAGTCTCTGGAGGTCAAACACTGTTCCACTGTTCAATGCTATGGTCAAACAAGTAGAACCATCAATGTACACAGGTACAACTGAGTCAAACACGGTTCCACTGTTCAATGCTATGGTCAACAAGTAGAACCATCAATGGACACAGGTACAACTGAGTCTCTGGAGGTCAAACACTGTTCCACTGTTCAATGCTATGGCCAAACAAGTAGAACCATCAATGGACACAGGTCCAACTGAGTCTCTGGAGGTCAAACACTGTTTGCTGGCCCTTTTTCCAAGTTTGTGTCTCATAAAATATTGCTACTAGTCTAAAAACGACAGAAGAAATCCATATAATAAAAATCAATATCCTCTCATCAAACATGTCCTGTATATCTGAAATAAGACACCTCGCAAGTATTTAAAGTTAAAACTAGGTTTATTCCCTAAATACAGCCCCCCCCCCCGGCCCCAAACTAAAACAGCCCTTATATTGTGTGACAGTAAAAAACTTTGAACAATTAGTAACATTTTTAAAATGCCACGTTCTAAAATAAGTGAGTCTATAATTGAAAACGCATTAAAAATAAAATGAACCATTTGGAAACTTTGTAGAGTAAAACAAAGTGTTTTACTATCTAAACGTTAATTTTATATGTAAATTTAGAGAGTTAATAAGCCAGATAACTCAAACGATCTTTAAAACCTATTGATAAAGGTACAATGCTGTAGAGAAGGAAAATGACTAAGAAACGTTGTATATACGCATTATGACATTGATATGAATTCTTTTAACAAATCGCCGACGGAAATCAGCATTGACCAGAGTCTCCGGTACTGAACAACTATACGTGGAACGAACTATAGAGTGCCAAGCGCCTCCCACCAGGAAGGGTAGGGTAGAGATGTGCGTGCGCCGCACTGGTCTTAAATCAATCAATATTAACGGCATCAGTACAACACCCCAGTGCCGACACAACAGCCTACATTTGGGTTATGCATTTAACAACGATATTAACTGAATCGTGTCATGTTTATACAAAACACCCACCAATTCTGTTCGTATACTATAGGTCTATACATAGTTACCGATGTCAGTCAACAGACAATGTTTAGTTGTATTCGTTAATTATTGTGTTTTAATACGTTTCCTTCAATAAATTACTCTGAGTAACACGTGTCAAATTCGGAAGTTCCTTCTAACAGTACACAATGCCTGTACACGATTTTTTTTGCTTTTTTGAGTATTACTCGACATACTAAACATACAAATAATAAAACAAGTTTTCCAAATCTTAATAATTTGATTGTTTTCATTGTCACACCAGACACTGCTTGATTACTATTTAAAGTCACTCGTATAAGTCCTCCCTCAGATTCTCAAGTTTCAAGACGCTAAAAAACACTACACGTCAAACATGTGTACATTTATTTAAAGTGACTCGTATAAATCCTCCCTGAGATACACATGTCCTCAAAGTTTCAAGACGCCAGAAAACACTACACGTCAAACATGTGTACATTACTAGAATCTACAGTTTCCGGTGACAACCGCGTCAAGGTACTATCTACAATATTTACATTTCTCTGAGAAACCACTGATGATACCACATCACAGTATGGGCGAAACGTCTGGTCATCTTGTAAATATTGTACATAGTACCTTGACGCGGCTGTCACCGGAAACTGTAGATTCTAGTTATGACACCGGCCGCTTAAGCCTAAGTTCTAAGATGTGTACATTAATTTTAACCAGTAGAATAAATGTGATAAAATGTAATGAAAGTTTTTGCTAGGTAACAATATAACTTTATATACTATGGTAAAAAATTTGTTATCAGCAATCCTTCTACATCCGAGTGTTTAGAATTATGTATCTCGATGTGTAATCACCACTCCCAAATTGTAAACAAATCAACAACCTAATATCTGCCTTCCACCTAGGAGAATCTTCTTCAACCAAAGACTGACGACGAATTTGTACCTATGTAAAACGTATATCAACCGATGTTCTGCATCCTTGTCATTATTACAACGGATTGTCTATTTTTAAGTTTTGTCATTTATCGAATTGTCTTCGATACCAACCTCCAACACTCGATCTAGAGGAATGTTAGGTAACTCTTCTGCAGGAACTTTTACAGAGTGATTGACAAGTAAATTGTAACTCCCATTACCTTGTTTTTTTGTCATTTTAAATACGTGAAATATGTTTCCGGCATTCTTACTAGATACAAGGGACTACACTAATAATGATAGTTGTAAAATGTTTGACCCTCAGATGTTGATATGTTACAACATTTCAAGTGTGCTTGAAAATGTTTAGTCCCCCCCACCACCTGAGGGGGGCCAAATCTTTGAGAGACTGCCAATTCTTGTAGAGCTGTCGGATTTCAAATCTGTAAGTGTATTTTTATTGGCTAACCAAGGCCTTTAAAATGATATGTTAAAATATTATTGTAACATGGCTATAAATACTATTTGACATTCTTTTAATTACCCTCTATCTCCCTTTCCTCTGTGGGCCAAAAAATTTTAAACTATAATTATTAGTGTAGCCCCTTGTATCTAGTAAGATTGCCACAAACAGATTTCACATATCTAAATTAACAAAAAAGTTAAGCGGGGGGGGGGGGTGCAATTTACTTTCCAATCACCCTGTATACAGCTCCCCAAATAAAACTTGACATTATTAAAAAAATTATTAGGAATCTTTCTTCTCAAAGTACAAAACTGATGTTTTCATTACTAATGAAAACATCAATAATAGGCATATCCTATTATGATTCATGTATTCTTGCTATTAAAACTAAGTTCATGTCTTAATTTTTTTCTCCCTCTTTTTTTTACAATTTACGTTTAAAGCTTTTCAATTATGCCATTCATTGTATAGGTAGATGTTGCCTGTATATATCAACATTGCCTTTTCACCCTGAAAACAATTCAACTGTGTATTTAAAATTCGAAGGGGTTGCACTGTTTCCAAGATATCAGTAGGTTAAATATGTAGAAGATAACCAAAGATTTGTAATGAGAAGATTGCGAAGACAGTCATATGACAAGTCTACTAACATTGCTTTCTCACCCCGAAAAAAAGGGTATTTAAAATCAAAAAGGGCTGTACTGTTTCCAAGATATTACTGTAGTAGGTTAAAGATGTAGAAGTCAACTTAAAATTTGTAATGAGACGTCAGTAATGTGAAAAGTCTACTAACATTGCTTTTTCACCCCGAAAACAATGGTGTATTTAAAATCCAAAAGGGCTGTACCGTTTCCAAGATATCAGTAGGTTACAGATATATAAAATATTAACCAACTGACCTCTTCACATCTTTAGCCTATTGATATCTTGATATCAGTAAAAAACCATTTTCAATTAATTTACACCATTTTCAATTTTAAATACACCATTGTTTTCAGGGTGAAAAGGCAATTTTAATAGACATGTTGCATGACTATCTTTCCATAAAGAATTCGGAACTTGACTCTTATATCTTGGACCTCAGGTTACTTCCAATATTTCACAATACTTCAAAAGTTAGAGCGTCTACCTATATGATTGGAATAACTGGAAAAAAAAACTTTAAATGTAAATTGTAGATAAAAAGTGGGGGAAGGGACTTTATAGCCACCCTGTAGTTGTTTACCCTTGCTTTGCTATTGTTAAACATAATCACTACAATTAGATGTTAAATTTCAATAAGCCCATTTCATTTATTGATTTAATTTATAAATTACCTTAGCCCGTTTCAAGTATAATTTCATGTTTTTATGTAATGAACGCTGATTAATAAAATAAACATAATACAGTAATTCTATTAGATTGGCAATGACAGACCTGTAATTAATGTCTGCACTAACTGTAGAGTAACTACCAATGTGTTTGTAATTATTTATCATGTTGAATTCGGTAAAACATGATAACAAATATTTAAAATAGGCATGATCCATTCTGCCAAGGTAGACAAAGAAAGATGACTTTTTGATTAAATTACATATATGGTTGCCAAGTTTGATTTGTTTCAACCTACTGCCACTGAATTTTATAAAACTTTCTATATTATAGTTATAAAATGCATTTATTTCATACATAGTATATAGAATCCAAATCAGTGAAATAATTTATTAGAATCCATCACAACAATATAGTGAAAGTTCATCCAGGCACCCAGTTGAGCGCTCTAATGAATTTTGGTTTAGCTACACTGCAACTGTTGTGAGGAGTAGCAAAGAGCCTGCTTCACTAACACATTCTACGTGTTTACCTCCCTACTTTCTCCACCTGCCCTGCCTGCTAATTGTACAAAAGTACATTACTCCCTCATTTATAGTACACTCTAGCTGTGAGTTTCTTATATATTAGTAATCTACTCTTTCAGCAAAGATTATCGTACAAATTTCAACATAACATTTGTACTGGGGTCATTGATAGAAAATAATTTACACGGTGCAAATTTTTTTTAGTTTTACTTTACGTAGTTTGATTAAATATAGGTTGGTTATGGTGGAAACTTTTTGTCCACTATATTCTACAAATTTTAATAAAATATACCACATGGTTTCTTAACGAGTTTTGTAGACCTACCTACATATAACAAATTAGCTACTTTAGGTAACCATATCTCCATAAAAAATTCTTTTTAATTTTTCCTATAGATAAGACACATTTAATAGTTTACTTACAAGATGAACACTTTTAATAAAACTTTACCCGTCAAACCAACAAACGTCGCATAGAATGTGTGGAACAGATCAAGCAAAAACTATAACCATGTACTCACGGATGACCTTGTAAATTATGAATCCACTATACTGGTTAGAGTTAACTGTCAGTGCCTCACAAAGTGTATGCGAAAGTCAAAGTATCATATTCCTTGTAGTACCAACTACCAAGTAAGCCTTCATATTTAGGTTGTGATTTACTCGAGCTTAAAACATCACAATGTAACCATAGAGCAAGTAATGCAAATAGAGTAGGCATTGGCAAGCCGTACCAGACGAGCAGTTGAAGCCAGGTCTGTCATCTTGATGGTAGCCAGATCTTCTTTGTCTCACCGTGTTGGGCAGACAACTCAAAGTAAGTATTTTATTTTCATCAAATATTAAGCCATGTAGACAAAAAAAATGTTGAATATAAGCACTTGCTTAATTATTGGGTATATAATGCAGAATCTAATAAAATAATTTTGCTATAGCCAACAGTTTACTTGTAATAATATTTGTAACAAGTAGCAAACCAATTACAAAATTCAACTGACAAAAAAAATGTTGGACATTTTTTGGTTGGATGATTTTCTTCGGTGAGAAAGTTTGAGGTTGTTAATTAAGGTTTGATAACATAAAAAGATTTTGATTCTAGGACAATTATTTTCTTTGTATGTTGTGGTAAAGAGGAAGATGTAAAATCATCATGTGTGAAGTTTATATACTTGCCTAATGGCTCAATGTTCACCAATTAGTTTGACAAGCTACTTTTGCATATTTTTCATATAATATATACAGGTTGGAAAAAAGTATAGAAGTCCTTTCACAACGTCATTTTTCTCCATAGATAATATGATCATTTAACTTTTTTTAATAATATTGATCAAATTAATTACCTTGAAATTAAAATGACTGCTACTCTGGAAAGGATAAACCTTTCCAAGTCCAGTTTGTGGCAATTGATTTATCTTGAATAGACCTTTCATTCGATACCAAACTTGACCTAGACTTACATTGAAAGTTTTCTTTCAACTGCTTGTGGGCCGTCCCCTTGAAAAAATGAAATGTCACGAATGGTGTCAAAAAGTATGTTCTTTGTAACCATGATCATGTACAAGATTTCACTTTTATAAGTGAAGTCATACAAAAGTTTTGAAAGCTTTATTTTTTTCTACCCTGTATATTAAAATATATGTAAGCTATGAATACATATTCTACGCAGACTACAGGCTCGATGCTCCATCCTGGGTCGGTAAGTGGAGCAGGGTGACGGTGACTTCACCGCAGGAAGGTCTATTCACTACTATTTGTTTTACTTGCTCTGTGAATATAAATAACAAATTTACACTTCTGCCAAAGAAATTATGTTCTTTCGTAAGGTTATGAACTATGCCCATTTTGAGGACATGCCACACCCCACCTCTGCCTCATGCTTCAAGGAAGGACATGCCACACCCCACCTCTGCCTCATGCTTCAAGGAAGGACATGCCACGCCCCACCTCTGCCTCATGCTTCAAGGAAGGACATGCCACGCCCCACCTCTGCCACATGCTTCAAGGAAGGACATGCCACGCCCCACCTCTGCCACATGCTTCAAGGAAGGACATGCCACACCCCACCTCTGCCACATGCTTCAAGGAAGGACATGCCACACCCCACCTCTGCCACATGCTTCAAGGAAGGGCATGCCACACCCCACCTCTGCCTCATGCTTCAAGGAAGGACATGCCACACCCCACCTTTGCCTCATGCTTCAAGGAAGGACATGCCACACCCCACCTTTGCCTCATGCTTCAAGGAAGGACATGCCACACCCCACCTCTGCCACATGCTTCAAGGAAGGACATGCCACACCCCACCTTTGCCTCATGCTTCAAGGAAGGACATGCCACACCCCACCTTTGCCACATGCTTCAAGGAAGGACATGCCACACCCCACCTCTGCCACATGCTTCAAGGAAGGACATGCCACACCCCACCTCTGCCACATGCTTCAAGGAAGGACATGCCACACCCCACCTTTGCCTCATGCTTCAAGGAAGGACAGGCCACACCCCACCTTTGCCTCATGCTTCAAGGAAGGACATGCCACACCCCACCTTTGCCTCATGCTTCAAGGAAGGACATGCCACACCCCACCTTTGCCTCATGCTTCAAGGAAGGACATGCCACACCCCACCTTTGCCTCATGCTTCAAGGAAGGACATGCCACACCCCACCTCTGCCTCATGCTTCAAGGAAGGACATGCCACACCCCACCTCTGCCAAATGCTTCTGGATTACAGCAGCAAGTTATATTATAAGACACCCTGCCAATTCTCATTTTGTATAAACAATTGCATAAATTCATTTATTTACAGCGCTGTATAGTAATAATTAAGCTCGGTACCTTTACAATACTCATATCTTTTGTAAAAACCTTAATTTAAATGTGTTAAATGTAATTAAAAACTAGGGGAAACCCCGGCACTCACTGCGCTCGTGACACCTTGGTCTTCGGCCTCGGCATGTAACTTTTGATTTCAAATATTAGTAAATTAAACTGTATTAAGTAAAATCATATTACTTAAATTCATTTACAGTAGCTCACTCACTGCACTTGATTTGCACTCTATAGTATAATAATTATAAACAACCAATGTTGCTGACACGTAGGAAAAAGATACATTCTGTTTAAGCCAAGTTCACCATACTATTTGTCATGAGAGATTAGCAATTTTTAATTTTCTAAAATAGCCGCAGATACATTACATTATCATGAATATGATACAGCCCGATACAGGCCATGGCTCTAGGCGTGTAGGAGAGGTAGTGCATGCAAGAGAGTGAATATCCCCCACCATACTTCTCCTAAGTCTATTGTGTACAGCCTATTCAAAATGTAGCCTTAGATATGATTTATGTTGGCTGCTATGTATGTTTACATCATTTGGTGGATGGTGCTTGTGTAAATATGTCAACATGGTTTACAAATTATTAAGATAACACATTGGAATAAAGATTGGATGTTAATAACATTAATTAAAATAATAGTTCTTCTTTTATATTATGATTTTACAATAACTTATGTGGTTACTTGCCACAAGAAAAATGTAAACAATCATTAATTAATAAAAAAAATGTTTTAAATAAATAAAAAAAATAGCTGATTTTGTTCTATTTGTGAAC
The DNA here is from genome assembly GCA_035578905.1 of Stictocephala bisonia. NCBI lineage: Eukaryota > Metazoa > Arthropoda > Insecta > Hemiptera > Membracidae > Stictocephala > Stictocephala bisonia. Next base: position 2,657,378 of record JAQJVL010000081.1, read on the forward strand.
ATGGTAATTAAAAAATATGGTAGGTATCACTATCACAAGAAGGCTGTGCAGTACACTTTGACTTCACATGGGTAAAATCAGCTGGTTTGATTATTCTATTAAATACTGGTATCTAAATCTACCAATCATGTGGAAGTATTTTCTAGGTACCGTGTCAGAGATGTTTATTTTTTAACATGAATGTACAACTGTCGTTGGATGCGTCCATTGATGCGCATGCTCAGAAATATGGACTGGTCAATAATTTAATAATACCTGTACTTACTTATTGATGTAATTATGGTACAAGCGAGCTTTAGGTATGAATGAACAAGTGATTGTAAATGGCCTCCTCCATGCATGTATGCATTTTGACCTTTGATTGACCCTTACAAGAACAATAGTCTGCTATTACTGGCAGTACCATCTATTGTTTGGATAAGCCAACATTTAGATGTTGTTGAAAAATTGAAATTTAATCAAGTGTATACAAATTTTGTAATATAAACATTTAATTGATTTGTTTCAAAGGCAAAAGCTCTAGTGAAGAAGGTCTAATTTGAATAAAACAATTACTTCCATATAATTATTGTAAGATGTCTGCTTATTTTTCCTTAACCCTTTGCACTCTGACGTCCGATATTTCGGACAATTGAGTTTATGCCAAAAACTCCGACGTCCGAAATTTCGGACGATCACTAAATGTGCCAAAAACTCCGACGTCCGATTGATCGGACGTTCAAAATATATTTTTTGCTGGCTTTATATACTTTCAAAATGCGCTCAAATTACGATATAATAAACTTCGTTAGTTATAGTTTAGCGTAGTAGTACTTTATAGTGTACTCTATGGAATATTATTTTTCAGCAGTCGTTTTTTACAGCTGTTTTGGCGCGTGCAAACGACTGGGACCGACACAGTCGCATGGTTTTGCGCGGGAACCGTCAGACACACATGCTAATAAATCAATACTTCCTAGTCTGTAAATACTGTATATATATATATATATATATATATATATATATATATATATATATACAGTATCTATATATATATATATATATCTTTATTCATCTGTGTTTTTTCAAGTTTCTATAACATTTCATTTTATCAGCTGTTTGACAATTTTCATTATTTTACGATTTTTGACCTTGTGGCTTTAGCAACAAACATTTTATAATTAAATATATATATATATATATATATATATATATATATATATTAGAATTTTTCATTGTTACTGATACATTATACATCATTTGAAGTTATAAAATAAATGAGACTAGTGCTGCAGAATCAAAGTTTATCAGAGAACATAATACATTGTATATATGCAAAATTTAGAATTTGTCAAGATTTCAACAAATGCTTACCAAGGACTTATTTATGAAGTTAAGTGCATGAAATTTTGCATAAAAGTTTGTAATTATACAAGGAACATAATTATAACAATGATTTATAATAGGTCAATGCAATTTTTTATAGTTATAAGGGTTCAAAGTTAATTTTTTAAAAACCATTTAGGTATACATTTTTAATAACATAAAAAAATATATATATATATAAATTATTTTAATTTTATAATTTTATTTTTTTTACATGCAGAATATTATAACAGAAACAACAAAACGTAAATCATAGTTCTAAGTTATAAAATAACTAAATTATGAATTTTTTATAAAACCCTTACAATATTGGCAAAATGGGCTTGGAGTTTTTCGCTAGTACTTTACTAACATGGACTGGAGTTTTTGGCACCGACCAACATTTTTGTCCAGAGTGCAAAGGGTTAAGACAAACATGGTGAAATAAAATTCTCTCCATTTACAAAGAAGCACTTAATATTATCAGAATAAATCAACAAACATTTGATGGATTATGTTAGGTAAGGAGTTTGTCCTGTAATAAATACTGAACAAAAGAAGACATCAGTTTCCTATGTAATTTCACTGATATCTATTTTAATTGTGTTACATTATAACTGCTTATATAGGCTGCAAATTTGACGTCTTGAAATAAACTGACAAAATCCCCCAAATGTGAACATTGCTATGGTCAAACTTTATTCAACACACTCAGAGTAAGTTGACCAACACACCTGTCTACAATTGGCTCATTTACTGTGAGATACATATATGAAAGCAGTACCTCACCAATCAGGTTATATCCCACATGCCATATGTGTTATAACACTTAGCTGAGTGACCAATCAAGTCATGAGCTACCTCCGAACTGTTGTAGGTGTTGGAGCACTTACTGAGAGCGATGACATGAGTTACTTCCCACATGTTGGATGTGTTTGTAGCACTTAGCTGAGAGACCAGTCAAGTCACGAGTTACCTCCCACATGTTGTATGAGTTGTAGAACATAGGTGTGAGACCAGTCAAGATATGAGTTACCTCCCACGTGTTGTATGTGTTGTAGAACATATGTGTGGGACCAGTCAAGTCATGAGTTACTTCCCACATGTTGGATGTGTTTGTAGCACTTAGCTGAGAGACCAGTCAAGTCATGAGTTACCTCCCACGTGTTGTAGAACATAGATGTGAGACCAGTCAAGTCATGAGTTACCTCCCACATGTTGTAGAACATAGATGTGAGACCAGTCAAGTCATGAGTTACCTCCCACATGTTGTATGTGTTGTAGAACATAGGTGTGAGACCAGTCAAGTCATGAGTTACCTCCCTCATGTTGTATGTGTTGTAGAACATAGGTGTGAGACCAGTCAAATCATGGGTTACCTCCCACATATTGTATGTGTTGTAGCACTTAGCTGAGAGACCAGTCAAGTCATGAGTTATCTCCCACTTTCTGTATGTGTTGTAGCACTTAGCTGAGAGAGCAATGAAGTCATCAGTTACTTCCCACATGTTGTATGTGTTGTAGCACTTAGCTGAGAGAGCAATGAAGTCATGAGTTATCTCCCACATGTTGTATGTGTTGTAGCACTTAGCTGAGAGAGCAATGAAGTCATGAGTTACTTCCCACTTGTATGTGTTGTAGCACTTAGCTGAGAGAGCAATGAATTCATGAGTTACTTCCCACATGTTGTATGTGTTGTAGCACTTAGCTGAGAGAGCAATGAAGTCACGAGTTATCTCCCACATCACACAGATATAAATATACTCTCCTGGCTCATTTACAGAGACTTTGAACACCTAGCAATATTTTTTGTAAGCATTATAATCCATTCTTTGCACATTTTTTATCATCTTTAATTTTTCTTCGTCATTTATTGCTTATTGATTATCTATGAAGGAAGTAGCATTTTTAACAAACAAAAATCAAATATGATAGTGTTTAATCCAACTAAACCCTACTTAATTACAACTTTTAATTTACTAGTTTTTAGCCAACTGGAACATTTAATAGCTGTAAATATCACTGTAAGGGAACTTGATGACCCTAGCAACTTCATAAGACATATTTCTCTCTTGAATTTAATATTTGTTTTTAGTTCATTTTTAAAATTAATTTTTGCCTCAAAGTAATTTTACTTAGTTCATTTTTAATTATTTAAATGGACACATATTAATTTTATTAAAATAACCTATAGAAAAAAAAAGTTGAATCTTGTATACACATTTATAAATAAGCCCAATAATTTGACTGACAGACAGTCTGTCAGTTTTTCTCAATTTCTCAAAACCTTGGCTTTGGACCATGAAACTTGGTACAAATATTCTTTAGAGGCTCTAGATGTGTACTAAGAAAGGATTTTAAAATATATTTACTTAAAGTGTTAAAATAACTCTGTAAAATAAATATTGATAGTAGTTTTTTTATGTTTATTGACGATTTCGCAACTTTCTTTGAAAGAGAGAATTAGAAAATGGTAAGGGGAAAAACTCAAATTACTTTATCTAATTTGAAGAAGTGGTTTGATCAAAATATGTTAACACTTAACATATCTAAAACAACATTTATGTAGATATCTTTAAATCACTTTATCAGATTTTGACAGCATTTCATCGACACCCTTATGGACATTGTTTGCCTGTTAGTTGTACTTGTAACTGCATCGAAAGGCCTGTTATACATAGGGCAGTAAACTGCCTCCACCGCCGGTATGATTCAGTTAGTCATAACTGTAGTCCACCGTTAGTTAGTTTGTTGTTACTTAAAAGAATTTTGGTTTTCAGGTAGTGCTACACAGAACCTTTTGTTCAAGGATTTCAACATTTTTTAAAAGTTTAGATTAGAATTAGTCTACTATGAAATACAATACATTCTAGATTTATGACTTTATCGTTGATACCAGATTAGAAGAAAAAAAATGTGCTTCTTAGTGTACATGAAATTTAACAAGAAAAGAGAATAATTTAGATTGAGTTATCTACTCAACATTTATTATTTGCAACAACATTCTTTTTTTTTTTTTAGTACATAAAAATATTTCTATATAAAGCAACAAAACATGATTAACCTGTTGCGATCATCATTATTATTATTATTATTTCTTTGTCATATTAATACTTATGATTTTTAAGTATTTTACTAAAATAATAACATAACTAACTTTCTCCCAAATACTAAAGAACTATTCCAGATGCAACTATAAAGAAGTACATTTAATTAATGCCTAGTGACATGGTTTTCTCAGCTATCAATGAGAGTGGTGATAGATTTGATTAAAAGCAAGGTAAAACATCGGTTTCAAGAGTAATGGTTCCCAGTTCACAATAAGAAGCTCTCAACCTGCTTGCAGTTACATTTTTAATTTAAAATAACTACCAGAAAAATGTTAACAATTTTTTGTACCAAATAACGTCAAAATGAAACATGTTCTATTCAGTTAGACGTCAAATGCATAAAAAACCCCCTATTTTGATTACTATCCAAACAAAAAAATCTACCACAATCTTCCAATGTACCCTAAAATATTTAAAAGTGAACTTTTAATCGTATTAATGAATCCATCCTATGAAAAATAATTCTTCTTTTTTGGGTTTAGATCATTTGAAATATAAATACTAAACTTACATTCCTAAAGTAATTAATTAAATAAAAGTGTATTTTTTGTAATTTTATCAACATAAATAATTAATTAAATAAAAGTGTATTTATTGTAATTATATCAACATAAATATAAAAGTATTTGTACTTGTTTTACCAGAATGTATTTGAGTTTAGAGCTAGCTAAGAGTGCTCTGCTAATGAACCCTAAGTGGCTGCCATTTGTCTGGTGCCAAACAAACCTCACGTTAACTAACAATCCAGAAGGGAACAAACGTCTCCTATTTAACATGAAATACTTGGAAGTTAAAGGTGAAAATTGTACATTTACCTAGAGAGATTACACAGGCTGCCAACTAAATGAAATGACTACGAGTACACATCTCTTTGTTAGGCCACAAAACCATTTAAGATAACAAACAACTTATTCTCAGAAATAAACTTAAGATTGAAGTCCAAGAGAAACTCTAACTTACAACTGAAATTAAAATGTCTAATTTATTTATTTATTTTTATTTATTTATTCATAAGACGCCGATCGTCAAGATATGGGCGAATATGGATTTCGAATAGAGTGTGATGAGTGTATATGAGCGAATGTAGTCATTGTTACAAACTAAGGCCGACTATTCCTTAGAAAGTGTCATTAATTAATAGCCCAATGACAAATGAACAGCCGGTGGTTATCAGCTGATCCTTCTCAAAATGTATTGACTCTGATTGGGATCGAACTGAGAACCTTTAGCACTTGAAGCTGAGAAAGAAATAAAACAAGGTAAACTCGGAAACAATTAAAGGATTTAAAGAAATAGAAGAAGGTTTGTAGAGAAATGGATACAAAAAAAATATTGATTTTCCGTGTTTGAGAGTGGTTTAACCCTTTGAATCCCGGGTATTTTTTTAAAAATATCTGCCAAAAATCCTAGCATTTTTATTGTGGTATCTGCCAAAAATCCCGGGTCTATTTTGCCAATTTCGCAGTATTTTACTAAAAAATTAATTTTTAGCTTGTTTTTAATAAAACCTCATGATTCTGTTACCACTTTATTCCAAATAAAGTGTACTACAAAACTACATAAATATAAAATAAGTATTCAAATAACAAATTTTTTGTAAAAATAAAGTACTTACCGAAAAAAAATTTTTGCCGAAAACTTTTCACTTTTTGTCCATGAAGGAAGTAGTAAAAAATTAGATATGACAAATATGATTGTATCACCTTGAAGCCCATTGTTTATTTAACAACTTCATAAAATTTCATCGCTTTATCACAAAAAATAAAATAGACAATAATAGTTGTCAAGCTGTCAGCTGACCGTCATAGAGATCGACGCGAATTGCAATGCTCAGTTGATTATAGGTTATAAAATAATTCAATGTGCTATATAAAGTTCAGAAATAATTTATACATAAACTATGATTCTTTACGGTCGGCTTAGTATAAAACATGTGTAATTTTATCATAATTTAATATTAGAAAAAAATTTTTTTTTAAGGTTCGTATATACGGACGTCATGATTTCTTGCTGATACCCTTCAGGTGCGTATATACGAACGCCGGGATTTCTTGCAGATACTTTTCAGGTTCGTATATACGAACCTCGGGATCGTAAGGGTTGAGAGAAGACAAAAAATTTATCAATAAAAGGTAAATTTATTTAATATAACTGTCTCTCTGATGAAATATTTTTCAAATCACAGATCCAAAGCCAATCAATATGTCAGTGTTTTAAGATACAAACACTCATATTACTTTTCATGCTTTATGTTGAAGACAGTCATTGCATCTGTCTTGAGCTAACTACATACCAATATTTTCGTAAACTATCTGCCTATCCTTCATCTATCTCTCATAAATGATATCATTGACACTATACAAACAAAATGACAGACCAGGCAATGCATTTTCTATAGCATGTGCCTGTGTTGCTAACTCACCATTGACGTTGTGCTGGCTGTAGTTGTACGTGAGAGGAACTGAGTGCAAGGCCCTAGCAGACCACCTGCGGTGACGACTGTCTTCATCATCATCATTGGCCCTCTCCCCAACTTCACCCAGGTAGTGCACCTTCTCATAGCGGTCCAAATACCTGAAAAATATGGATACATGATAAACCTGACTACAAGAGCACAAAGAGGTTAGATCAACAAGACATCAAAATTTAATTTTACATTAATATGCACTATTATTAAATTTTGTTTTGTCTATAGGTAAACAAGCATTACTGGAGCATACTAATATCAATGATCCAGTAATAATACAGTAATAAGCATTGTCACAGTAAATATTTCTTTATTTGATTTTTTGCATACAAAATAAGAAGAATCTGAATTTGTTACCAACTTACACAAACATTTTGGAATCTTCCAAGATCAAAGGAGAAGTTTAGGCTTATGATAAAATCCATTTGCTTTATTTAGTCTCATGTGTAGATGGACTCCAATTGTGATAAAAACAAACTAATCTTAGCCATTAATTTAAAGAATGACCTAAATATTATCTTATGTAATATATTATTGTAATATTTTTGCCTTTCTGAAGAATATCATCCATATGTTAAGCATTATTCAAAAGGGGTATATAAAATTAAACAGATCTGAACATCTTAAATGATTAAAAGATCTTATCATATTCCAGTTATTGTTCGACTCAAAGTGCTGGGTGGTGAATCCAAGTTTCTATGTCAGTGTTAATCTTACTTTATATTCTATGTATATTCTATTAATTTTTATTTTCTATTCTATTTATATTCTATTCAGTGTTAATTTACATTCTATATCAGTGCAGCAGTGTTTATTTACGAACACAGGTTATTTTTTTTCCAAATATAAATTAATCTTATCATTATTTTATCAAACACTACCCTATCATCACAATATCGGTAATTTTGCTAATCAGTTTTGTGTAGATATCGACTAGCCATCACATGCTTTAACTTTGGAGTTGAAAAGTATCCATAACAGCAAACGAAACTATCAGACATGAAGCTCCAACATTCATCAAATCATGTGAGGGAGAAATAAATTAATTAGTTTGTCAAAAATACCTCAATTTGTCAACACATTTTAAACGCAAACTTTCCCTTGTTTATTAGCAAATTTTATTTCAGGTTATAGCTTGGGAATGTTCCCAACCCCTATCCTGTTTCCTTGTATGGCGCTCCATCTTGGAACTCCTGTGTTGTCGCGGAACTACGAGTCTGACGCCAGACTACTACGTATCGTAGTAACGGCGGGCGGTAGCGTGGTGGGGGTTTCATTGAGTTAAAGAACACGCGGCGCCGAGAGGGGAGGTGCTCGCCCCATGATAGCGCGCCACGACCTTGGCTTATCGGTCACCGGCACGACTCGCCGGCCGGCTTCCGGCAACACATCTCGTGGGCCATCTACGCACGCCTCTCCCTAAAGGCAGCAGGACGATAGAATGCCGATCTACATGAGTATGAGGGTAGCGACTGCTGCGGAAATGGCATGCTCTACCACATACTTGTTTCACAACTACAGTATATAAAGAAACAAAAATACGAAATATAAAATACTAATCAATATTTCAAAATTATATTTTTAACTCTACGTCAAACATACAATAATGCAAAAATGAAATTGCTAATTGATCTGACATTCATAAGGAACACAATTAGACTAAAACGTTTTTCTTTTGAAATGCATATGTACAATAATTGTTTATTAAAAATAATACGCAGACTTGTTCAATCTAAGGTTGAAAACGTAATGTGAACTTCTGGTTGACCTTCGAGATACTTGATCCTTCAAGTGTAGTCACACTGTCAGTAAGTGAACAACTTTGAAGGATGTGAGGCGTTTATAACAATAAGTATAACTTGGAATTGCACTGAAACAACGTTACACATCCACAATGGTAAGTAAAATTTAGTTAATGGTCGTCTGAAATGCAAGATTTTCGAGCTTTCGTTTATTTTTGTTTAGTGAAGTGCAGCCTCCATTTTCCTTGCACTTAAGATATACGTAAAGTACTTTATTAGAAAGGTCATTTAAATGATTAATTAGATCTAAATAAAGAATATTACTCAGATTAATTCTGCTATTTTAGCTGTCCTCTTCATTTTACGTTTGACAATAATTTGAGCAACATTGTTTACAACCTTTAATTCCTATTTCGCATACAATGTTTCTTAGGACTGTGGTTTACTTAGTATACGAGTTTGTTATGACTATTTTTCTTCTCCCGGAGAACAAACACGTTGCAAAATGTCCTCACTTCCACAATCAATGGCCACAATCTTTTCATTTACGCATATAATTCCAAATAAAATCTAGAGGGAATCAATGCACTACATACTTCTTCGCCAGTTTGAGGAGTAACCAATATCGTACTTCTAACCCCATCCGTACTATCTAAGGTAATAGTGGTTACAGCCGGAGCACTGTTGGGTCTCAAAGTGAGGATTACGGCACGAGTTTAATCTCGTCTACAGTTTACTTTATCTACCTACTCCTCGCTAAATGACTTAATGTGCAACCTCTATACTGTTGTTAGGTGCGTTCCAACATGGAATTATGAGTGCAGACCGTTGCCACACCCCCTTCTCTCTGAAACACAGTATTTGATCGACGAACTAGGTCGTCGTCACAAGCGTGATAGCTGTAGCACGCATTTCACCAAGGACTTGGATATAGTACTTATGTGGTAAGCTAACTGTAAGGACGTAATATAATATTTAACTAAAACAATTTAAAGATTCGTTCCCTTGTAGGATGTATTAGACCAGTAAGTATGTGCTGGTGCTAAGTATAAAAGTTACTTTGAGTAATACCAGAAAAGTTTGCAAGATCCGCTTCAAGACTTGTCCTTTGCAACTGAGTGTATTGAGTACATTCAATTCCTGTACATTAGCCACTTATTGTACACATACACGTACTATATGTTTAAAAATCAATATGAACAACAAAGAAAATACACACAAGCAAAAGTGTACTTTTAGTACTGAGTGTATTAGCTACTTCCAAACGTGTTCTGGAAAAGTATGCAGAGCCGCTTACATTCTTAGAAATGAGACGACGAAACAACAACATTGTGTGTACTTTAAGGCGAATATGATGATTACATGAGTCTGAATGACCAGTACAGTCTGCTTTACTAACTGAGTTTGATTATTCCTCATTCATTAATAGCCCAATAGCAGGGCAACTAAGGGACCTACAGCTTGAGGTCCAATCCGAACCACGTAGTGTTGGACTAATTTTAAACTAACTAACAAGCCTGATACACAGTTCTCCCCTTTACTAAACATCCAGACACTGATTACCACCCAACATGGACATCCCAAACTTCTCTAGTACTGGTTCCGTCGATGATAACCATTGAGCGGAAGCCATTTCAGTATGAAGAGGACCGACATAGAACCTATCGCATACAATCACTTTATCAATACAGAACGTGCCCTAAGGAACTGAGTTTATTCATTACATCTGTCCTTAAAAAAAGGGGACATGAGAAACTTAATACATTCTTGCCCGTCGTGAGTATATTAGCCAATTCAGAACGTGCTCAAAAGATCTGTGTATTCACCACTTATAGACATGTATATATTACTGGCACTCAGTATATATTAGCTACTGCGAGAATTGCCCTCAGGAACAGTATGTATGGACCACTCCAGGACATATCTATTGAACCTGGGTACATCAGCCACTTATAGACATGTATATAGTACTGGTACTCAGTATATATTAGCTACTGCGGGAATTGCCCTCAGGAACAGTATGTATGGACCACTCCAGGACATGTCTATTGAACCTGGGTACATCAGCCACTTATAGACATGTATATAGTACTGGTACTCAGTATATATTAGCTACTGCGGGAATTGCCCTCAGGAACAGTATGTATGGACCACTCCAGGACATGTCTATTGACCCTGGGTACATCAGCCACTTATAGACATGTATATAGTACTGGCACTCAGTATATATTAGCTACTGCGAGAATTGCCCTCAGGAACAGTATGTATGGACCACTCCAGGACATGTCTATTGACCCTGGGTACATCAGCTACTTATAGACATGTATATAGTACTGGTACTCAGTATATATTAGCTACTGCGGGAATTGCCCTCAGGAACAGTATGTATGGACCACTCCAGGACATGTCTCTTGGACCTGAGTACATCAGCCACTTATAGACATGTATATAGTACTGGTACTCAGTATATTAGCTACTGCGAGAATTGCCCTCAGGAACAGTATGTATGGACCACTCCAGGACATGTCTATTGAACCTGGGTACATCAGCCACTTATAGACATGTATATAGTACTGGTACTCAGTATATATTAGCTACTGCGAGAATTGCCCTCAGGAACAGTATGTATGGACCACTCCAGGACATGTCTATTGACCCTGGGTACATCAGCCACTTATAGACATGTATATAGTACTGGCACTCAGTATATATTAGCTACTGCGAGAATTGCCCTCAGGAACAGTATGTATGGACCACTCCAGGACATGTCTATTGACCCTGGGTACATCAGCCACTTATAGACATGTATATAGTACTGGTACTCAGTATATATTAGCTACTGCGGGAATTGCCCTCAGGAACAGTATGTATGGACCACTCCAGAACATGTCTATTGAACCTGGGTACATCAGCCACTTATAGACATGTATATAGTACTGGTACTCAGTATATATTAGCTACTGCGGGAATTGCCCTCAGGAACAGTATGTATGGACCACTCCAGGACATGTCTCTTGGACCTGAGTACATCAGCCACTTATAGACATGTATATAGTACTGGTACTCAGTATATTAGCTACTGCGAGAATTGCCCTCAGGAACAGTATGTATGGACCACTCCAGGACATGTCTATTGACCCTGGGTACATCAGCCACTTATAGACATGTATATAGTACTGGCACTCAGTATAATGTATATAGTATTAGCTACTGCGAGAATTGCCCTCAGGAACAGTATGTATGGACCACTCCAGGACATGTCTATTGACCCTGGGTACATCAGCCACTTATAGACATGTATATAGTACTGGTACTCAGTATATATTAGCTACTGCGGGAATTGCCCTCAGGAACAGTATGTATGGACCACTCCAGGACATGTCTATTGAACCTGGGTACATCAGCCACTTATAGACATGTATATAGTACTGGTACTCAGTATATATTAGTTACTGCGGGAATTGCCCTCAGGAACAGTATGTATGGACCACTCCAGGACATGTCTATTGACCCTGGGTACATCAGCCACTTATAGACATGTATATAGTACTGGTACTCAGTATATTAGCTACTGCGGGAATTGCCCTCAGGAACAGTATGTATGGACCACTCCAGGACATGTCTATTGAACCTGGGTACATCAGCCACTTATAGACATGTATATAGTACTGGTACTCAGTATATATTAGCTACTGCGGGAATTGCCCTCAGGAACAGTATGTATGGACCACTCCAGGACATGTCTCTTGGACCTGAGTACATCAGCCACTTATAGACATGTATATAGTACTGGTACTCAGTATATTAGCTACTGCGAGAATTGCCCTCAGGAACAGTATGTATGGACCACTCCAGGACATGTCTATTGACCCTGGGTACATCAGCCACTTATAGACATGTATATAGTACTGGTACTCAGTATATATTAGCTACTGCGAGAATTGCCCTCAGGAACAGTATGTATGGACCACTCCAGGACATGTCTATTGACCCTGGGTACATCAGCCACTTATAGACATGTATATAGTACTGGTACTCAGTATATATTAGCTACTGCGAGAATTGCCCTCAGGAACAGTATGTATGGACCACTCCAGGACATGTCTATTGAACCTGGGTACATCAGCCACTTATAGACATGTATATAGTACTGGTACTCAGTATATATTAGCTACTGCGAGAATTGCCCTCAGGAACAGTATGTATGGACCACTCCAGAACATGTCTATTGAACCTGGGTACATCAGCCACTTATAGACATGTATATAGTACTGGTACTCAGTATATATTAGCTACTGCGGGAATTGCCCTCAGAAACAGTATGTATGGACCACTCCAGGACATGTCTCTTGGACCTGAGTACATCAGCCACTTATAGACATGTATATAGTACTGGTACTCAGTATATTAGCTACTGCGAGAATTGCCCTCAGGAACAGTATGTATGGACCACTCCAGGACATGTCTATTGACCCTGGGTACATCAGCCACTTATAGACATGTATATAGTACTGGTACTCAGTATATATTAGCTACTGCGAGAATTGCCCTCAGGAACTGTATGTATGGACCACTCCAGGACATGTCTATTGACCCTGGGTACATCAGCCACTTATAGACATGTATATAGTACTGGTACTCAGTATATATTAGCTACTGCGAGAATTGCCCTCAGGAACAGTATGTATGGACCACTCCAGGACATGTCTATTGACCCTGGGTACATCAGCCACTTATAGACATGTATATAGTACTGGTACTCAGTATATATTAGCTACTGCGAGAATTGCCCTCAGGAACAGTATGTATGGACCACTCCAGGACATGTCTATTGACCCTGGGTACATCAGCCACTTATAGACATGTATATAGTACTGGTACTCAGTATATATTAGCTACTGCGAGAATTGCCCTCAGGAACAGTATGTATGGACCACTCCAGGACATGTCTATTGAACCTGGGTACATCAGCCACTTATAGACATGTATATAGTACTGGTACTCAGTATATATTAGCTACTGCGAGAATTGCCCTCAGGAACAGTATGTATGGACCACTCCAGAACATGTCTATTGAACCTGGGTACATCAGCCACTTATAGACATGTATATAGTACTGGTACTCAGTATATATTAGCTACTGCGGGAATTGCCCTCAGAAACAGTATGTATGGACCACTCCAGGACATGTCTCTTGGACCTGAGTACATCAGCCACTTATAGACATGTATATAGTACTGGTACTCAGTATATTAGCTACTGCGAGAATTGCCCTCAGGAACAGTATGTATGGACCACTCCAGGACATGTCTATTGACCCTGGGTACATCAGCCACTTATAGACATGTATATAGTACTGGTACTCAGTATATATTAGCTACTGCGAGAATTGCCCTCAGGAACTGTATGTATGGACCACTCCAGGACATGTCTATTGACCCTGGGTACATCAGCCACTTATAGACATGTATATAGTACTGGTACTCAGTATATATTAGCTACTGCGAGAATTGCCCTCAGGAACAGTATGTATGGACCACTCCAGGACATGTCTATTGACCCTGGGTACATCAGCCACTTATAGACATGTATATAGTACTGGTACTCAGTATATATTAGCTACTGCGAGAATTGCCCTCAGGAACAGTATGTATGGACCACTCCAGGACATGTCTATTGAACCTGGGTACATCAGCCACTTATAGACATGTATATAGTACTGGTACTCAGTATATATTAGCTACTGCGAGAATTGCCCTCAGGAACAGTATGTATGGACCACTCCAGGACATGTCTATTGAACCTGGGTACATCAGCCACTTATAGACATGTATATAGTACTGGTACTCAGTATATATTAGCTACTGCGAGAATTGCCCTCAGGAACAGTATGTATGGACCACTCCAGGACATGTCTCTTGGACCTGAGTACATCAGCCACTTATAGACATGTATATAGTACTGGTACTCAGTATATTAGCTACTGCGAGAATTGCCCTCAGGAACAGTATGTATGGACCACTCCAGGACATGTCTATTGACCCTGGGTACATCAGCCACTTATAGACATGTATATAGTACTGGTACTCAGTATATATTAGCTACTGCGAGAATTGCCCTCAGGAACAGTATGTATGGACCACTCCAGGACATGTCTATTGACCCTGGGTACATCAGCCACTTATAGACATGTATATAGTACTGGTACTCAGTATATATTAGCTACTGCGAGAATTGCCCTCAGGAACAGTATGTATGGACCACTCCAGGACATGTCTATTGACCCTGGGTACATCAGCCACTTATAGACATGTATATAGTACTGGTACTCAGTATATATTAGCTACTGCGAGAATTGCCCTCAGGAACAGTATGTATGGACCACTCCAGGACATATCTATTGAACCTGGGTACATCAGCCACTTATAGACATGTATATAGTACTGGTACTCAGTATATATTAGCTACTGCGAGAATTGCCCTCAGGAACAGTATGTATGGACCACTCCAGGACATGTCTCTCGGACCTGAGCTAATTAGCTGGTCCGATAATAAGAATCTGGATATATCTGGACACTTCTAAACATGTCCCATATCCTGGGTGCATTATCCACTTCGGTACATCACTTTAGTACCTGGGTGTATTACACAGTTCAGTACAAGTTCTTAGGACATGAATACATTAATCAATTCCTAACATTCCTTCAGGACTTTGATTATTATGTACACCTCGAAAATATTTATTACATCTTAGCATCTGAATTATAGTATTTAATATTTTATTTATAAAATTTTTATAGTATTTAATACAAAGTGTATTAAATACTATAAAAAAAAGATGTGTTAGTAATGCAATGCAATTTTGTTTTTAGTGTAGTAAATAAGGCCATCCATATTCAACACGAGTATAAGACCCGCTTATAAAACAAAGTGTGAGTAGGAAATCTGATGTAGACATTTGTTTGCGAGGATAAAATAGTTGATCATTACAAAGGGTGTAGTGATCAATGTCTAACACTAACCTGAGATATATCTGTTTGAGGGCGACGGAGCTGTTGACACAGTTCTGAGGGACCTTAAAGTTGTCCAAAACACCATCCCACTCGTTGCGACTGTTCACCTGCAACAACATATCGATATGTAACAAACAAAACAGGCCGTCTTGTTTACTAAACTTATCTTAACTGATTAATGATCATTGGAGTAGTTTGTTTAGGCCCAACCTCACAAGCTACATGTTCTCAGTTTTACCTAAGGGATTATGTTTTAAACTACCAATCACGCATGTTAAGAATTATATTTCACTCAAAAATGAGCACTATTGAAAGCATCATAGTAATAGTTGAAGATGAGTGTTTGAAGACATGACTGTTTGTTGAAGTAGTTTTGTAAATTTTCTAGTATGCGGGAAGATTTTAGTTTCACAGCATTTGATCTAGATGTTGGTGAGCTTATTAAAATCAATTAGGATATGGCAAATAATTATACGTATTTATAAAACTAACTTGTTAAATAAAGCATTGATACATTTAGAGGGGATGGTTGGTATATTTTGATAGGACAAAAATAAAATATGAAAAATTGTTATTTTAATCGATTGAGAGAATAGTTGCACTGTACTAACTGCATACATCTGCACGTTAAGTATGGCGCAATCAGCACTGTGTAATGTCTGAGCACGCCTCCGTTAACACATAATAGGCTGCCTGTGAAGACATAACAGGCGGCCTCATCCGCAGTGACTACCAACTACACAGTCGATAACAGTACTACACTATGGTCGCCTCGTTGTTTACGGTCGTTAATAAACTATGCTTTTTAATTATAGCAATATGTTTCGTTGAGTTAAGTCCAAGGAAAGGCATGCTGGCCCATATGAGCTGGCGAGTGTATTTTCATTGGATACGTAACAACAATTTTGATACAAACATGTCAACAATTACAGAGAAAGAAAAAAATAAATATCACGTGAAAGAGGAAAGTTAAAAATGGACGAGGTTTTCTTTTTCCGATACTATGTCAAAACGACTTCACTTAGGCGTAAGGAGGGATCAGTAGTGGTCAATTTGTAAGAGCCTGTAATCGAATTATTGTCCCTAGAACAAAGGTGTTTATGACCGATAACACACAAGTTGTTCGACAAATACCTTGGCCACGAACATATTGCAATATAGATCATCACTAAATTACAAATTAACTGTTGGCTAGTAAACTAATGCCAAGGTAACTTAACACTTTCAACATAAAAATGGGCTTAGGTAGGAGCAAGCCCGTGTCCGAGGCTTGACCTGCAGAGCAGCACGGTGTCTTATCAGTGACAGCGTTCAACGTGGGGGGCGTGGTACCACAACAAGTGGTAGCGCAGTATGGGGGGGGGAGGGATGACGCAACGATCAGCTGAGACACCGAGGCGCCTAAACGGTTTGTTTACGTTCGGAGAGCAGGAGTAGCGCGCCGGTCAGCTGTGAGGCTTGCGCGCATAGCAAACCAAAGTACACATCGTAAGTACTGCCGACCGGGAAAGGTAAGCGCCAGTCTAAGAGTTGGCCGAAGTACACGTACATGAGTAGAGAAATCTCAAAAATCAATAAATTCGTCTTTCCAAGCAATTTTGCACAAAGCAATTCTAACTTGTAAATAATACATAGGTAGTAATTCAACGACCGCATCAGTTGGACTCTCCCACGATAACAAGTTCTACTTTTATCGATTCAAGCACTTGTTCCTAAACGTTGCCTCAACTTTGATACACCCTTTATCACGCAAATTCAGATTGATTTTTAAAATATATAAGCCAAGTTTATATTGGAGACTATATGTATCAGTTTATGAAAATCTCTCAAATAGTTTTATTAAACTTTAAAAAAAAACACACATTTTCCCAAGCACCACTGGTCTTACTTAATCAATTTAGATTCCAATCACATGGTTAAATCTAAATAACATGCAACCACACCGCGTATCATTTTCTCATATACTAAATTATATATGACCAGATCAAGTGGTTGCAAATAAGAAACCCAACGCCAGTCGACTGGTAATTGAAGCCAACTGGTGGCCACCGTTGGCGTCCATCCTTGTTGCACGTGCACTGACAATCTACCGTACGTTCGTTACTACAACTAAAGAAAGAGGCTCTTCTGTTTCATATTAATAATCATAATCATTCGCGATACATAAGGCCATTATCTAGATATTTTATAATACATTTAGAAAACTGTTGACAATCAAATGACAAGTTTTTCTTGGTCAACAGTTATATCTCTCAGTGTACAAACCCTACTGCTACAGTGAGTACTCGACGGCTCCGTTACTCACTCTTAGCTTTCACCACTTTCACACGACAACGGTGTTTGCTTGACGCTTTCCGTTTCCTCTTGGGCCGTTTCTCCTTCGCCGTTTACGAAGCAACAGATCAGTAGAAACATTTGCAATGAAAATATCAAGAATCCTTTAATTAACATACAGTTCAATGAAATTGGTCAATGGTTCTTTAATTAAATCCAATGAATTGTAAAAGGTTCAACAAGAATTACAAATAATGTCATCAGCTATAACGACACTACACATGACAACCTTTAAAGAACTTAGTGGTGTAGTAATTAGGTGGAATCACAAAATTACAAATAATGTCATCAGCTACAACGACACTACACACTGTCGTTAAGAATGACAACCTTTAAAGAACTTAGTGGTGTAGTAATTAGGTGGAATCACAAAATTACAAATAATGTCATCAGCTACAACGACACTACACACTGTCGTTAAGAATGACATGACACCTTTAAAGAACTTAGTGGTGTAGTAATTAGGTGGAATCACAAAATTACAAATAATGTCATCAGCTACAACGACACTACACACTGTCGTTAAGAATGACATGACACCTTTAAAGAACTTAGTGGTGTAGTAATTAGGTGGAATCATAAAATTACAAATAATGTCATCAGCTATAAAGACACTACACATGACAACCTTTAAAGAACTTAGTGGTGTAGTAATTAGGTGGAATCACAACATTCAATAGTTCTTATGTATTAATTCAATAAATAAAAGTGTTGTTGCTTTACACAAGTGTTATGTACAAAACGGCACCAGAGCAGATTTATTAGCGCCTAAGTACCCTACAGACGAAAGTAAAGGCCCATCAATAAGGTCGAGGAAAGCTGTTTACTCATTTAGCCGCAAAAGCAAACAAATGAACGTTCTCCAACGTTACCAAGACAAACAGCAGTACAATACGTGTGTTGGGCAATACACGAACGTGAATGGAAAACTATACAGGATGATTTTTTTTAACTGGGCCACCATTGAAATCTTTTAAGCCTGCAGAGATACAACATATGTTAAATCGGGAACTTCACTTACTTTTTCTTAGTAATAATAATATGCATTTAGCGGTTTTCAAAAAAATCCACTATTTTCCAAAATGGCGGACGACTCAGTTTTTTCTTATCGAACACTATCTATTCAATGATTGTTTCTGGTAGAAAATATAATTTTAAGACTTATTTATTCTTTGCGTTTTCCTGTAATATTAGCCGCTTCTAATCTATGGACACTCAAATACTTAAAAACGACAACGTTTGACATTGAAAAATTGAAATAACAGCCATGTTTTATACTGTAATATTAGGATGTAGGCTTAAATTCATACATTTTAGCTACAATAACAGTTGAATATCTTAGAGAAAATAAATTTAATTAGCCAAAGACTATTTTTTAAACCCAAGTTTTTACTGCTGATTTTCATAACAATTTTTATTTCCTTTTTGAACGTAGTTTCAAAATTAAACATATTTTGTATGATAAAATAGCACTTAATACACCATAACTAAATGATTATGATAGGTATGTAATCCCAATACAGTATATTTTTGAATATTTAATATCCTGGCTTCAGAAATAGAAACTATAGTACAATATTGGAATGAAGTGTTTGAAGAAAACCTTGTATAATCATCATCATCCTTTGGGGTTCCTCTAGTGTTAGTAATTTAAATAGGATTTTTGTCCTTCAGAAAAGAGCAATTAGATGTATGTTGAAACTTAGACCTGGTGACTCATGTTTTGAGCATTTCAGAGAACTGCAAATTTTAACTGTACCTAGCATCTATATGTTTGAAACAATAGTCTATGTAAAAGAACACAAACAAATCGCTGCTCATCAGAATTCTTACAATACCAGAAATCATAATTTTAATCCTTCTGTATATCATAATCTTAAGCTCTTTGAAAGAAAGCCGGATTACATAGGTCTCAAGCTACTTAAACAACTTCCTCCCAACATAGCCCAGATTAATAATATAAAAAAGTTTAAATATGAGCTCAAAAAATATCTTGTAGACCAGTGTTTCTATCAGATTCCACCTTGCCTGACCTGACTCTCATTCCTGCATTGTTTACAACCAACCCTCCTGATTATCTCTGCCATGAAGACAAGCATCATGAAGATGTCCCTAATATGAAACGAGGAAAAAATAAAGAATGACTGGTCCTATGCCAAGTGGTCAATCAGGACGACGTGGGATATGTATGTATATGTATGTATGTATGTATAATACTGGTCTGTCAGACGTTCATATAGATATCAGCTGTTGCATTGTTGTCAAACTTATTTATAACAAATTCCCTAACATACAATTGTGAGCCAATGGTAATGTATAATTAATAAATGATTAAACACTAAGAAAACATAACTAATTGATTAATAGTATTGATAACTGGTACTCAACACTGCTACAAAAAACACAACTATTTAACTTAAACACAACAGTCATTACCACTGGAAAAAAATTTCAGGTTAGGGCAGTTGTAATAAACATAAGTTTGACAGCAATGCAACAGCTGATATTTATATGAACATCTGACAGACCAGTATTATACAAGGTTTTCTTCAAACTCTTCATTCCAATGATGTAGTTTTCATTTCTGAAGCCTGGGGATTAAATATTCAAAAATATTAAGTGTTCGATAACATACCTATCATAATTATTTCGTTACGGTGTACTAAGTGCTATATTATTACACAAAATATATTTAATTGTGAAACTACTTTGAAAAAGGAAATAACAGATTTTTTTATCAGTTTAGTAGAAACTGGGTTATTATAAAAGTCTTTAGTTATTTTAAGTATATTTATTTTCTCTTTAGATATCAACTGTTATGAAAGCTAAAATGTATGAATGTAAGCCTTCATCCTAAGGGGGGTTTACACCCAACGTCTAACAAATAAATAAATGCATATTTTATTACTGAGGAAAAAGTAGATGAGGTTCCTCATCTAAAGTGTGTTGTATCTCTGCAGGCTTAAAAATCCCAATGTTGGCACACTAAAAAAAATAAACCTGTACATTAGGGTAAAAACAGACAGACAGACAGCGTAGCGTAGCGTAGCGCAGCGTAGCGTATCCGAGCGCAATGTAGTCCAATACACACAGAGAGCGTAGCGTAGCGCATTGCAGATTTAATTCTATTAATATACGAACCATTTTGGTTGGGCGCATTTCAACATAACTGTGATAACTACAACAAAAAGCACCTATTTCTTCTGTGTGGCATACCGTACTGTACAATTAAATAACTAACACGTATTGTAATTTCTCTAACTTGAACAATTTAGAGCTGCTGATATCTCGTCCCACATCTTGTCTATCATGACACGGTTGTGGTGTTGTTTGTGCTTTGTTTGCCAGATCGGGGTCCTGACAAACACCTCGGAGATCAGTAGTTCCATGTCCATTGTACACAAACACTGACGGGAGTAATGTCTTCACTCGAATACGCTCCAATACGCTCTGAGAAAAACAAAATAGTTTGTTCCTCCGGTATACGCTGCGCTGCGCTACGCTACGCTGCGCTGAAAAACGCTACTAGTGTGTCTTGCATCGAATCAATGCATGATTTTGTTTTAAAAAATACGCTGCGCTGCGCTACGCTACGCTGTCTGTCTGTTTCTACCCTTATTCGTTAAACTTGAGATCGGGTTTACTGGTACTGATATGTATGGGTAGAAACAAGACAGACAGCGTAGCGCAGCGTATTTTTTAAAACAAAATCATGCATTGATTCGATGCAAGACACACTAGTAGCGTTTTTCAGCGCAGCGTATACCGGAGGAACAAACTATTTTGTTTTTCTCAGAGCGTATTGGAGCGTATTCGAGTGAAGACATTACTTCCGTCAGTGTTTGTGTACGATGGACATGGAACTACTGATCTCCGAGGTGTTTGTCAGGACCCCGATCTGGCAAACAAAGCATAAACAACACCACAACCGTGGCATGATAGACAAGATGTGGGACGATATATCAGCAGCTCTAAATTATTTAAGTAAGATAAATTACAATACGTGTTGGTTATTTAATTGTACAGTACGGTATGCCACACAGAAGAAATATGTGCTTTTTGTTGTAGTTATCACAGTTATGTTGAAATGCGCCCAACCAAAATGGTTCGTATATTAATAGAATTAAACCTGCAATGCGCTACGCTACGCTCTCTGTGTGTATTGGACTACATTGCGCTCGGATACGCTACGCTGTCTGTCTGTTTTTACCCTAAAAGGGAAACTAAATAGTAATAGTCTGTGATGGACTACGATTTACCAGTGCTCGTCCACGAAATTAAAAATTATAGTTATCGTTGGTGGTAGGCTCGGGTTTAACATTGCTTGTACGTGAAATGAAAACTATATAGTTATCGTTGGTGGTAGGCTCGGGTTTAACATTGCTTGTACGTGAAATGAAAACTATATATTTATCGTTGGTGGTAGGCTCGGGTTTAACATTGCTTGTAAGTGAAATGAAAACTATATAGTTATCGTTGGTGGTAGGCTCGGGTTTAACATTGCTCTTACGTGAAATTAAAACTATATATTTATCGTTGGTGGTAGGCTCGGGTTTAACATTGCTCGTACGTGAAATGAAAACTATATAGTTATCGTTGGTGGTAGGCTCGGGTTTAACATTGCTCGTACGTGAAATTAAAACTATATATTTATCATTGATAAAGGGCTCGGGTTTAACAGTGCTCGTACGTGAAATGAAAACAATATAGTTATCATTGGTGGTAGGCTCGGGTTTAACAGTGCTCGTCCGTGAAATAAAAACTATATAGCCATCGTTGGTGGTAGGCTCGGGTTTAACATTGCTTGTACGTGAAATGAAAACTATATAGCTATCGTTGGTAGTAGGTTCGGGTTTAACATTGCTCGTACGTGAAATGAAAACTATATAGTTATCGTTGGTGGTAGGCTCGGGTTTTACATTGCTCGTACGTGAAATGAAAACTATATAGTTATCGTTGGTGGTAGGTTCGGATTTAACATTGCTCGTACGTGAAATTAAAACTATATACTCGTATTTATCGTTGATAAAGGGCTCGGGTTTAACAGTGCTCGTACGTGAAATGAAAACTATATATTTATCGTTGATAAAGGGCTCGGGTTTAACAGTGCTCGTACGTGAAATGAAAACTATATATTTATCGTTGATAAAGGGCTCGGGTTTAAAATTGCTCGTACGTGAAATGAAAACTATATATTTATCGTTGATAAAGGGCTCGGGTTTAACAGTGCTCCTACGTTTATTTACTTGCCCATGTTATAACCATTATAATATATAATTTACATACTTACATGAGTAAGATGAAACAACAACATAAGTACAACAAAATTGCCTTAAATTTCAAAACGTTTTCCAAATAAATTGACATTCAAAAGTGAAAATATAAATTATATCTTGCAATACTAAGAATTAATATTTCTTCAAGTCGTTATATAAGCTTATGTCGTTATAACATAACAGTAAATAAAATGTTATCAGTTGCAGTGAAGAAGGATTGAGTTGTTGTAGGAGCTGTCACCTATGTAACGGTAGTAGAGGTGTCTGCCACCGCAAGGCAATGCCACAACCGGTCCTGCCCCGGTGTGGCCTCAGCCTGGATACATTGTCTAGGCGGTGTACACTGTCACAACGATGTAAATGCCTTCATATCACGCAAGGCATGGCGACAACCAGTCCTGCTCCGGCGTTACCTCAGCCTGGATACATTGTCTAGGCGGTGTACACTGTCACAACGATGTAAATGCTTTCATATTACGCAAGGCATTGCGACAACCAGTCTTGCTCCGGCGTTACCTCAGCCTGGATACATTGTCTAGGCGGTGTACACTGTCACCTTAATGTAATTAATGCCTTCATATCACGCAAGACATGGCAACAACCAGTCCTGCTCCGGCGTTACTTCGGCCTGGATACATTGTCTAGGTAGTGTACACTGTCACATCAATGTACCTGGCTTATCTCACGCAAGGCATGCCAACAACCAGTCCTGCTCCGGCGTTACCTCAGCCTGGATACATTGTCTAGGCGGTGTGCACTGTCACACCAATGTAAATATTTTCATATCACGCAAGGCATGGCAACAACCATTCCTGCTCCGGCGTTACCTCAGCCTGGATACATTGTCTAGGCGGTGTACACTGTCACCTTAATGTAAATGCGTTCATATCACGCAAGGCATGCCAACAACCAGTCCTGCTCCGGCGTTACCTCAGCCTGGATACATTGTCTAGGCGGTGTGCACTGTCACACCAATGTAAATATTTTCATATCACGCAAGGCATGGCAACAACCATTCCTGCTCCGGCGTTACCTCAGCCTGGATACATTGTCTAGGCGGTGTGCACTGTCACACCAATGTAAATATTTTCATATCACGCAAGGCATGGCAACAACCATTCCTGCTCCGGCGTTACCTCAGCCTGGATACATTGTCTAGGCGGTGTACACTGTCACCTTAATGTAAATGCGTTCACATTGTCTAGGTAGTGTACACTGTCACATCAATGTACCTGGCTTATCTCACGCAAGGCAATGCCACAACCAGTCCTGCCCCGGTGTGGCCTCAGCCTAGATACATTGTCTAGGCGGTGTACACTGTCACCTTAATGTAAATGGGTTCATATCACGCAAGGCATGCCAACAACCAGTCCTGCTCCGGCGTAACATCTGCATTGATACATTGTCTAAGGGGGTGTACACTCACACCAAAATACTTGCTTCATATCACGCAAGGCAATGCCACAACCGGTCCTGCTCCGGCGTGACCTCAGCCTGAATACATTGTCTAAGGGGTGTACACTGTCACACAAACGTACTTACTTCATCTCATGCAAGGCAAGGCCACAACTGTTGCTACTCCGATGTGACTTCGGCTTGGATAAATTGTCTAGGGGGTGTACACTGTCAGACCAATGTGCTTGCTTCATCTCACGCAAGGCAAGGCCACAACCGATTCTACCCCAGCGTGACTTCAGCCTGGATGCATTGTCTAAGGGGTGTACACTGTCACACAAACGTACTTGCTTCATCTCATGCAAGGCAAGGCCACAACTGTTGCTACTCCGATGTGACTTCGGCTTGGATAAATTGTCTAGGGGGTGTACACTGCCAGACCAATGTGCTTGCTTCATCTCACGCAAGGCAATGCCACAACCGGTCATGCTCCGGCGTGACCTCAGCCTGAATACATTGTCGAAGGGGTGTACACTGCCACACAAACGTACTTGCTTCATCCCATGCAAGGCCACAACTGTTGCTACTCCGGTGTGACTTCGGCTTGGATAAATTGTCTAGGGGTGTACACTGTCAGACCAATGTGCTTGCTTCATCTCACGCAAGGCAAGGCCACAACCGATTCTACCCCAGCGTGACTTCAGCCTGGATGCATTGTCTAAGGAGTGTACACTGTACACTTCATCTAACTGTCGGTATCCCTTAAAGTGATATGTTAGTAATAAATGAGATAGTAAATTATAAAACCTTAACGTGGTGGTATTTAACATAACTTGTAGGAATAAGCGGGAAATCCGCAGCAGTCTGTCTGTACTGTACAGTATTCCTCCACAGAGAATTTCTCCACCTCCACACACCATAACGTCATAGGACTTTTAACTAAGTGCAGTACACTACTTGACATTATATTAATGAATTAAATATATGGACACTTTCACTTACAAGCTTTCACTAACATTCACGGCCCATTTTACAAGTTTGATGTACTTGTTTAAAAGGTATATTAATCGGTGGATAGATTGTTTTAACACAGAGAAGAAAGAAGCAGAATTCTCATAAATGGTGTGCCGAATAAGTGTTCAGGTGGTGTATGATATTGGAGTGTAGATTAGTTTGTTCTCCAGTTTGCTTTTCATATGGAACGATCAGCATTATTGTCAGCCCCTGCTTTATTCGCCTCCAGATCATCATGGATAACAGTAGAAAGTATTGCTACAGATTTATAAAGATGTAAATTAGTTAACTCACTGAGGCGACCATAAGAAAGCAACCTATGTTGGTTGTTCTCCCTTTTTGTCTGTGGTTTAAATTGTTAGCTAACGTAGATTGGTTACCCGCATACGTAATTACATGTCCACTGGAACAAGAAATCTGATACTCTAACTTTACAAGCATAGCTTTACCCACATGAGACTTGATTTCATCACAATTCTCTATCACTATACGTCTAGATATTTGGTGATTCCCACTTTCAATGGGAACAATCATTACAGCTAGATCAACGACGAAATCCACGTCCTCTACACTAATGAATAAAAATACGTAAATACAGTTGAGTGTCATAAAATAAATGATTGAGATAAGGCTTGGCTTTCTATTAAATCAGTAACGTGCAACAAAATTAGTTCTGTATATTTAGAAGTGTGTATGTATTTGGAAATAACGATTTCACGTTATAATGCTGTTGGTAATTCGATCTCGGAAATAGTGGCAGAAGTGTTTTGTTGTATGCGGCGAGTGCTCGTTCAAATCGACTTTAAAGTGCTACAATCTAAGAATGGACGGTTATTTCAGAACCTCTCTCATCTGAAATGACTTTATAAACAAACATTTGGCAGTTTTTCAATGACGAATCGCGTAGAAAGTCAGCGAAACCGGGTTTCTTTAAACAGAATAATCTCAGGCAATATAATTTCAAAATGGCGTTACAATAATGAAGCATATTCTGCTAAGTGGATATAATATTTGTCTTTACATAACAAAGTGCCTAATAAAATATTGTTGTTGTCATAATACACCAATTATGTTTTGTGCAGAACACTGGTCATATATTATTATTAGATGTACAATAGTTCACATCTGAAGTTTAAACAGTTTTAAATGTTTCCAAACTAACGTGTTCTTAACTACATAGTACATGTGATATTATCAAAATAATATGCTCGCCGACAACACTACATGTTGTATTCTAGGTTGTATATTTTTAATAACAATATTTGAATTTAATTAATAATTCAGCTTAATTCATAATGACGTTAAAATTTAGGTAGGCCTTTCAATTGGGTCTTAGAAGAAGCCGTCATTTTAAGTTTTGAATATAGACAATAGTACCAAATCTTGTGTTAAATTTAATGTAAACTTTCACTAACAATTAACTTATATATATCAGTAAAAAAAGGCATATATTTCGTTGTGGCTATACCTGTATTAATCAAATTCCTAAAACTTTTCTTCTCCTCGATACATAATTAGTGCCTTAATAACAAAATGTAACACATTATACACATTTCGAGACAGTTCCAAGCTTAGAAATATATAGACACGAATCTCGGAATACTAACTCGAAAAACAAATGGTACAATTATTATTAAATACATTTTCTCAATCATACACCTCACACAATGGTACTTTAAAGTCCAAGCACAGGCAATTTAGTCACAAGATACTTTGATCCCCTCGAACAAGCAATACAGCTCACCCGATCCTACGAAGCCCTCCAAAAGGCAATACAGCCCAAACGTTCATACGAAGCCAACAGGCAATACAGCTCACACGATCCTTCAAAGCCCTCCAACAGGCAATACAGCCCAAACGTTCCTACGAAGCCCTCCAACAGGCAGTACGGCTCACAAGATTTTTCGAAGCTCTCCCACAAATAACACAGTTCACACGATACTTTGAAGTCCTCTCATAATCAATACAGCTCTAACGATACTTTAAAACCTTCTAACATTGAAAACAGCTCACACGATACTTTGAAGCCCTCTCTTAGGCAATACAGCTCACACGATCCTTTGAAGCTCTCTCATAGTCAATACAGCTCACCCGATCCTACGAAGCCCTCCAAAAGGCAATACAGCCCAAACTTTCATACGAAGCCAACAGGCAATACAGCTCACACGATCCTTCAAAGCCCTCCAACAGGTAATACAGCCCAAACGTTCCTACGAAGCCCTCCAACAGGCAATACAGCTCACACGATCTTTCGAAGATCTCCCACAAACAACACAGTTCACACGATACTTTGAAGTCCTCTCATAATCAATACAGCTCTCACGATACTTTAAAAACTTCTCACGTTCAAAACAGCTCACACGATCCTTTGAAGCTCTCTCATAGTCAATACAGCTCTCCCGATCCTATAAAGCCCTCCCACAGGCAATATAGCTCAGACGATACTTTGAAGCCCTTCCACAGGCATCATAGTTCACAAGATACTTTGAAGCCCTTTAGCCCACTCAATAAAGGTAAAAAAATGCCCTTTGTCGCAACTAATTAGGGGAAAGCTGAATTTTTGCAGGGTGTTAGTATACAAGGTAAATAATAAAAAATGACAAAGTCCCGACCCCCACCCCTCTTGCTTTCCCCCCCCCCTCCCAAACATCGCAAGAGCAGTACTTTTGTTAAATACTCATAGCTTGAAAACTAATAGTTACAGACGTGATTCTTTTTTTATATTACACCTAACAATATGGCAAACAAATTATGTATTTAAAATGTTTATCTGTATAGCTTACTTTAACCGTAATACTGATATACATGCAAAAGAATGCCTCTGTTGATTACAAAAACTTACTTTAACCAATTATATCATTTTATCCTTACATTGTGGAAAGAAACGTCTTTAACAAAACTTATAGATAATTTAATTAGCTTCAATATGATGGATCTAGTCAAGCTATTTATTGACGTAGTTGCTTTATAGAGAGCGATTAAACAGTAGCGGACACTGCACCGCCGGCGCGGTGCCGCTTCTAGCAGTGACTCATCAGGCGCTTGGACATGCCTTCGTTAGAGCTGTGAGAGCATACATATTAACCTATGCTGCTATTGTTGAAAAAGTGACAGAAGATGAAGAGTTACGTTCAAGTGTGTTTTGTAACGAGGTTCAAACAGTTTATGACCAACTTTCTCACTGTGATATTACTCAAGCAACTGCGTGTGATGACAAATCCATTCAATCAGCCTTGGCAAAGCTGACAGACCTTATCAATTTAAAGAAGTAGAACATGAGAGTAGAACATCAAAGCTCTGTCAAATCTAATTCAGCAAATCAACCTAATGCTAAATTTTATCCTAGCAGAGAGAACGGTGAACTGGAAATTGCACCTAGACACTATCACTGATATTGTTCCTTACTTTCATGCTGCTGGACACATTCCTTATGCAAAATCTGCTCATATGTATGTCCAAGATATGAAGAAACTCAAATCAAAGCTGACTGAGGCAGAGTACGATCTCTTTGTGACAAAAGGTCTCTTCACTATTAGAAGAAAAGATGAGTTCTGGTCTGGAAATTGGAGTGACATGTGTATAGAGCAGTCATTGATGAAATCTTTAAAATCAATAGGAGGTCTAACTCATGGCCGAGGAATAACTGAGAGCACCTTAAATAAATGGGTACTAGGAGCTCCTTCATTCTTACGGATAAGTGAAGCCTTTAGAAGTTTTCTTGGATTAAACTATAATACCCACAAGCAGCATGTAGAATTGAGAGAAAGCCGCAAATCAAGAGACTTACAGGATTTGTCAAAGTTCAAAGACTGGTTAATTCAGCACAATCTTTTTGATTGTGGAACTAGTGGATTAATATCACTTTCAACTGGGCTGGTATGCGACTCCTCTGTAAATTGTGATGAATCATATGAAGTTGGCTTGGTAGCAATGAAAAATATGGTGGGAAAATCGTTCAGTGAAATAAAGTTACACAGGAAGGATATGGTTAGAACACAGGCGAGTTTTAAGTCTACCAAAGTTAGGTCTAAAGAGGTTACAATAAACTCCCAGCAGATATTCAATAGAATACTATGCGTCTGTGATAGCTCTGTTAAGTTGAAATCTTATTTTGAGTTCGAATTAGGATCCCACCCATCCTCATTATTTGACAAGACATTACTACGAAAAGGTACAAAAGCATCGTTTATGAAGGTCTTTGAAGGTGGAATTGTTCAGGAAAACTTCAAGGCAAATGAAGCTGTTCTGTGATAGATGGTGGATATTTGTTACACGCAGCGGTTTGGGGAAATAAACATTACTTTTAAAGAAATTGTAGGGCCCTATTTAAGCTATGTAATTTGTAGATATGGAAATAGAGTGACAGTGGTATTTGATGGGTATTCCAACTCTACAACTACGACATTTATTTATTTATTTATTTATTCATAAGACAAGATGGCAAGAACAGGAGAGAAGAGCATCGAAGAAATTTTCTCACACAATTTTGTTTGATGAAAATACAGTTTGCACAACACAACAAGCAAATTTCTTAGCAAACCATCAGAACAAAAAGAGATTAATAGAAGCAGTTACAACAAGGTGTGCTGTTGAAGGTACTGTATAAATGTTGTTGTTGCGGAAGATGACGCCGACACTGTCATTGTCGGTCAGGCAATTAAATATGCGCAAACTGTTAATACCACTGTTGTAGTGGGAACTGATACAGATCTTCTAGTTTTACTTGTGGCATTAGCTCTCCAACATGACGGCAAACTTTTCTACTTAAAGCCATCTCCAGTGTCGAAAGTATACTCTGTAGATTTTCTTATTCATCAACATGTTGAGCAGCGAACTTCACTGCTTTTTGCGCATTCCATAATTGGTTGCGACACATCTTCTTTCTATGGACTAGGGAAGTTAAAACCAGCTGACCTAATACGTAAATCAACTGAATCTAAAGCTCAGGCTGAGCTTTTTACAAAGCAAGATATTGACAAAGAAATCCTTCTGAAAAGCGGAGAACAGTTCATTCTAACTAACCGGAAAAATGTCGCTTAAGTCAAACTTTGATTTGGCAAAACTTCCACCTACTTCAGACGCTGCTCATCAGCATCTTTTGAGGGTTTACCACCAGTTTCAAGCTTGGTTGGGTTTTAAACTTCCAGCAGAAGAGTGGGGTTGGCAGTATACATCAAATAATAGACTAATACCTAAGCCCATGACGAATCCCCCTGCTCCAAGTGAACTTCTACTATTAATATCTTGCAACTGTAAGACATTGTGTGTTACAAACTGTAGCTGCCGAAAAGCCGGGTTTAATTGCACATCTATGTGTGGAAAATGCAGTGGAATACATTGTAACAATATTTCGGACCAAACCGATGACATGTTGGCTACCGATTCTTTGTAATTGACTTAAAAAGAAAATTATTAAACATATAATTTGCTGTGCAGGAAATAAGAAGCTATTAAAATACTATACTGGTTTTGATATATATATATATATCAGGATGTCCAGTAAACCTCCTTAAACAAATTCCCTGACTTTTCCCTGACCGATCCCTGATTTCATACAAAATTTCCCTGACCCCAAATCAACATAGTTACATCTGTCTATTTAACTTAATTTAGTAATATTAGGCTATGTACCACCATGTACATACATTAAGTTACTTACAGTCAATTACAGTTATTAATTACAGAAATGTCAATATATCACAAATATATTTTTATTGATAACCGTAGTAATTTAATTCAAAACTATTACCTATAATAATTATTCTTTTTTGAACTACTTTATAAAAGTAGTGGTAGAATTAAAAAAATATTTTTAATTAGCCTTGAGTAAAAATGCCTTGCAAAACGGCAGTATATTATAATTTTCCCAAAACCAGCATAAATTTTAGGTCTATGGCTAATTTAACAAGAACTAATCAGACAATTATTTCAATAAGTTTTAAACTTTTAGTGATATAAAAATAGTTGTATGAGGTCGAACAAGCCTAACCAAGCAATTAAGTAGCTTTTTCATAATTTAGAATATTGAATGGCGTGTAAAATTAACATTTAGTACTGAACAACGTAAAGAATTTTTTGTAGCGCACCCAAGTATACAGTGACTATTACAAATCACAGTAAACTGGTGTTCTTGTTAGGATTTTCCAGGTTTTGTTTCGAATTCCCTGATTTTTCCCAGACTTTTCCAGGTCATTTAAAATTCCCTGACTTTTCCAGGTTTTCCCTATTTTCCCTGTTGCTGGACACCCTGATATATATTATATATATATATAGAAAATACTATCTTGCATTTATTGTATCACAAAACTAAGATTTTTAAACTAAACAACAGAGTCTAGACAGTGAAATTATGTTATTTATCAGTGATACAAGTGAACTAAATCTTTATTTTCTTATGGACCCTTAAGTGAAAATTATTATATTGCTGCTCTAAATAACTTAAGACTACGGATACGAGTACACAAATACGAGATACAAGTACGATGCCCCTCAGCGGCGAGTGTCAACGGCGGCAGCGGCACTGCTATGAGCAGCGCGGGGGGCGGCACAGCGCTATATCCGCTACTGTTTAATCACTCTCTATGAAGCCATAATGTCAACGGTAAACAATGTTAGATGCATCATTTTAAAGCTAATTAAATTATCTATAAGTTTTGTTAAAGACGTTTCTTTCCACAATGTAAGGATAAAATGATATAATTGGTTAAAGTAAGTTTTTGTAATTAACAGAGGCATTCTTTTGCATGTATATCAGTATTACGGTTAAAGTAAGCTATACAGATACAGATTTTAAATACATAATTTGTTTGCCATATTGTTAGGTGTAATATAAAAAAAGAATCACGTCTGTAACTTTATTAGTTTTCGAGCTATGAGTATTTAACCAAAGTACTGCTCTTGCGATGTTTGGGAGAGGGTTGGGGGGAAAGCAAGAGGGATGGGGGTCGGGACTTTGTCGTTTTTTATTGTTTACCTTGTATACTAACACCCTGCAAAAAATCAGCTTTCCCCTAATTAGTTGCGACACAAAACCTTCATTGACTGGGCTACTTCCACAGTCAATACACGATTCTTTGGAGCTCTTCTTAACGGAATACCCACACGATCCTTCAAAGCCCTTCCACAGTCAGTACAGCTTACACGATACTTCGAAACCCTATCAATATAGCTCACACGATACCTTGAAGCCCTCCCACAAAGAATACAGCTTACACAATACTTTGAAGCCCCCCACAGGCAATACAGCACACAGGCTCCGTCGAAGCTCTCCCACAGGCAATTCAGCTCACCCGATCCTACGAAGCACTCCAACAGGAAATACAGCTCACACGGTCCTTCAAAGCCCTCTCACAGGCAATATAGCTCACAGGATCACTCAAAGTCCTCTCACAGGCGATATGGCTCAGACGATACTTCGAAGCCTTTTCAGAGTCAGAGCTCACATGTTACTTCAAAGCTCTCCCACAGACAATACAGCTCACACGCTCCGTCGAAGCTCTCCCACGGGCAATACAGCTCACACAATACTTTAAAGCCCTCCCACAGGCAATACAGCTCACAGGTTCCTTCGAATGCCTCCCATTGGCAATACAGCTCACACGATCCTTCCAAGCTCTCCCACAGGCAATAAAGTTTACACAATACTTCAAAGCACTCCTACAGGCAATATAACTTACGCGATCCTTCGAAGCCTTCCCATAGGCAATACAGCTTACACAATACTTTGACGTTGAAGCTTTTCAACAGTCAATACTGCTCACCCGATCCTACGAAGACTTCCCACAAAAAAATATAGCTCACCATACACTTTGAAGCCCTTCCAAAGGCTATACAGATGACACGATCCTTCAAAGCCCTCCCACAGTCAATACAGTTCACACGATACTTTGAAGCCCTCTTACAGACAATACAGCTTACAGGATACCTCGAAACCCTCCCATATTCAATACAACCCACAATATACTTTGAAGTCCTACTGTTAAGAACTCTCCACGATCCTTTGAAGCCCTCCAATACTCAATACAGTATAATTACATACTTAATAATAAATAATAATAATAAATAAATAATGTGTAAAGACCTCTGAGTATCGTAGTTACTTTATAGACAGTAAAATTCCCTCCAAGAACTATTTTTCATTGCGTGAGGAAATAATATCTATAATCGGTTTAAATCTTGATGGAGCTTCGCATAATACCAACACTATCGTCTACCAGTTTCTCATTCTAGTAGGTCACATACAAATTAATGTAATCATTTAAACTGCTGGATCATCTTCATGTAATAGAAACTTTGTTGTTAGTGAGTTTTCCGTAATTAGTTCAAATAAAGATAATTGAGTTTTGTAACAAACATTAGTTTTGTTCATAATGTAATCAAAGGATCTCCAGAATGTTAAATATTAGCAAATAACAGAAAAATGGTTAGGGGATGTATAAATGTTTGGGTGCAGCCACCAGTTCAACTACATTTGTATAATCTTTAATCATAGCTTATAATTTTAATGACAATATAATTTATCAAAGAAATCATTTGAATGTGGAGTAAATGAAGACAGATGTCATTACTATTTGTCAATTTTGTTTGATTGTAGAATGTCGGGCTTGATGAAATAACATCAAAGCGGTGATTTCAAATAGCTATTTAAAATATGTAATGAAATAATTGAACTACTGTTGTGAAGTCAGGGTAGTTTCGAAGATTGAGCCAACGGGTTCAGGTAAATTGGAAAGTATAAAGAAGGCTGAGCACGCTGGTAACTGACCTAGCTTGGTATGTGGCAGACCAAGAGAAGTTAATGTAGTTGTCAAAGTCGTCCTGGCAAGCGAAGTAAGCGCAAGTTTTGAAGAATGTGCAAACCGAGCGAAGTTAACGAATCTGTGTAGTACGTACATGGCTGTAGAATTCAGCATAATTTAGAAACTTGCTCAGTCATGCTTGTTGAGAAGTATGTTCAGGCCGAGCAAAGTCAAGTTAGTTATAAAGTATATGCTGGACAAACGAAGTCAGCGTGTTTGTGAATGTTGTGTAGTGAAGTCAGGGTGGTTCACTCACCAGAAGCCGAGTGAAGTCAGGGTGGTTTTGAATGTTGTGCAAGCAAAGCGAAATTAGTGTAGTTGTGAAGAATGTGCAAGCCGAGCGATGTCAAAAACGTTGTGTAGTATATGCAGGCCTGGCGAATTCAGCAGTTTTGAAATATGCGCAGGCCAAACAAAAAAAATTTGTGTACTAATACTATGTGCAGGCCTGACAAATTCATCGTAATTAATTGTGAAACATGCGCAGACCGAGCGAAGTCAGGGTAGTTGTGAATTACATGCAGGCAGATCAAAGTCAGAGTAGTTGGGAAGTAAGTGGAGGCCGAGCGAAGTCAGGGTAGTTGTAAACTATGTGCTGGCAGAGCGAAGTCAGGGTAGTTGTAAAGTATGTGCTGGCAGAGCGAAGTCAGGGTAGTTGTAAAGTATGTGCTGGCAGAGCGAAGTCAGGGTAGTTGTAAAGTATGTGCTGGCAGAGCGAAGTCAGGGTAGTTGTAAAGTATGTGCTGGCAGAGCGAAGTCAGGGTAGTTGTAAAGTATGTGCTGGCAGAGCGAAGTCAGGGCAGTTGTAAAGTATGTGCTGGCAGAGCGAAGACAGGGTAGTTGTAAAGTATGTGCTGGCAGAGCGAAGTCAGGGTAGTTGTAAAGTATGTACTGGCAGAGCGAAGTCAGGGCAGTTGTAAAGTATGTGCTGACAGAGCGAAGTCAGGGTAGTTGTAAAGTATGTACTGGCAGAGCGAAGTCAGGGTAGTTGTAAAGTATGTGCTGGCAGAGCGAAGTCAGGGTAGTTGTAAAGTATGTGCTGGCAGAGCGAAGTCAGGGTAGTTGTAAAGTATGTGCTGGCAGAGCGAAGTCAGGGTAGTTGTAAAGTATGTACTGGCAGAGCGAAGTCAGGGCAGTTGTAAAGTATGTGCTGGCAGAGCGAAGTCAGGGTAGTTGTAAAGTATGTGCTGGCAGAGCGAAGTCAGGGTAGTTGTAAAGTATGTACTGGCAGAGCGAAGTCAGGGCAGTTGTAAAGTATGTGCTGACAGAGCGAAGTCAGGGCAGTTGTAAAGTATGTACTGGCAGAGCGAAGTCAGGGCAGTTGTAAAGTATGTGCTGACAGAGCGAAGTCAGGGTAGTTGTAAAGTATGTGCTGGCAGAGCGAAGTCAGGGTAGTTGTAAAGTATGTGCTGACAGAGCGAAGTCAGGGTAGTTGTAAAGTATGTGCTGGCAGAGCGAAGTCAGGGTAGTTGTAAAGTATGTACTGGCAGAGCGAAGTCAGGGCAGTTGTAAAGTATGTGCTGACAGAGCGAAGTCAGGGCAGTTGTAAAGTATGTGCTGACAGAGCGAAGTCAGGGTAGTTGTAAAGTATGTACTGGCAGAGCGAAGTCAGGGCAGTTGTAAAGTATGTGCTGACAGAGCGAAGTCAGGGTAGTTGTAAAGTATGTACTGGCAGAGCGAAGTCAGGGTAGTTGTAAAGTATGTGCTGGCAGAGCGAAGTCAGGGTAGTTGTAAAGTATGTGCTGACAGAGCGAAGTCAGGGCAGTTGTAAAGTATGTACTGGCAGAGCGAAGTCAGGGTAGTTGTAAAGTATGTGCTGACAGAGCGAAGTCAGGGTAGTTGTAAAGTATGTGCTGACAGAGCGAAGTCAGGGTAGTTGTAAAGTATGTACTGGCAGAGCGAAGTCAGGGTAGTTGTAAAGTATGTGCTGGCAGAGCGAAGTCAGGGCAGTTGTGAAGTATGTGCAATGCATGCAGTCAGCGAAGTTGCATGGAGGGCCTTATAAAATCAACTCTGTTGTTTATCGACCAATAACTATAACTAGCCTGTACAGTAATAGAATGACATATTGCCCAATATTCCATGCATACTGTATTTACTAATTCGAAATCACAAGGATAGTAATTAAAAATAATCATAATATTAAAATATGTTCTTTAAAAAAATTCATAAAAAGCCGGCACTACTTAATCAGGTTCTAGTAGTGGCGCAGTGCTGTAACTCAGCTACTAGGATAGAAAGTGTAGTGGAGATTGTAGGCGACAGTTTATATGCTCAATCTTCTTAATACCAACATGGCATCCGCTCAATGGTTGCTATCGGCGTGGGTTTTACCAAAGTAGTCAGGGGTGTCAGGCTTGTCAACTACTATTACGTACACTCAAGTTATCATTCGTATTCGCCTCAACATACGCACAAAGTTGTGTCGGTCTCTTATCTAAGAATGTAAGAGAAACTCTGAGAATGATCACAAACGAGTGAGAAAGCCTTATCAGTGGGCGGAGCTGTTGAGATAACAAGCCAACAAGCCTACCCACCTGTGCGTTTATCGTTCGGCAACAATATCAAGCACAGTGTGTGTTGTTATCTGGGTTATATTTTAAATTACATTGAATTGACATCGTCACCTTAGCAAATTGTGTTGCAAAGGTAACTTGCGACAGGATATCTCATTAAGTATGTAAGACTGAGTAATACATATTTTACTGTAATATAAAACTTCCATGTTTTTTACACAAAAAAACATCAAGAGTGCAGGAAACCAGGTAAAAGATTGTAGGAAAGTTCGGATTAAATAGAAAGTTCGGATATAAATCGATTTGAAACCTTTTACACGTTGTTGGAAGGTATTTTTACATCAGAAATACGCCAATTGTTTGGAAATGGTTTAATACATAATAAACAACAAGTAAACAAAAACAGTAAATAATTGAAATAAATCGAAAAATACACAACACATTTTATTGAAATTCGTTACTAGGGGGGGTTTTAAGTCGCTAAATTACAATTTTAACATAAAAATATTATAAAACAAAGTAGCAAGTGGAAAATAAAGCTTTCCCGCCACTATCACGATTTTTACGAATAAAAGACAAAAAATATATGTACAAATCCATATTTTGTGTTTTTGAATCAAGAGGAGTATAGGTAAAATAACTATGCAGTCTATATCGAAGACAAAACATACTTAGCAGCAAGACTAGTTGTATATCTAACTAAAACTGTGTGTTGGGACAAGTGACGATGACGTTTTAGGTGATACGTAATCCTCAAGTTCAGGAGTAATAGTAAATAAAATCAAAGTGTGCTTATTAATTATTAAAAGAAACAATGAAAAAACTCATATCCCTAAATGTTTACAGAATAATCACAGCAAATACAAAGCATCATAGGTTGGTATACTGTATTTCAATAACGGCTTATCGCAATCAATGGTACTATCTATGACACACCACTTGGCCGAACAATATCAAGTGTGCAGATAACCCCGCAAGTACAGGCATTACAGACCCAAGTCATTGCCCTTGTGTTCAGTCGGTAAACATTTACCTATTGTTGTCTTATGTACAGATAAATGGCGAAGTGAACATGGCAATGCATTATTTTACTATTCAATACATAGGTGGCAATCCATCTACGTGGCAGGGACCTTATGGTGGGTTATCCTGCAATGGCGCAGTATCTTTGCTAACAACGGGTTTTCATACCAGACTTAACCCACATATATTTTCGATGATAATTATTAGTAGTAGTAAAAATCCCACGGTTGAAGACGCTAAGTAAGGCTAGTCTAGTTTTTTGGAACTTCTTGTCCTTTATATAACTAGCCCACCAGTCTTTCATTTTTGCAAAAACTCAGCTTTTCTTTATTCATTCCGTTATGTTCCGGCTCACGGAGTTTTTTTTTCTTTCGTTTATCTCTCATTTTCAACATATATTCTAAAAATATTTCTACTGTACATTTTTTTCTTTAATTATTTTTGCAAATTTTATTTTTATTATACTAGACAATTCTTCAAGCGAGGTATATTATGTCGATTTAAAGAGGTTTGGTTGAAAGTTTCTCAGTACACTTCCATCAACACTGTGAAATACTGATTGTTGGAATGATATCAAGAGTAATTATTCTCATTACATTCGTACGAACAAGCAATATAACAAAGTATTGTAATACATTCTAGTTGTACGTGCGCACACTTCGCTCCATTTTTATCTGAAATCACAACCTTCCCCTGCACTATGCCCTAAATTAAACTAGTACCTTGTTTGTATCGCACCACGAATAATCGGTATCGGAGAATACAGCTCACAATTTGACTTGATTGGCGCGTCGCTTGTGAATCGATTACTGGCTCGACAAAACGAAGAAAGGAAGTGCGTTATAATCGTCAAACTAACAACCAACAGTAAAGTTAGTGCAGGGGCAGGATGGAATGGTTTGATCAATAGTGTACAGTCAGAGTGCACTGTCGGTGCGGCCGGGAAGTGGGCGCTGTTGCCAGCTCATGCACGACGTGGCAACACTGCTGAGTCACGGCCGCCAGCCGCGTCGCCCGGCTCACCGCTCTCCTCCTACCAAGGCCCGCTGCCTGCCACAGCTACTGCATAACCTCTACACTTTCACCTGTTTGTCCGCTGCCGTATGTTGGAACCGATCAAATAAATGTCAATCTAATATGAAGAAAATCTAACATTTGCAAAATATAAGTACTGTATCGCAATCAAAATTTGCATGCAATAGCCATCAATTTTGTGGAAATAAACGTAACATTACATAACGGCCGTTAATGCCCATAAAGTACATAAAATTGATGTTTAAATAACATTTCAACATGACTGAGAATATTACAAGATGACAATACTGTTTGACAGATTGCCTAATTAATTAGTGTTATTTTAGTAAGGCAATAAAATAATTCATAATACCAAGTATTGATTGGTTTCCCAATACTGCTAATTGTAATTTGTTTATACTTTATAATTAAGTAACCTGAACTGTGACGAACATAATATTATGTGTCGTTCAAAAACAAGTTTCAAGTTAATTTTCTATGAATGCCTCCAACTGTTTTTTTTTATTTTTATTTTTTTTATTTTTTTGTAATAACATCCCAAATACGTAAAGACGGTAATGAGGGACATTTAAATTCATTTTTTGACCTGATGAACCCGATTATGAGCAGTTTTTGATCAACAGTTTTTATTTTCTCACAACATTAAAAAAAGTTGTCTTTCCAGTAATTTTTACCATTTTTACTCAAGCTTACATTGTAAGGGATTTTTTTATAAGTGCAATTAATAAAATGTTCAGGTTGTGACTGAGTAATGTCGACTGAATGTGTTAAATGATGAGGACATTTACCATGTGTCAGGACGATATGTTTGTAGATTTCGTCTGTGAGCCGCAGGTGCAAGTACTAAACGTAAGCGATGCCAAATTTGTCTCAGTTCAAAGCACAGAAAGACAAGAATTTAGTGCAAAATGTGTTTTACCACAATGCAGAGAACAAAGGGACGAAGTATGCTCAGGATGTGTGCTGGCAATATACAAAAAATTAATGTTGTATTCTTTTGACGAAAAGTAAAAAAATTCCGTTAAAATTTTATGACAAACTTTGACATTTATCTCAAACTTATTGTGTACGTAAACTATCTTTTTTGAGGGGTATTATTTTTTTAGTAATGAAAGACTATGTTTTTAGAATTTTATTGTGCAAACATAACATTATGTGATTTTTTTACATTTTATTTGACTTTGATTATATTCTTACACTATTTTGTACCTATAAGGTTTGTATTATCCCAAAGCCCCTTAATATTTATTGAAACTGCTCAACATAGAAATAAACCTGTAGGTAAAGAGGTATTCTTTCGTTTTATACCAAAAAAGTATATTTTGGACAAAAGACTAATCTTTACACAATTTTTTAAGTCCGGGTCAAAATCACCAAGGTTATAGCGCGAGTAACAAAGAAGATACACACTCCCAGGGTAAAATATGTCATTTTTCGATGTTCTTTTCAAGGTATTTTTTCGATATGTCTTAGAGAGTAAAAGCCAAGATTGGTTAAATTGTTTATTTTTAATTAGTTGTGTTAATTTTACAGTTAAAGAATATTACAACGTATTGAAAGGGCAACGTTCGTTCATGTCAACTATCTGAGAACAAAACTTATAGCTGAGAACTATTTCGACTTATCAAAAGCTTTTGACTTGTTGACCATAAGATACTACTAAGCAAATAGGAATCTCATGGCATCACAGGTGTGCCCTTGGAGTGGCTTGGATCATACCTCAGACAAAGAGCTCGATTAGTACAAATCGCAATTCAATCATCAGAACTGATCAACCTGTGCTACGGTGTCCCTCAGGGATCAATTCTCAGTCCAGCCCTTTTTTTAGTCTATGTCAACGACATTGGAGCATCTCTGCGACAGGGAAATTCGTGCAATATGCAGACGATACAACCCTGTGTTTTAGAGATAAAGCTCCTGAACTCGTGGAACAACAAACTTTTGTAGAATTGAACAAATGCATTCAATATTTCAATTGCATAAACTTATGCTTGAACTTTTATAAATGTTACCTTACGTCCTCAGAACCTAGAATGGGTCCCCAGCGTACTGTTGTAAGACACTATTCTAGAAGACCTGTTCACGCCAAAATTCCTTGGATTACATATAAATCGAGGTTTGACATGGAATGCCAATATTGATGCGGTGTGTGCCAAATTAACATCTGGTATCTATGTTCTGGGGACTTTAGCCAAATACTGCCCTATTCCGGTACTGAAGGCGTATTATGGTTAAGGTTTAATTTATCCCAACCTAGTCTATGGCATAGTGCTGTGGGGAGCCTGAGCAAGTAATCAGCTCTAGAGTGTTCAGATTACAAAAAAAGCGATTCGGATAATTGAAAAAGTTGATTTCAGAGAATTATGCAGGCCAATCTTCAAAAAATTAAGAATCCTTGTGGGGAGCCTGAGCAAGTAATCAGCTCTAGAGTGTTCAGATTACAAAAAAAAGCGATTCGGATAATCGAAAAAGTTGATTACAGAGAATTATGCAGGCCAATCTTCAAAAAATTAAGAATCTTGCCTTCACCTTGCCTCTACATTCTAGAAACAACAATGTTTTTTATTTCTTAATTGTGCTTTGATTCGGGGCAAGACATTCACGAAAATGGCACCAGAGGCAGGGACAACTATAGGACTGGGAGGCACAGAACTGTTACTTACGAGCATTTGCCCTCAGAGGCAGGTGTCCATCTTTACAACAAACTGCCAAACTGTATAAAAATCGCCACAACGCTGAAGGCGTTTAAAACTCAATTAAAAGGCTTTCTAGCCTACCATGCTTTTTAAAATGTGGGTGAGTTTTTGGCGAATAACTTGGAGACCACACAGTTGGTATGCTGACACCGGAACTGGTGGTGGGAAAATTGGTTGTATGAATGCGCAGAAATGTTGTATGTTTGAGAGATTTTTGTAGTGTGAGTGAAATTAAATTTTTAACTAGGTATAAAATACCTTTTAAGTAAAATTGACTTTTGCAATACACGTTAAATGTCCACTACAATAAAACTGATTTGATTTTATATGATTTTGATATGGGCTCAGATATAAAACTAGGCAAAGCAAAATAACACCAAAATCATGATCTCATACTACAATGGTCCTGAACGTATCAAGGGTAAAAGATGCTCGATATAGGGGGTCCAATGGTCAATGTGCTCGATATAGGAGGTCCAAGGGTCCGTGTGCTCGATATAGGGGGTCCAAGTGTCCATGTGCTCGATATAGAAGGTCCAAAGGTCCATGTGCTCGATATAGGGGGTCCAAGTGTCCATAAGCTCGATATAGGAGGTCCAAGGGTCCATGTGCTCGATATAGGGGGTCCAAGTGTCCATGTGCTCGATATTGGAGGTCCAAGGGTCTATGTGCTAGATATAGGGGGTCCGAGGGTCCATGTGCTCGATATAGGAGGTTCAAGGGTCCATGTGCTCGATA
Source organism: Stictocephala bisonia (assembly GCA_035578905.1). NCBI lineage: Eukaryota > Metazoa > Arthropoda > Insecta > Hemiptera > Membracidae > Stictocephala > Stictocephala bisonia. The sequence continues at coordinate 2,699,879 of JAQJVL010000081.1, forward strand.
TAGGGGGTCCAAGTGTCCATGTGCTTGATATAGGAGGTCCAAGGGTCCATGTGCTAGATATAGGGGGTCCAAGGGTCCATGTGCTAGATATAGGGGGTCCAAGTGTCCATATGCTCGATATAGGAGGTCCAAAGGTCCATTAGCTCGATATAGGGGGTCCATGTGCTCGATATAGGGGGTCCAAGTGTCCATGTGCTCGATATAGGGGGTCCAAGTGTCCATGTGCTCGATATTGGAGGTCCAAGGGTCTATGTGCTCGATATAGGAGGTCCAAGGGTCCATGTGCTCGATATAGGGGGTCCAAGTGTCCATGTGCTTGATATACACTAGAACCCCGCTAATCCGAACCTTGTTAGTCCGAATTTCCGGATAATCCGAACCGGCGGCCTGCGCCGATTTTTTTTTTTTTAGTGCAAGTTAGAGTGAAGGATGAGCAATTAACAGTACTGTACATGTTTCTGCAACGAAAACGGTTTATTTAGGTTTTAAGTGCAGTATATAAATGTATATCAAGTAAAGTAGAGTACAGTACATTACAAATTTTAAGAAAGTTTAGTCATGTCAGTTAACTTCAATTGTTTTAAAGAAGAAAACCTGTTTGAAGAAGCAGTGCTGCGCCATCGTCGCAGAAACAATAGGTCAGTAGGTGTAGACACGGGGCTTTGCTCTGCGTATCTTAGGGCAAGATCAAATGCGGCTGCTGCGTCGGAGTGCGATACTAGCTCACTGCCGCCGGTGCCGCTTCCCTCGTTATCGTCATCGCTGCTCTCGGGCTCAGGTTCTCGACGACTCACCGCAGCTACGATGTCCTCATCTGAGAGATTCTCGTGGGTGTCGGGATCTCCTGCCACCCATTCATCCATGTCAGCATTGTTTGCGTCTTCACAACCGGGAATTTCTCTCACCAGTTGAAGCAGGGGTCCTTGATCACAACAGTCATCTGGAGAATCGACGAAATTAAGGGAAGTTCAGAGCTTTCTCCAAGACTTTCGAATTGCCTGTTCAGTGACGCCATCCCATGCCTCAGCAGACCAGTACGCAACGTCTTTTATCGTTACTGTTTTGATTTTCTCCATTAAAGTTAGTGTAGCATCTTCTTCTATAAGAGTGCGGAGAAACTTTTTGCGGTAGGCTAGCTTCATTGCTTGGAGAACTCCTTGGTCCATTGGTTGCAACAATGCTGTAACGTTGGGTGGCAGAAACATAGTCTTGATTTCGCCACTTTCAAGTTCAGTGACGTCTGGGTGAGATGGAGCGTTATCAACAAATAGGATTGCCTTATTTGGCAAGTCATTATCTTTGTTGAAGCGTTTGACTGCCGGCACAAATTGGTTGTGAAACCAAGTCTTAAATAGAGCCATGTCCATCCACGCTCGCTTTTGATTAGTGTAGTAAACCGGTAGGGACTTCATGTTTACATTCTTAAACGCCCTCGGATTTTTTGCTTTCCCAATCATCATTAATGGTAATTTATGGTTACCAGTGGCATTGCTACAGGCCATCAATGTTACCCTCTCTTTGTTCATTTTATATCCAGGGGCACGGTTTTCTTGCTGCGAAGCTAAACTTTTGTTCGGCAACGCTTTAAAGTTTAGGCCGGTTTCGTCAGTATTGTATATTTGCTGAGGAGAATAGCCTCCTTCACTTATAACATCAGAAAAATCGTCCAAATAAGCTTGTGCCGCCGCATTATCTGAAGAGAGCTGCTCTCCAGTAATCGTCAACTGGCGGATACCATGACGCATCTTCCACCGGTTCAACCATCCATTGCTCGCAGTGAACGATTCATCGCCATTCATTAAATTATTTAACTGCATAGCTTTTTCCTGTACAAGAGGCCCACTTAAGGGTGTACCTTTTTCTCTCTCTTGTACGAACCACAAATAGAGAGCTTCATCAACTTTGTCAAATTTCGAAACTTTTGATGTTTGGCGATTTTCGAGAGTTTGGCTAGAGGAGGCCGTGCAGAACTGTTCTAGCTTTGCCCGGTTTTTTTTCCAGTCAGAAATCGTAGCTTTTCCTACGCCAAATTCCACAGCTAGTTTTACTGCGCTTTCACCTTTATCTAAGCGATTCAAAACCTCAAGTTTCTCTTTTAAGGAACAAGTCGTATGTTTTCGTTTAGTTGCCATTGCTGTATGTTAATTACACTAATCACTAAAACCAGTCACAATGTTAGAACACAATGTCAAGTCACAGTACCAAAAGTAAACAAACACTGTAATGGTCGAACGATTCAGACTGGACGTCAGACAGACACTGCGTGCGTGGCAGAGGCGGGATTAAGCCAATGGGTGGGGGGATGCGTGCGACGCGCCGTTGTCTTCACGCATTGGGAACCCGCAAGGTGCTGCCACCCGACGGACATTTAGTGAACTCGATCAACTTAGAAATTACACATAACAGTATTTATCATTGACTGCCCGAATTACACTCCCATTTACTGCCAAGTGTAGTACAGTGTTTGGTTATAAAACAACGATAATCAGTTCTTTAGGTTATTTTTGTTACGTTTTCTTTTATTAATCGTTTAAATTAAATGTTTAGAAGCTAGAGGAATGCTTTTTTATGCTCTTTGTAGCATTGTTATGTACAAATATCACGTTAACAATGTTTAATATAACAAATTCCCCTTTATAAACTTTTTTTCAGTTAATCCGAATTTTCCGTAATCCGAACCAGGCCCGGTCCCAATTAGTTCGGATTATCGGGGTTCTAGTGTAATTGATTAAAAATAGGTTACGATTTCCTATCAAAGCAGAACTGTTAATCGTTTAAATTTTATGTAGTTATACACGTTCTAACCACTTCTGAATATAACATTTCTTTTTGAAAAGGTGGTGAAATATGAGTTTTAACTGAAGCTCTTGAGGAGGTTGATTTCAACCGCGGGAACTAGGTTTTTACCAAAAAATCAAAAACTAGTTCTTTATATAATAGTGAAAAAACCTCTTAAATCTTTTTTTAATTTTTATTTTTCATATTTATTCATTTTACATGTTTTTATGCTGAATACGAATATATTGTTAGTTTTTCAAATAAAAATATTTTTCGGCCCGAAAAATACGCTTTTTATTTACTTCCAAACATAACCTAAATTATCCTAATTGTCAATTTACTCAACGAAAATTCATAATTTGCGTTAAATTCGGCCTATGTAACTCAACTGCCTACCCGCCGTTCTCCGGCGCGAATATACACGGCCGCTCATCGCGATTCGCCGCCAAAGTAGTTCTTCCTTTATATCTCGAGACATAATTATAGTTTTCAAATTAGTATTGAGCGCAAAAAACACATAAATTTAAAAAGATTATTAAAATGACATTTTAATCAACGGAGATACGTCAACACTAAAAGCTGTGTTTTATTTATTTATTTCAAATTCTTCGATAAATCCGTAATTTCCACAAAATAAAAAGCATATATCTTGTGAAAATATAACTAATTATTGATCCATTACACTCATTACAGGTAAAGTTTTCAAAATATTGTTATGTTAAGAGGCAAAAAAACTGCATAGTAACCAAATTTTATTAAAATGACTTTTTTATAGCTTGTTTGTCTGAATGATTGTTGATAGACAGCAGTAGCCTAATGACCATAGAAGGGTGCAATTAAAATTTGTTCGTACAAGATAACTTGACCTGAAGCAATGGAATCGGGGCACTAAAGGATAAGTTTTAGACCCTAGGTACCGCGTTCTCACTTAGAAATGTCATGTAGTAGAGGTAGGCGACGACACAGATAGTAATTTAGTTGTAGTTGAAAGACAGTTATTCTGTATCATAAACCACGTGTTTTAGGTAAAACTCTCAGCATTCAAGTCAGTTTATAGACGAAAGTCCCCAGGGGGACTGGTTCAGTTGATAGGATAAAGTCTGCCAGGAAGCGCCAGACCATCAATGTTAGGTACGTGGGACCCAGAACAGTTTTCCATTCTTGTAGACCGTCTCAGATAGAACCGGAAGCCACAATGCTAATGTGTGCGAGAAGGAAACTAAACTGGTACAGATGACCTAATAAGCTTCTTTTCGTATTTAATTAAAATCAATCAAGTGGCCTGATAAAACTATAAGCCCGTGCGATAGACAAACTATATGTCTATGAATATTGTTGGATAAATTTGTTTGGTACGCCTGTTGACTGAATTGAGATTTATTGGGGAATTAAAATGATTGGGACATTTTGTCTCCGCGTTTAAGAGGATTTGTTTTAGAATTTTTAATGGAGAGTCAATTATTCAAGTCACTTAGCATTATATTTCGATTCAAAAATAGATAATTCAATACAAAATATATATGGCCAAATATATGTTATACAAATTATTCCATTTGAGAGTTGCACTTTCTCGTTTGTTACCTATAATGTATTTTTTTGTTTCCTTTGCTTGACTGTAATAAGCTGTAAATAGTGCTGTGGACGAAGAGGCTGCTGAACGAGTTAAGTCAATCAGCTGTTTGTTTTGGTTAGACGTTCGCCGAGTGGTGGGAGACATTGAGGAAGGGAGGGGGTATAAACAAACCGTTGGTTGCACTATCTACAACGCCAAACGGAACACTTTTGTTTCTTATATAATGTTCGTTTTGGAGTTAAAAACTGCAATAATTCGGACAACGAGTATTAACAATCGATCCATCAGAGAACATGGACCTTATCAATAGAAACAAACTTATTGCAATACAGTCATTAATTAATTGTTCGTACTCGCTGCGAGGTATACCACAGTGCTGATCAACTGTCACACTGCACAGTACACTCGTCACACAGTTGGTACACATCTATCTTGTTGGCTCGTAGTGTTAACATTTTTGTTGACATAACAATTTATTTGCAGTGCTCATTATATTATTTTTGTGTATTATTCTGATGGCTCTCTTTTGGATCATAACAGTTCTGTTGAGATGTGTCGCTGAAGTGCCACCCCATACAACTAGCCCATATGTCATGATGCTATGAAATGTAGGTTAATAGACTTTCTTACTGTATCTAAGGTAACATAATATGATAGAATTTTGATGGACAAACAGACAGAATTTCTCACCATGGTCTGAGGTAGTATTACGGTTTAAAGTAACATTTAGCGTTGACGTCACTCATGATAACATCGGCAGGGAAGGAATACAAAGCCTCAGTTAGTTACCTAATAAAGGAAGTTGTTCTGCAGACACAGGCACGCCAAGGCACGAAACTTTCGAACATTTGCACTTCATACCACATACAAATATTCTACGCCCCTCACCAAATTAACTTTGTAGCAAAATGTATAGCAAAGATCGTAAAATGTGTTTTAGTTTTAAATGAAAATATTTCATGTACAAAAAAAGTTACATAACATTAAAGTCACTCCTAAACGTTCAGTTGAAATCAAATATATTCCTAAAGAGCACTGACAATAAAAAGTTAATAATTCAATTTTCCTTATAAAAAGTTTAGTAGAAATGAAGTTGGTAACATATTACGGTTTATCGTAGGAATAATTTTAAAATGAATTCAAATTTATTTTAAGTGAAGAAAGAATTCAGGCGATAATGGAGGTAGGTCGAGTTAGTGGCCTTGACGGCGCTGGCATTTGGCCGACCCCCTGTAGTGCTCCGCGCATGCGCAGTCCGGTCACCGACCCACACATGTCAACCACATCTACAGACAAACCCAATCCTCTCGCTCTTCCAACAGCTGCGTTAGAGGGAACTAGACACTGAATTCTCTAGGCTGTAAAAAGTAAGCTTGCTTAACGGGATGTAACATAAATAAATAACAAATAAATGCTTCCAATGAATTGGCACAACCTTTCCCCCATATTAAAACATTAAAAATCAAAACTTTGAAAATTACCAGTATATTTTTTTCCATATCTAAAAAAACTAGTCACACGCGGTTTTTACTCAAATCTTTTGAATTGTAGTTCACATCTTTCCTGAAATCAAAATCTTTGGAGCCGTTTTTGAGGAACTTCCATTTTGTATGTTTTTGCCCATAAAATACAAAAACTAAAATTTCGGAAAGTGAAAAGACCGTCTGGAGATATTGGCTAAATACACATTCATACCAAATTTCATAAAAAATGATCCATCCATGTTGTCTCCAACGAAGTGCACATACACAGACACACGCACATCCATTTTTTTTTTTTTCTTTTTTCAAAAACCACTTGTTTGGGGTTCAGGGCACCCTAATATGGATCAATACCTCTGTAAGTATATGGGTGGTCGGGTGGGTCAATACCACTGTACGTGTATGAGGAGTATGCGGGTGGGTCAATACCACTCTACGTGTATGGGTGGGTGGGTGGTCAAATTTAAGAAAAGTTGACATTTTTTACCCTAGTTTATTTCTTTGTATTACATTAACACAATCAATAGTTGTCCCAGTTTTTAAGCAGTATATGTATTAAAGTATCAAAAATACTCATTATTATTATCACGTGCGACCATTGGATGGGTGGGTGGCCGATTGTACATGTAAGTACGACTGTACGACAACCCATTGATACAGTCACGCACCACGTGTACGAATGCAGAAGACATTCATTGAGTGGGTGGGCGCGTCTGTGTGTACATACGACAGCGCATTCCAACAGTCATGTACCATGTGTACAGATGCAGAAGACATGCATTGGGTGGGTAGGCGCGTCTATGTGTACATATGACAGCGCATTCCTACAGTCATGTACCATGTGTACAGATGCAGAAGACATGCATTGGGTGGGTAGGCGCGTCTATGTGTACATATGACAGCGCATTCCTACAGTCATGTACCACGTGTACAGATGCAGAAGACATGCATTGGGTGGGTAGATGTGTCTATGTGTATATACGACAGCGCATTCCTACAGTCATGTACCACGTGTACAGATGCAGAAGACATGCATTAGGTGGGTAGATGTGTCTATGTGTACATATGACAGCGCATTCCTACAGTCATGTACCATGTGTACAGATGCAGAAGACATGCATTAGGTGGGTAGATGTGTCTATGTGTACATGACAGCGCATTCCTACAGTCATGTACCACGTGTACAGATGCAGAAGACATGCATTAGGTGGGTAGATGTGTCTGTGTACATACGACAGCGCATTCCTACAGTCATGTACCATGTGTACAGATGCAGAAGACATGCATTAGGTGGGTAGATGTGTCTATGTGTACATATGACAGCGCATTCCTACAGTCATGTACCACGTGTACAGATGCAGAAGACATGCATTGAGTGGGTAGATGTGTCTATGTGTACATACGACAGCGCATTCCTACAGTCATGTACCATGTGTACAGATGCAGAAGACATGCATTAGGTGGGTAGATGTGTCTATGTGTACATATGACAGCGCATTCCTACAGTCATGTACCATGTGTACAGATGCAGAAGACATGCATTAGGTGGGTAGATGTGTCTATGTGTACATGACAGCGCATTCCTACAGTCATGTACCACGTGTACAGATGCAGAAGACATGCATTAGGTGGGTAGATGTGTCTATGTGTACATATGACAGCGCATTCCTACAGTCATGTACCATGTGTACAGATGCAGAAGACATGCATTAGGTGGGTAGATGTGTCTATGTGTACATATGACAGCGCATTCCTACAGTCATGTACCACGTGTACAGATGCAGAAGACATGCATTAGGTGGGTAGATGTGTCTATGTGTACATATGACAGCGCATTCCTACAGTCATGTACCACGTGTACAGATGCAGAAGACATGCTTTAGGTGGGTAGATGTGTCTATGTGTACATATGACAGCGCATTCCTACAGTCATGTACCACGTGTACAGATGCAGAAGACATGCATTAGGTGGGTAGATGTGTCTATGTGTACATATGACAGCGCATTCCTACAGTCATGTACCATGTGTACAGATGCAGAAGACATGCATTAGGTGGGTAGATGTGTCTATGTGTACATATGATAGCGCATTCCTACAGTCATGTACCACGTGTACAGATGCAGAAGACATGCATTAGGTGGGTAGATGTGTCTATGTGTACATATGACAGCGCATTCCTACAGTCATGTACCACGTGTACAGATGCAGAAGACATGCATTAGGTGGGTAGATGTGTCTATGTGTACATGACAGCGCATTCCTACAGTCATGTACCACGTGTACAGATGCAGAAGACATGCATTGGGTGGGTAGATGTGTCTATCTGTACATACGACAGCGCATTCCTACAGTCATGTACCACGTGTACAGATGCAGAAGACATGCATTAGGTGGGTAGATGTGTCTGTGTACATACGACAGCGCATTCCTACAGTCATGTACCATGTGTACAGATGCAGAAGACATGCATTAGGTGGGTAGATGTGTCTATGTGTACATATGACAGCGCATTCCTACAGTCATGTACCACGTGTACAGATGCAGAAGACATGCATTGAGTGGGTAGATGTGTCTATGTGTACATACGACAGCGCATTCCTACAGTCATGTACCATGTGTACAGATGCAGAAGACATGCATTAGGTGGGTAGATGTGTCTATGTGTACATATGACAGCGCATTCCTACAGTCATGTACCATGTGTACAGATGCAGAAGACATGCATTAGGTGGGTAGATGTGTCTATGTGTACATGACAGCGCATTCCTACAGTCATGTACCACGTGTACAGATGCAGAAGACATGCATTAGGTGGGTAGATGTGTCTGTGTACATATGACAGCGCATTCCTACAGTCATGTACCATGTGTACAGATGCAGAAGACATGCATTAGGTGGGTAGATGTGTCTATGTGTACATATGACAGCGCATTCCTACAGTCATGTACCACGTGTACAGATGCAGAAGACATGCATTAGGTGGGTAGATGTGTCTATGTGTACATATGACAGCGCATTCCTACAGTCATGTACCACGTGTACAGATGCAGAAGACATGCTTTAGGTGGGTAGATGTGTCTATGTGTACATACGACAGCGCATTCCTACAGTCATGTACCATGTGTACAGATGCAGAAGACATGCATTAGGTGGGTAGATGTGTCTATGTGTACATATGACAGCGCATTCCTACAGTCATGTACCATGTGTACAGATGCAGAAGACATGCATTAGGTGGGTAGATGTGTCTATGTGTACATGACAGCGCATTCCTACAGTCATGTACCACGTGTACAGATGCAGAAGACATGCATTAGGTGGGTAGATGTGTCTATGTGTACATATGACAGCGCATTCCTACAGTCATGTACCATGTGTACAGATGCAGAAGACATGCATTAGGTGGGTAGATGTGTCTATGTGTACATATGACAGCGCATTCCTACAGTCATGTACCACGTGTACAGATGCAGAAGACATGCATTAGGTGGGTAGATGTGTCTATGTGTACATATGACAGCGCATTCCTACAGTCATGTACCACGTGTACAGATGCAGAAGACATGCTTTAGGTGGGTAGATGTGTCTATGTGTACATATGACAGCGCATTCCTACAGTCATGTACCACGTGTACAGATGCAGAAGACATGCATTAGGTGGGTAGATGTGTCTATGTGTACATATGACAGCGCATTCCTACAGTCATGTACCATGTGTACAGATGCAGAAGACATGCATTAGGTGGGTAGATGTGTCTATGTGTACATATGATAGCGCATTCCTACAGTCATGTACCACGTGTACAGATGCAGAAGACATGCATTAGGTGGGTAGATGTGTCTATGTGTACATATGACAGCGCATTCCTACAGTCATGTACCACGTGTACAGATGCAGAAGACATGCATTAGGTGGGTAGATGTGTCTATGTGTACATGACAGCGCATTCCTACAGTCATGTACCACGTGTACAGATGCAGAAGACATGCATTAGGTGGGTAGATGTGTCTATGTGTACATATGACAGCGCATTCCTACAGTCATGTACCACGTGTACAGATGCAGAAGACATGCTTTAGGTGGGTAGATGTGTCTATGTGTACATATGACAGCGCATTCCTACAGTCATGTACCATGTGTACAGATGCAGAAGACATGCATTAGGTGGGTAGATGTGTCTATGTGTACATATGACAGCGCATTCCTACAGTCATGTACCACGTGTACAGATGCAGAAGACATGCATTGAGTGGGTAGATGCGTCTGTGTGTACATACGACAGCGCATTCCTATAGTCATGTACCATGTGTACAGATGCAGGATGGTAGGTCCGCAAATACGAAAATTGGGTGTGTATGAGGGTGCATTGTCAGTAATATAAACATGGTACTAATAGTGCGTATTTTACAATTAGTTGTATCTTACATCATTTTATGCAAATATTGGTTTTTCAAAATGCTTGTTGCTATGCAATTGTTAGAACATACAATCTTAACATTAGTTATGTGGTTTCAATGTTATTCTCTTCTCTGGCTATACATATGATATTAGGAGTCTGAGTTTAATATTACGGAACAGTCAACTGTTGCCGTGCTTAACAATTTCATTTTTGCAGAGTGGGTAAGTCAACTTGTACATGGTTACAGTCTGCCACATGTATCGTAGTGGGCGGGCTAATGATGAAAGGTTACCTATTACAAGCTTGAAGATGCTTGTGGACCAGCTGTTGAAGGCCCATCGTGTGTAGTAGGCGGTAGCTGGTTGTACAGCTCCTAGTGCTGGACGTACAAATCGAAGTAATATGTGTTAAACTGGCTGACATGCGTCACCCTTACATGATATCAAACAACAACAAAAAAGAATAAAAACCTGATCTATGTAAAACTCACAAAAATAAATATCCATATAATACGACCCTAATTTAGAATGGTGAAAAAACCACCGACTGTTCATTTGTCATTGGGCTATTAATTAATGACACTGTCTAAGGAATAGTCGGCCTTAGTTTGTAACAATGACTATAATCACTCATTTACACTCATTCGGAATCTATATTCGTCCATATCTTGACGATCGGCGTCTTAGGAATAAATAAAAATCAAAGCATTGTCTAGATCGTAGACAATCTGGGGGACGGGCTACGTTATTTACACTTGTATGTTTTCTCCCTATACTTTGTGTGTTTCCATTAAAATAGGCCTAGTTTATATAAATATGCACTTCGTAACCGAAAATTTACACTGTTGGGTTAGTATGCATAATTAAGTTGAAGTATTCGCAATATTAAACTAAACGTAATAAGTCATAAATGTAAGTTAAACAACAAAACTGGCGATTTAACAATTTTGTAGTTTGCTTATTTTAATAAGAAAATATGATGCAATGTAACTTAACTTGCTTTTCGTTTTCCAAGACAAAACTTAATGTTGATTGTTTGCAGATATTGCTGTACTTTAATCCTTTACCGTCGTACTTTAGTTTTAAAGTGTTACGATTACAGTACTATATAATTACAATAATGCAAACAACAAGTTTGTTATTTTCCTACAGAGACTTCCACTATTTTTAAACAGGGAACCCCTTTTGGCCAGGAGGCGATTAGTGGGGACACGCTATCAGTGCGTTATCACGACCGGGAGCGCCAAGGGACGGTAGTGGGTGGATGCGGGCACCCTCACAGTATTTATTGATCGCCCCCGCCACGGCTGATGTTATAACCGCTCCAGTCACTTGATCAATATTACATCACCACAACCTCAACAGGCCTCCTAACGACTGTAAATCGTCCCTTTGGGAGCCACACCTGCATGTACGGTCTCCTCAAAAATCAATATGATCAATATCACCTACAACAGGCATCCTACGACAGTATAACGTCCCTTTGAAAGCCACACCTGCATATACGTCTCCTCAACACTCAATATGATCAATATTACATCACCTACAACAGGCATCCTACGGCTGTATAACGGCCCTTTGGGAGCCACACCTGCATGTACGGTCTCCTCAACACTCAATATGATTAATATTACATCACCTACAACAGGCATCCTACGACAGTATAACGTCCCTTTGAAAGCCACACCTGCATATACGTCTCCTCAACACTCAATATGATCAATATTACATCACCTACAACAGGCATCCTACGGCTGTATAACGGCCCTTTGGGAGCCACACCTGCATGTACGGTCTCCTCAACACTCAATATGATTAATATTACATCACCTACAACAGGCATCCTACGGCTGTATAACGGCCCTTTGGGAGCCACACCTGCATATACGGTCTCCTCAACACTCAATATGATCAATATTACATCACCTACAACAGGCATCCTACGGCTGTATAACGGCCCTTTGGGAGCCACACCTGCATGTACGGTCTCCTCAACACTCAATATGATCAATATTACATCACCTACAACAGGCATCCTACGGCTGTATAACGGCCCTTTGGGAGCCACGCCTGCATGTACGGTCTCCTCAACACTCAATATGATTAATATTACATCACCTACAACAAGCCCCCTACGGCTGTATAACGGCCCTTTGGGAGCCACAGCTGCATGTAAGGTCTCCTCAACACTCAATATGATTAATATTACATCACCTACAACAAGCCCCCTACGGCTGTATAACGGCCCTTTGGGAGCCACAGCTGCATGTAAGGTCTCCTCAACACTCAATATGATCAATATTACATCACCTACAACAAGCCCTCTACGGCTGTATAACGGCCCTTTGGGAGCCACAGCTGCATGTAAGGTCTCCTCAACACTCAATATGATCAATATTACATCACCTACAACAAGCCCCCTACGGCTGTATAACGGCCCTTTGGGAGCCACAGCTGCATGTAAGGTCTCCTCAACACTCAATATGATCAATATTACATCACCTACAACAAGCCCTCTACGGCTGTATAACGGCCCTTTGGGAGCCACAGCTGCATGTAAGGTCTCCTCAACACTCAATATGATCAATATTACATCACCTACAACAAGCCCTCTACGGCTGTATAACGGCCCTTTGGGAGCCACAGCTGCATGTACGGTCTCCTCAACACTCAATATGATTAATATTACATCACCTACAACAAGCCCCCTACGGCTGTATAACGGCCCTTTGGGAGCCACACCTGCATGTAAGGTCTCCTCAACACTCAATATGATCAATATTACATCACCTACAACAAGCCCTCTACGGCTGTATAACGGCCCTTTGGGAGCCACAGCTGCATGTAAGGTCTCCTCAAAACTCAATATGATCAATATTACATCACCTACAACAAGCCCTCTACGGCTGTATAACGGCCCTTTGGGAGCCACAGCTGCATGTAAGGTCTCCTCAAAACTCAATATGATCAATATTACATCACCTACAACAAGCCCTCTACGGCTGTATAACGGCCCTTTGGGAGCCACAGCTGCATGTAAGGTCTCCTCAACACTCAATATGATCAATATTACATCACCTACAACAAGCCCTCTACGGCTGTATAACGGCCCTTTGGGAGCCACAGCTGCATGTAAGGTCTCCTCAACACTCAATATGATCAATATTACATCACCTACAACAAGCCCTCTACGGCTGTATAACGGCCCTTTGTAATATCCACTTCATAACCGAATATTTACACTGTTGGGTTAGTATGCATAATTAAGTTGAAGTATTCGCAATATTAAACTAAACGTAATAAGTCATAAATGTAAGTTAAACAACAAAACTGGCGATTTAACAATTTTGTAGTTTGCTTATTTTAGTAAGAAAAGAATGATGCAATGTAACTTAACTTGCTTTTCGTTTTCCAAGACAAAACTTAATGTTGATTGTTTACAGATATTGCTGTACTTTAATAAGTAACAAATGTACGGTCTCCTCAACACTCAATATGATCAATATTACATCACCTACAACAAGCCCTCTACGGCTGTATAACGGCCCTTTGGGAGCCACGCCTGCATGTAAGGTCTCCTCAACACTCAATATGATCAATATTACATCACCAATCAATTATTAAAAATCTGAAATGTATAGAACAGAACATTCTGCGCCGATTGGTACCAAGTTTGTCGTGATTGCTTGATGACAAATATATGTTATATTAAGTTTAACACAGGGTCATATGATATGCTCTACTTCACGGTCTAGGGTTAAAGATTACTCGGTTTACTTTTTAAGCCTACCATCACTAACTAGACTAATTAATGAATCTTTCGGATGTGTTAATTCCTCCTTAATCTTAAATTTTGGGTATAGAAGAAATTATATCCATACTTTAAAATGCCAAAAACGAAAGAACTTCAAGCCAATCTCCATATTAAATACTTTTGCTAAAGGTTTTGAAATAAAAATCGTTCTAAACCACCTATTATCTATTTTGTACTCAAATTGAATTTTCCCATTTACTGTTTGGTTTCTAGAAAATCTTAACTCATGATGATTGGTCTGACGTTTTAATATACGTGTCTACCCTCCTTGGATAATCGTCTTCACAATTTGGGTATAAGTAAGCCTTCGATTTGGTTAATAACACACTACTGGAATGTCTTGAATTTTGAGAGATTATTTCTGACTGGATATCTTCTGAACGGCTGGACCGAAAACCATGTATTGAGGTGCCATAAATAGGCCATTCTGGCGATCTATGGTTTTGTAAATCCTGCGTCCTGTATTGTTCATCCTCTTTATAAACGTCATCTCAAGTATTGTTTGCTTAACAAACTTATGTTTATTTGTTGATGACAACTCGATCACGTAGCACAAAAAACACGTAAACCAAATAGGTTTTCGAGATTTTGATAAAAAATCTCGCTTAGTTTTTTTTTCATGCTTAAAAGGCAAAGCTAATCAATAAGTCTGTCATGTCCTGTAGTTCCTGAAATCAACCATCTTCTTTTGGGTGAAATAGCAATTGAATCCTTGTCTTAATAGTGTTTATTTAGGACACAAATTAGGATGTTGAACTTTGAAAGGACGTGATATACTTGAGTAAACCAATACCAATAAATGTTATAACTGTCGGCAACTGCAGTTGAGTTAGTGACACATGAGAGATGTAGTGTTTGTCAGACCGGGCAGATGTAGTGGCTTCAGTGGGTGGTAGGTGCTACACCATCTGCTCGGCGCAGTGCAAACCCACTTACTTCCGATATAAGTCACATCATCATTAACTATCGTTCAATAGAGATTACCATAACATGGAAAAGCAGCAATCCGAGAATTAGAAGAATGAAAAATATATATAAATTGCACAGAAAAAATAATAACAGGACTATTATTCGGGAAAGGTTGGTCTGAGAACGGCGCTCACAGCAAGAGGCCGGGCTCGTCTGATAATGCGCCCCCCTTCACCTCGCAGCTGATAATACTCAGACGGGTGGACTGACACATCCTGCCGCTCGCCGGGCTATTTTCGTGCCACTCCCCCATCGCTTATCTTCCAGTACACGTGCCGCGCGTCCTCGACGGTACGGCGCTTGCAGCGTTAGAGGTGGTGATGCTACTGTGTGAAGAGAGAATGGACGCTGTTACACTCTCAAATCGATTAGCCCGCCGAACAGTTTAGTGATAGCTTGTTAAGTATAAATAGTATATAACAACAAAACTAACTACATTTTTACTTCCCAGTCGATTATTGCATTTACATAGCACTTCACATTGGGATTGCAATGTTCTCACAGAAAACATGTAATTTTAAACTCCAACAAATAAAACAATCATTAATCAACAACTGGATAAAACCCTATAGAATTATAATTCAAGCAATAATAAAACTTACATAAAATTAAAAAATTAAACTAACAAAATAGTACGGACACAACTGGACAGGTATTGCAGTCCAAACGACATCTCTAAATTAGTTTTATTTGTTGGTAAAAAGAACCTTTTGGCATTGATAAAACTAAGTATGAATGTAACGTATATGAGAAATTGTTGTTTAAAATGTAATCCAGATAGAATCCACATGACTGCCGGGACCGGGACCACTTCCTGGAGCTGTTGATCGGCTACCGTGGCACGATGATGATGGGCAGGGTGGGGTGGTGGGGAAGACCTGACCTTCCCCACAGACGTGGCAACGTCGCGTTGCTTGCCGGCACCGATTTGCACAATTCTGTTCACAGACACACGGTAGGACCACAACAGACGCACGTGGCCGAGACGCTCACGTTTCGGCCAAAGATATAGCGACACAACACTACACTAAGGTATTCTCGGTTTCAATGTAACACTTTGCTAATCGTCCGTCTTGAGAGAACCATTATGTCAAACTTATCTCCTATGAAAACAAAATCTAGCCGAATTAATTGAAAAAAGTTAAATTTGGTTGTATGTAGTGTCAGGTTTTAACAACAGTATTACTGAAAGGCGTCACAAACAAAAATTAATATTACTGGATTGTTCGAGTACTTGCATAATTTTGCTATTCCGGGCAATTTTTAACTGCAGCCTTTTCTGAGTATTTTTTTCCTAACATGGGAGAAACATGAATATTCAGTTAAAATCTCTTTTGCATAGTGTTTTATTGAATCCATTCAAGTTAAATTATACTCACTTACTCTTTTCAACAGGGACATAGCTAGCCTAAGCTGCGCCTACACGAATTCAGTAGATTTTGCG
Source organism: Stictocephala bisonia (assembly GCA_035578905.1). Lineage (NCBI taxonomy): Eukaryota > Metazoa > Arthropoda > Insecta > Hemiptera > Membracidae > Stictocephala > Stictocephala bisonia. The sequence continues at coordinate 2,716,338 of JAQJVL010000081.1, forward strand.
CCCTTCAAAGAAGGATGGAAGGTCTGATAAACAACACCCTTCCTCCTGCAAAAAGTGGGGGTGGGAGTCCCCCCCTCCGAAAATGTTTGAAAATATAGGAGCAAAATTGAAGGGTTTTTAATGTTTAAGAGCAGTTTTTACAGTATCAAAAGAGATATTTTATTGCACAATTTTAATACATAATTAGTATATGAATAATTTTATTTATAGCCTGCATTCATAAAAGGCGATACTTTACATTTTATTGGTTTAGACTAGTTGAATGTACAACATTTTTTTATTTTAACATCAACAAATATTTTGACATTTTGTGTGTATATCGGCTCGTTTACGCTCAACTCTGGTAGCATTCACTAAACATTTGGGCTGGCATTCTAATAGAATCAAGACTTTACTTATTAACCTTGCATAGTGTATAAAAGAGGCTTAAGATGCAACAGCAAGGCCCAAGCTTGCATTGATAAACAAGCACAATATCTTGATTCTGGGCTTAAAATATATTTGGATTCCATTGGGACTTTGGAAAAAAAAAACAATGAAAAACAAAATTCAATAAGTAATTAATTTAGTTATCTTACTGTTATAAAAAAATCTCTAATGGTGTCTGTCTATCTACACCAACATTTACTGGACTGTTCAGCTGAAATTTTGTATGGGCATTTTTAGAGTCTCTGGTTAACACATAGGCCTATATTTATTTTGAAATTCCACCAGGGCACCGTCCCAGGTGATACTTCTAAGAACTAAGAAGTATCAATGCAAAACATATGGAATACCAATTTGATAGGTTTGCGAGTTTCATTAATCAGCTGTTGGAATAAACAAACAACTTATAGTTCTGAAGTAAATACCTTAGCAAACATAACCACAAAGCACTTTAGCATTATACAGTTACCAGTAGGCACAAGTTTTGTATTACTGAATGCAATAAGCACAATATAAATCAACATAAACTCCGTACGAAGGACGAGTACTGTGCTAGTACACAATAAAAGACAGTTAGGCCCATGATCTGTTTGACGTAAAGCTGTTGGTCTCCAAGTTGGTTATTGTGCTGTCAAGGTGGTCCTTTCTAAGGAACAGTCGAACTCAATTAGTAACTCTCCTAGCTTTGAGAGAAGTAAACTCATCGATAACGTAATCTAAACTGAGCCTGGCAGGTGCTTTAAACTCAATTGAGACTGAAGAGAATTGCCAAACTTGTTAGGCATGACTGTCTGTCTGTGAACGCAGGTAGTTTTTATGGGCTTATACTTACTAAAGCTACATTCACAATTAACCACAGTTACAGGCATGATGAAAAATATCCTGAGATTTATTTCTATATTTAGATACGCTATATGTAGATAGTTAATAAGAATGTATAGCTTTAAGCAGATCCTTCTGTATCGGCCGCCACCACCACATGAACCTCGCTTCGCACTACTGTCGGCGCAGAAATTATGAGTACCCGAGTTTGAAGGTTGATTCCTAAGAAACTAGAGGACTATGAAAAATCCAATCACACCATTTCCTCCTCGTTTAAATGTACGTTATAGCATATGCATAATTAATTGTGTTATCATTTTTATTCTAGTAGGAACAAAAAGTAACAGAATTTGAATTAGATTTCACTGAGGTTCAACTTTACACTTTTATTATTTAAAGACTCGTTAATGTATCGCAATTATATTTCAATACGTAGTTGACAGGGCTGTTTTCTATAAGCTTAAAAATGTTACAATTTTAGATTTTTAAGAAAAAATATCCTCTTTTCAGTTTCCTAAAACAATGTTTTCTTATTCTCGAAATCGTAAAATTAATATTGCATGTTGTAATCGTTATGAAATGTATAGTTAGGATACATTACTTTTATTTGAGTAAGTAAATACAGTGATTTTAAATTGGTAAATTCAAAGTTATTTAAATAATTAGGCCTCTTGCTAGCCTAGTGGTTAGCACGTCTGCTTCATATGCAGAGTGTCACAGGTTCAAATCCCAGGAGGTCCACTTAAATTTGGGTTTGGACCGTTGTCCCTCAACAACATTTGAATAGTATGTTAAAAATGCCAGTAGCGTAGAGTAAAGAACAAAAATATAATTAGATTTTAATCAATTTAAAACCAGTTCAATTACTTGTGCATATAAAAGTAATTCATCGTAATTACACATTCCAATAAGGATTACAACAAGACCAAGTCATTAATTTTACGACCTAAAGAAGCCAAGAAAACTTAGTTTCAGGAAATTGAGAAGACATGTTTTATGTCAAAAGTTAAAATTACAAAACTTATAGAAAACAGCCTTTTCAACCACGTAATAAAATATAATTGTGATACGTTAACTTTTTTTAGTTAAAAAAGTGTAAAGTTTATGCATATACTGAAAACCAATTAAAATTCCTGAACTTTTTTGTTCCTACTAGGAAGCAAATGTTTAACCATTATGATAAAAATAAATGTAATAATGCATATGCCATAACTTAAGGTGGTGCAATCGGTTTCCGGCGAGTTAACTATTTCCCAATTTTTAAGCAAAATTAGTTAATATAACTTCCCTTGAGACAGGAAAAATATTTTAAAATTTTGTTTAACCACTACATTAGAACTTGTGGACTTTTGAATAGGTGAATTTTGCTGATTTTAAATCAGCGTTAAGAAAAAACAATTCGAAGTACAAATTTAATTTTTTATACCTACGTTTTTTTACACATAACTGAAGGGATTAAGATGTTTTTCTTTTTTTAATGTAAAAATAAATATAATTTGAAAGGTGAAAAATACCCTTTTTATTTTTAAAATTATAAATATTTGTACATTTTTTATAAAGAAAAATATCTTAATCCCTTCAGATATGTGTAAAAAACATGGTTATAAAAAATTTAATTTGTACTTCAAACGGTTTTGCCTTATTGCTGATTTAAAACCAGAAAAAAAATCACCATTTCATAAGGCCACAAGTTCTAATGTAGCGGTTAAAAAATCTTTTTAAATATTTTTCCTGTCTCAAGGGAAGGTACACTAACTAATTTTGACTACACAATTGGAAAATAATTAACTCACCGAAAACAAATCGTTCTACCTTAAAACTAAACAAGCAAAACCATTATGCAATTAGATTTTTCATGGTCCTCGTAGTATACAACCTTCGGACCCGGGTTCAAATATAATAATGTCTGCACCAACGGTAGCTATCTGGGCATCTGACACTAACGCACAAAGCACAAAAACGCTGCCAACTGTCTAGACCAGGGCAATCGAAATTTCCTCGTTTATGACACATCTTTCCAGTTACTTCATCATGTTGAAAGCCCAGACCATGATGTAATTTTTAAAATACTAGTATGTACTACTATAATTTTTCAACACTTGTTAAAGATCCCATACAAATATTAAATTAAAGAATTAAAAAATTAAATATTTAATTTTTTCTATGCGTTAATTCGTAAGCCAATTTTGTCGTAAGCCAATACGATGCTATTCTATGCCGCCAATGCCTTGCTACGTCCCTGATTTCAACTTTTGTCTAATCACTATTCGTTTTAAAATTTTATTCTTGCGTTATTACCTCAAAGGTAAATTTTACAAGTTATATTTGTATAGTTTTTATACCATGAAATACTTTTACGGATGTATACTGAGGAAAAAGGTTTTATACTTTGATAAAAAGAAAAATCTAGGCAATTTTGAGGGGCAAATGAATTGTTTATGTTGGATAAAGAACACTAAGAGGAAGAAGATATGAAAATTATTAGTTCTGATTAATGATGCTTAACATCCTGAGATAGTGGTTTTGAACTGCACTTTAAAGATCAATAAATGTTACTACTGGAGCTGGAAAATGACAAATGTCCTAAAATTTTTTAAGAATCTTAGAAAACATTTAAAAGCAAATAAATAAAACGGCAAACTCAAATTTCTTAAGACTTGCTGTTAAAAATAGTAAAAATTGTTACTCATCCCTTTTGTCATGATTAAGCAGAAAACTCGATTGTTTTAACTGGATATTAGCATTCGATAAATGTTCCAAATTTCAAATTCTTTGAACCATAGGTAATTTTTTTTTTTTTTTTTAGAAAAGGAATGTGATTATTGTTTGTTATCTGAGCAATTATCATGTATATTGAAAGAAAGTGGTATTTCTTTCAATATACATGATATATAGTTCCCTTTTTCAAAAAGTGAACTAGATTAATTAAAAAAAGCTAATGAAATATTGGCCATTGTTTCTGAGTAGTTCAATGTTCATCCTTAGATAATTATGCAGAGCTACTGAAACTATCTCAATACCATACTATTTTAATTTACCAGCCAAAATACTAATGTTGAGAGAATATTTCCAATGGTGACTTTTGTTGGGGTTGATGAACACAACAGCCTTGGCATGTTATCATTTAGAGCCCTTTTGCAGAAGTTTATTGTGATTTTCAGTTTTATTATCATGTTAGCAAAAACAACAACCTGTTATTTCTGTCTACAGTTTTGAAAAGTGAAAAAAGAGTGAGTTGATTAAAGAGATAACGGTAACATCAATTTATCTGTGCCAAAATAGTCACAAATTTGTTTCAATTTATGTGTTATAATTAAATACACAATGCTTTAAATTGTGATAAAAGAATAGCTATGCATGAATTTTCTAAATTTACAGGGTGGCACACGAAATGAACCAACATTTGTTTTGGTAGTATTTGTTCCGTTTACCTATTATTACTGTGTTGTAAGTTGGCAAAACTATCAGCTAATTATGGAGATTAGTTCCCTATGTTTCCGCTTCCCGTATTATTATTATTGTTGCAAGATGGCTGACAAAGGAAGATTGTCTGTGGATCAACGCATAAAGACTGTGTTGTTTTTTAATGAAACAAAAAGTGTGGTGCTTACACAAAAGCGGTTTCATGCTCGTTTTCAAACTCACTGGTTACAATCATTTAAAACCATTCGTAGACTTGATGAAAAATTTAATAGAGATGGCTCAGCATTAGAGAGGAAGCGTCAACAGCATTTCACTGTCCGTACTCCACAGAATATTGAAGCTGTCAGAGCAGTGGTGTTGAGGAGTCCAGGCAAGTTGACTAGAAAAGCGGCAGTAGATCTTCACATTTCTAGAGGATCTGTGCAGTGAATTAAAAAAAAAATTTGCATTTGTATGCATAAAAAATTACAATGTTACCCAAATTAACGATTGACAACAAACGGCAACGTGTGATTTTTGCAGAATAGGCTGTTAATCAAGACATATTGATTAAAAATGTTTGGTTATCAGATGCGATACATTTTCACTTAGATGGTGATGTTTATAAACAAAATGTGCGTTTTTGGGCTTCTGAAAATCCACTCGTGCTACATGAAAAAGTGCATCATGCTCCAAGAATTACCGTATGGGCAGCTCGAGCCATGGACTCATTCTTTTTTAAACATACTGTGACTAGTAAGCGTTATCTAAACATGCTACTTAATTATTTTGTACCTCAACTTATCGCAAAAGGGTTTCAATTATTGAAACAGTGGTTCATGCAGGATTATAATTATAATTGTTTATTTATTTCCAAAAATACAATTGCACTTATACATTTTTAAATATGGAAAAAGTCCCCACATAGTTAATGAACCTGTTTGTGGGAACCGAGTTCCACAGTCTCACAGAGACTTTTGAATAACTTAAACAATGTATGTAAAAAATTATAAGAAACTAAAATTGAAGAAAAAATACAATTTATAGTGAACATATTACAAAATAATTATAAGTATACAACTTATAGAAAATGACATACTATAGCGGAATAAAATATACATACTAACAGCTCAAAGGGCAAACAGAAAAGTAAAGAGTTATTAAATAAAGTATAACGCTATCAAATGGAGGAAGTAATGAATAAAATTCTAAAAATTTCAAAATAGGAGCTGTCAACGTAACGCTTAATACTGTACACAGGTCTGGTACAACACATATATACCCACACACAAACTACTAATCATCCCCTAGTAAATATATTGTAATAGATGTATAAGGGGGAAATAAAAAATAAAGGAAAATAGTTCAAAATAAATAATAGAAACAGCAACAACAAGTACAGAGAAAAATAATGTAAAAAGAACCCAGACAAGAAATGTTAACGTACTTGAAAAAGTTGATTGATTCAATAGGGCCGTTATGTGGCATGACAGATGTTATCATTGAGCAGGCGGTCTCTCTACCAATACTGACCAGCCAATCTACTACTTTTTCTTATACATGAAATTGCTAACATTTAAAATTCTTATATTTTCTGGCATATTTGAATACAAAATATGAATAAGAAAATTTAGATTTGTTTTATTGAAAGTTTTTGTCACACGTTGAGTAGTTATGCCAACATTGGTACGATGTCTAGTTGGGTATGTATCATTAGATTTTTATAGCATACGTTTAAAGCTATACAGAAGTAAAACGTTTATGAATAACTGGTGGACATCTAAGACGGTGAATAAATCAAACAGCATGTTAATAGGAAAGTAAACTGATTTTCCCAGAGCTGATTTCATAATAATTTTTTGTGTTATTTCTAATGGATGTATACTTGACTTTGGAGTAGCTACCCAAACTAAGATACCATATTGCAAGATCGATTTAACATAAGCATAATAAATTACTTTAAATTGATTCAGGTGTAATACTCGAGACAAAACAGACTATATATATTTATATATGCATTTGCGTTTAATGTATATAAACGCATGTCTAATATATTTAACACATTTATTGTTAATGTATTGAACATGCGCCATTCAGCTTAGTCTATTGTCAAATATAACACCTAGGTATTTGTAGTTGTCAACACGCTCAACGACATCACACAGACAGTACGGCCCACCGTCACAGTCATGATTTACCAGATCACCAAGAGGTACGTAGAGAAACCGCCAAACATTTAGTCTGATACATAAATAATTGACAGCGAGCATCTCAGCCAATGGATACATAAATAATTGATATTGAGCCTCTCAGCCACGGGATATATAGACAATTGATAGTGAGCCTCTCAGCAAAGGGATATATAGACAATTGACAGTGAATCTTTCAGCCAACGGATACATAAATAACTGACAGCGACTCTCTCAGCCAATGGATATATAAATAATTGACAGTGAGCCTCACAGCAAACGGATACAGTAGAGCCTTGTTATCTGACATGCTGTTATTCGACATTCAGTTTCAACCGACATACTCGTTCCAAAATCTTCACTGTAAAAAACGTATGATTTTCTGATATAGTCGGGACCAGAACTGTCTTTTATACGACAAAAATTGGTTGATTTGATACAGAATTTGATTGTATACTGTAGTACATGTACTATATTACGTGAATTACGCAACAATACAATATAGCAATGAGTAACTAGTCAGCTGGTCAAAGCCCTAAATTACTCTTGTTAAATAAAATAAATAACAGTAATCTTTTATTTGTGTAAAGTTCATTTAGAAGTGTTTAATTTTATATGTATGACATTTAGTTCATTTACTTTTCATTTTAGGTATTGTTACATAATTCTGTATTTTGCAACTTATACATTATATTGTACTGAAATTTTATTACGTTATATTTCTTATTGTTATTAGTTTTATTTTGTGTTCTATAGCCTAAAATAATGATTATTTAATAAGTCCTAAATTTTTATTTCTTAGTAAAATGATTAAGTACTTAGTTATACAAAAATTAGTTTTTTAATTGCAATTCCCTATTATCCAACATTTTCACTTATCCGACGTTATCACGGCCCATATGTCGGTTAAGCGAAGTTCTACTATACATAAATAATTGACAGTGAGCCTCTCAGCCAAGGGATATATCTAGACAATTGACAGTGAGCCTCTTAGCAAACAGATATATAAATAATTGACAGTGAGCCTCTCAGCCGTCGAACACATACATAATTGACAGCGAGCCTCTCAGCCAAGGGATATATGGACAATTTACAGTGAGCCTCTCAGCAAACAGGCCGACAGATACATACATAATTGACAGTGACTCACTCACAAGACAGATATATACATAATTGACAGTGACCCACTCACACAACGGACACATACATTATTGACAGAGATTCACTCACCCAACGGATACTTACATTATTGACATTGACTCACTCACACAACAGATACATACATAACTGACAGTGACCCACACACCCAATGGACATATATATTATTGACTGACCCATGCACCCAACGGTCCTAAATATTACATAGCTAAGGCTGGTGTAAATTCACAACAAAGAAGTGATAAAAAAAGGAATAATCTATCACAATCTTTTTCACCTGATTTTCTCATCATTCACCACTAGCCAAGAACTTCATTCTTATCATAACGTGTTCTTGATTATGTGATCTTGCACTTTGCTGTAACTTATGTTAATTTATTTTTCAATAAATATCAAAGTAATGTGAAAATAAATATGAAAGTAAATATCAAGTAGTCAATTTACGCTTTGTGAAGAGCCAAGTAAAATACCAAAATGAAAACTCAAGAGAGAGGATATGACCAAAATATACATGATCTTAAGAAAATGGGGCACTGATGTATTGTTTTGTTGGTCATAAAATTAACTTAGCCTACATCAAATAAGTTGCAAGTTACTAAGTTAACTCTGGTAACATCAATCTTACCTTCAACCAGCCGCCACGAGTTGTGACAAGATGATAAAGAAGGAAAAGGTCAATCTCCTGCCCATTTATTTTTGGAGTTTTACGGAAAGGTGTCCTGCAACAAAATACATATTTTTAAGTTGTAATATTAATTACTACAGACATAATACAGCAAATATATTTTCTCATTTACTAAGCAAGATATTCAAACTAATGAATGTAGCAGAACTATTCAAAAATTTATAATTCAATCAGACATAAGATATGTCTTAAACTATCAATAGTACTTATTTTATAACTTGAGTGAAGTTAATAATTTGGTTGATGGCGTATTTAGGCTTGGGCGTAACCCAGAAAACTACTAAATTTTGTCTGTAGCTGCTAATAAAACAGTCTCTAAATTAAAGGGGAGATGTGTAATGGTTTGAAACTGTAAGGTAACAGATAAATGAAATGCCTGCAGTAAACTAGAGCACATACATAACTCACGAGGCATTGCGTTAGAATTACACGGACACGACTAAAAGAAACTGTCACAAATCCAGGTGGTTTTGTTCAAACCAAAGCTTTCAGAGTCTAGGACCCTACTTGAATGATGCAAACAAATCTTAATAGTCAACAAATCCTCCCCAACCTCTCTTTATGCATGAATAACTAAATTGGAAAAGCATAAAATTCAAAAAGTGATTCATTAGGCAGCTGCTACTACACCTTCCATTCTGTTTGGATAGTAAGAAAGTTAATATGTGAACTGAAAACATTTAATGTATCAGACCATGGAGTTTCAAGTAATGTAATAACTTCAAGTTCAATAATGACAACAGCTCACCAACAAACAATTTAAATTCTTTTTACAATTACAGCCTAGTAAAGGCGCATTTTTGTAACTTATTACTATCTTTTCCTGTACCTAAGATATATATTTTGATGGAGTCTAGTTGAAGTCTATTTCGGAATCCGATTTAAGACTGAAATCAACCATCGCATCACTCTGCATGAAGAGGATAAATGATGAAGTGATTAAGGTGGCTATTTAGAAAGACAGAATTCTTCTGAGCGAAAAATAAAACAAATTGTTCATCCAAACAACAAAAATATGTAATAAAATTTAAGAATTACAAAAAACTGCAGATAACTAAAGCCTTATTTATAAAGTTTGTTATAAGTGTATTTTTAAAGTTACCTGCAGATAACTTGCAGGTATTGTCCTGGACAATCACTTGAGGTTCCATAGTTACATTGAAATGGTGTGTTAAATACTTCTCTAGGAATTTTTGTAATTGGGCGCCTTTCAAAAGTGTGTGACTTCTCCTAACTGCATTACGGGTTGGTTTTCCCTCATTTATGTTATAAGGTAACTATTTTGGGTAGCGAAAGTACACAGAATAAACTTAACTACAATTCCTAAACATAAAACAGCATTCTTTGAACGACAATTTAAATTATGCAGGCGATCACCACTCTACAATTCTTTGCCTGATAACATCAGAGAGGAGAGCTGCAATCAGGTTTTTGAGAGGAAGGCGAAGGGGTTCTTGATGGATGGTGCCTTCTACACCGTTGAGGATTATAATTCAGCCATCTAGCACTATTGCCTGAACATCTGTTTTTACTAAGGTACAAAGAATACTAATTGAGAGTAAGCCAAAGAATTAGGAATAGATTTGTCTGTTGTAACTAAACTTTTAGAACTTGGTGGATATTCATACATAAAGGTGTACGAATATTCATAAATACATTTTGTGAATTTTTAAAATTAATTTTAACTGGAAAGTTTTATACTTTACACCATTTAGGTATTTATGCACTTTCTAGATGCCTAGCCAATCTGGACTTTTTTATCCCGAGTGGGTACAATCAAGTCTATATGTATTGATTAAGCACTTTTACAGCAGAAATAACGTTTTATACAAAAAAATCGAACATTCTAAATTGTTAAAAAGTTTCATTTTCAATTTCATTTCAATCAAATTCAATCGCATTTCAATTTAGGCCTATGTTATTTTCCATGATTTTTTCATCAGTTTTTTTCGATGTAATTTGTTGTGCTGGACATGAATTTGAAAACTATTTTGGTGTATGATAATTATTTCTCGAGGTATCGCGGAAAATCTATGTTCGCAGCAAATCACACGTATGGTGACCAAATACACAATGTTATTATGAGCTTTGACTAGCCACCAAAAACAAATTTGCATATATTTCGGGCAGGCCGTTACAGAGGCCAGGCACCCAAATTTACTGCAAATTAAAAATGTTTTTATTTTTGAGACGATTAGCACAAGTTATGTTTGATTAGGTAAGTAAAAAGTGTATTTTTCAGACCGAAAAATTAATTTGATTAAAAAACCATTTATATATTTGTATTACGCATTAAAAAACAAGTACAATGAAAAAAAATTTGTTGAAAAATTTGAATGTTTGTTTTTAATTGGATTTTTCACTATCACGTAAAAAACAAGTTTTCCGCAGCTAAAATCAACCTACTCTAGAATTGCTAATCAATATTTTACCAATTTTTAACAAGAAATTGTATTTTATAATTACCTAAATTTGTCCAGTACTAAACACTTATCCACTATATGAAATAACTGCTAAGTTGTCTCAACAAAACATGACAATTTATAGGTCTTAACAAATGTGAAAAATTAGTTTTAAATAATTGGTGGGAGAAAATAAAACAGAAAAGGGTTTGTATTAATGGTAGGCTAAAGACAGAAGGAAAGCCATGAAAACCTGTGTTTCTGTAGTCTGCCAACAGAAAAGTAAAAAAGAGGTAAGACACTAATAATAATAATAATAATCCAAACTAAGACACTAACAATAATAATAAATAAGCCAAAAATAATCAGATTATTACAATTGTAAGTTAGGAGTAGATGGCTGTGATCAGATGGTGCATCAGTACATGTATTAGAAAAGAAAATAATATAACTTGAGAAAATAAAATAGGGTCAATACTATGTATCCTCGGGCTGTCCGTGTATATACTGTGTAGGAGGAATTTAAAACAAGGCAGGATCCCTTAGAATGGAAGAGTTGGTGATATCAATTGACTATATTGTTTGAGTAGGTTCAGGTTAATGAACCTACTCAAACACTTAACACATACAACTTACCTGATCTTAATAATACTATTAGTTTTTTAGATGCAATAAAACATTAACTGCTGCAGAAATACCTCATAAATCTTACTTGAAACCAATCTATGATGATCAAAGAAATTGTTCAATATTCAACCAAAATGTGCAGCACTTACAATCCAGGTTAGATATTTTGAAAATTAATCTAATAGAGGTACAGCCTAGCATTGTGACACTGTCAGAACATAAGATGAGAGAACCAGAAATTCTAGCTTTGAATTGTCTAGATTATAAAGTATGTTCTTATTTTGCTAGAGTAAAGTCGCTGGGTGGTGGAGTCGTCATATTAAAAAAATATAATATTAAATGTAAAAGATTGCTGATACCAAATATTCAGTCGCTAATAGAGGAAAAGGAGTTTGAGTGCTGCCTTGCTGATATTTCTTTAAGTGACCTTAAATTTGTATTATGTTGTATTTATAGATCTCCTCAAAATTGTTTAATTGAAAGCTTTCTAAATAAATTTGAAATATTATGTAGTATTTTAGTTACTAATTTTGAAAATGTAATCCTAACAGGGGATTTTAACATAAATGAGTTGAATCAAAACAGGACATACAATTTGTTTAATAATGTTTTGAATCAGTTTAATTTATCTTACTGGGTAGATTTTCCAACCAGGGTTATCTCTGAATCACAAACTGCTATTGATAATGTTATTAGTAATATAAAAGGTAGAAATTGCAAAATAACTGGTATTATTAATATTCAATTCAATTAAATTCAAATATCTTTATTCATAAGCTGCAGGAATATACAGATAGAATAGTGCAACAATGGTATTTAATTTAATAATGTTCACGATGCTCAGCTCTTTGAAATTTCTTGTTCAGTAGATGGTACTAAAAAAATTAAAAAGAAATTTTGCAGAAAATTTAAAGAAGGCAATATCAGTTTATTTAAAAATATATTACTCAAAGAAACCTGGCTGGACGTTTATCAAGCTCCAGTAGAGTCAAATTATAAGGTTTTTATTGATTTATTTACATTTTATTTTGATATTTGTTTCCCTAAATCTATGTCAACAATAAAAGAAACTAAATTGAGTCATTGGATTACAGAGGAAGTAAAAACAAAAAAGGCTGAGATTCGTGAATTGGAAGAAATATATAGATCAAGTAAAAGTGCAAATATAATAGTCTTAATTAAGGATTCAAAAGACGCACTTAAAAGATGTATAACAAACAACAAAAAGAATTTTTTTGATGATAAAATAAATATTTCAACAAATAAAATAAAAACAACTTGGAATCTTATTAAATCAGAAGTGAACAGTAAGTCACTAACAAATTGTAATGTGGAGATTAATCATAATCACTGTGCACTGATTACAGACCCTACTGTTGTTAGTAATGTTTTTAATGATCATTTTGTACATGCTTTTGACAAATATGTTTTACCCAAAATTGTTCATGGGCCAGGTAGTAAAATAAAACAGTTTCCAAATGCCTTTTCAAAAAACAAGTTTAGATTTCTACAGTTAAACAAGAGAGAACTGGAACAAATTGTTCTTTCTTTTGAAAATAAGTATTCATCAGGGAATGATGATATCCCAATTGTTATTGTAAAAAGAGTCTTATCTTCAATAATTTTAAAACCACTTTTAGATATTTTAAATTCCTCCTTAATTTCAGGTATTTTCCCAGGTCAACTTAAAATAGCTAAGATTATTCTGATTTAAAAAAAAGGATATTTACAAGATCCCTCATGTTACCGCCCCATATCACTGCTACCAATTTTCTCAAAAATCTTTGAAAAAGCAGTTTACATTCAACTAAACGATTTTTTTGTATGAAAATGAATTATTAGACAAAGAGCAACATGGATTCCAATCAGGAAAATCGACAATTACAGCAGGAATAGAATTTATTCAGTCAATAATAGAATCAATAGATAAAGGAAAAAAATAGTAGGCTTTTTTTGGATTTAACTAGAGCTTTTGATAGTGTGTCACATACAAAACTTTTACACTCCTTAGAGGATTTAGGTATTAATGGTAAAGAGCTCAAATGGTTTGAATCCTATCTCTCTTTTAGGCAGCAGTATGTTGAAATTGAGCACAATGAATCCTTAAGCAAGTACACCTATATCAGGAAATGTCATTCCCAATTACAGACTGTTCGACATGGAGTTCCACAGGGATCGGTCCTAGGGCCTCTCTTATTTCTCTGTTATATAGGGGGATTACCAGGCTTTGTTTCGGATAATGGGAGGGCATGTTTGTATGCTGATGACCAATATGCTGATGAGCAATGATGCTAATATAACTATTGCAGGTAATTCACAGGAGAGTATCGAGATTTCATCATATATTAGTCTTTCCAATGTAAAGCAATTTTTTAACAGCAAGAATCTTCTTTTAAATCCAAATAAACCAAATTTTATATAATTTTCTACTAAACAAAGTAGAAAAAAGTTAAATCCAAATATATTCTTAGACAATGACAAATTATTACAAGTGGAATCTACAACATTTCTTGGTCTTATAATTGACAAACACCTAGAGATTGGAGTAATCATATCGATCATGTTATCAATAAAATTTCTTCTGGTTTGTATGCCATAAGGCAATTGTGTCAGAGTTGTAGTTTGGAAACATTGTTAATAGTATACTACTCATTGGTGCATTCCCATTTAGCGAATGGCATTAGTATATATGGAGCGACCACAAATAAAAATTCAAACCGACTCTTACTACAACAAAAAAGGGCAATCAGGATAATGTACAATTTAAAAACAAAACATTCAGTAAAACATTTATTTGGTGATCTGGGAATACTGACAGTTTATGCTTTGTATATTTTTGAAACAGTTACTTATGTCAAACAGTTTGCAGACCCCGTATTTTGAAAATAAGCATACATATAACACTCGCAATCATTTTCAAAGTATTGACAAGCACAATTTAGAGTTTTATAAAAAGAAAACTCTGTTTAATGGGAAAATTTTTCTTCATCGTCTGCCACAAAATTTCTTAACAGAAAAATATCAAAATTTTTAAAAAACAATTGAAAACTTACTTGATAAAAGAATTTTGGGATAGCCAAGTTAATAAATAATTATAATACTATTTTATATGTATTGTTATAGGATTAGTGACACTATTCTATGTACAACTGTATATTATATGAATAAAGGAATTTTGAAATTGAAAATTGAAATATAATTTTTTCTAAAAACTCTTAGGTACAAGAGAGTGCAACTACTGCAATGTGAAATGCTTAAGTATTGGTATCAAAGCAAGTGGAAATAAGTCCAAATACAAAAAAAATTACATACTAAGTGTCATCCTAGCCATATTTGTTAAAGACATTACTCATTATTGCACAGTGATGATTTGTAACTCTTGATTGTAGGCAGATTTATTTTAATATGTTACAAATGTTACTTTTAAAGTAAATTTTAATGTTTAATCTTTTTATTAGACTTCAATTAACTTTAGCTCAAGACTTTAGTTCTAATAATCTTATCTTTACGAAGCAGGCTAAAATTGAATGCAGAATGTTCATTCTAAACTTTGCATACTTGTTAAAGATTATTAGTGTTTTAAGGTAAATCAATATACATGTGCTGAGATTTCAAATGCTGTCCAAACCATATTTGACAAATAAATTAGGCTATCATTATTAAATGCTCATATACCGTATGTATGTCTTTTTACACATTTTATACACTTACTATTTCATTACACAAGGTTATTTTTTAAGTGTGCCACCCACCATTGGGATCTTTTAAACCTTCAAAGACACAACAAACTTTAAATGGGGAACTTCACCCACTTTTTACTGATTAATAAAAATATACATGTTTCTAAAATGAGGGACAACTTAATGCACATGTTTGGTAATGCAAAATTGATATGAAAAACATGTATTACTCTGTAATTCAGGCTTAAACTCATACACTTGAGGTAATATAATTTAGCAAAATTAATAATTTCAGCCCAAGACTATTTTCTAGACCGCATTTCTACTACGGTAGGCCTACTAATTTTTAAAACTTTTGTTATTTCTTTTTTTAACGGACAGTAGTTTACAATTAATTATATTTTGTGTGATAAAATAGTACACCATATGTAAATTATTATGATAGGTATGTAATTGCAACACAATATAATTTGGATATTTAATGCTTTAGCTCCAGAAATAGATTCATTATTATTGGAATTAAATGTTTGAAAGAAACCTTGCATAACACTGATCTGTCAGCTGTTCTTAAAAATTACAGCTGTTGCATTGTTGTCAAACAATTGCCCTAACCTACATTTTGTGTGCCAATGGTAATGAATTATTTATATTAGATCCACTTTTTGTACCTGTATTCAATATTATTATTTAATTAGATGTGTTTTCTTAATTAAACATACCCTTCTTAATAACATACCCATCATAATAATTTACATATGATGTACGAAGTGCTATTTTATTAAACAAAATATACTTAATTGTGAAATTACGTTGAAAAAACAAATAACAAAAGTTTTCAAAATTAGTAGTAGAAACAGGGTTATTAACCCGTGATCATTCACGCTATTAGATTGAATCTAACATTTTTAGTTTGTCTGTATAATTATGATTGTATATGCCTGAGCATTTAAGAATGCTTTCTTTAGTATCCTAGCCACCTGCCTGAGTAGTTGGGGAAGATTAGTGTGGCTGGAAGAGGGTAGTAGTAGAGGGGGAAAAGGCGCGACTGTGGTTGGAAGGGGGTAGTAGTAGAGGGTAAGTGGACTTTGTTAGAGTCCTCATAAATGCATGAACGTTCATGTTACTTCCAATGTTAAAACAGTTCTAAAGACGCAAGTGATCGAGGAACTCTCAGTTCGGTGTTTGTAAGTTGTGTTTATAAATTAATAAATTGAAAATTACAATAAAAAATTATTATGTGTGATTTAAAATGTGTTAACGATTTATTTTTCTTCTTTCCTACACGTATATACAACATGTGCAATCGAATTGTAAGAGGATGTCAAAAGTTAGGAATCTCAAACGGAGATCAAGAGTTGAAACACTTTTTCTTTAGCCTACTATAGGTTTTGTAGTTACAGAAACTTTTAATTTTTAAAATTCAGCATTGATGGAATATTTGAAAGGGTAGACAAGGATTGTTGGACTTTTTGCACCATTACATGAAGAAACCTTTATTATGCTTCGACTTACCTTACTTGGTACAACCCAAGACTGGTACTTCAAAAAGACTGTGAAGGGTTAAAGTTGTAACTTCCAGTAGGGTTTTCCACAAATATAAGAAAAAATCCAATAAGCTTTGTCTACCCTATAAATTACTGTAAGGAACTTAATTGAATCTTCCTAATGTGTGCATACTAACCAAATCAAGCATATTTTATAATAAGGTCTACTGCCTTAATTGAGAAGTTATAGAACTTTAGTACCGCTTAGAACAGTATCAAGAACCTTACTGTAATTTTTTTTTTTTTTTTTTTATAATCAAATGTGCTTTCTCTATTTTTATTTCAAAAATTCTGAAATTAATTATGTTTTTTGCAAGCTATTTCTATACACAATAACAATACATCTAGTAAAAATTGCTACACAGTAACATTAAAAAAACATGTTTATATGAAGAATGTAATAAAGTACCAAGATATATTACTACGGTACATCAATCATTATTTTTTTAACACAAGGCATATTTTACTAAATATTCAAACATTGTTGTAGGACAGCAGTCCAAACCCATTCAGCTAAATTTAGTTTAACTTCTAGGAATTAGATAACGTGGTTCCTGCATTGAAGCATTTAAGTGCTAACTACTAAAAGCTATCAAGAGGTTCTAATGAACAAGTATAAATTTAAAATTGAAACATTTCATGATTATGCTACCGGACAAACCCGATTTTAGGACAAACTAGTTTGGACTAGATAGGTTAGGTTAGGTTAGGAAACTAGTTTGTCCTAAAATCGAGGGCGGTCAGGAAAAACTAGATCATCCTAAGTCCAAACTAGTTTGTCCTAAAATCGGGTTTGTCCGGTAACAATTATATTTTATAAACCTAGCGGAACTGAAATGATGATATATATCAAATCTGTCAGATAGATTCTGGACTAGTCTACTTGACTTAATATTGGAAAGTTTGAGTATAATTTAATTTTCACTGATAGCCTATTAGTAAAAATATACGAAGGATGAATTTTATACTATAAAACCAGACAAGGTAAATTAAAATCAAAATAGGAAGCACCTGCAGAATTGAAAGTCACATGGCTAAGCTAGGAAGCAATGATAATCTCAGCACATTACCTGTTTCAGAAGAATCTCTCTTAACCAACCACCTTTCAACCAACTCCTCTTCCATTACAATGACTACTTTTAATCGGCCATTTATCAATGTGGCATCGTTTTAACTGTTTTTTACTAGCTGGAAATGGATGTTGGTATCACAATAACCATGATTCATACATACCAGCCGCAATGTGTTTGCAGCAGTCTAAAGAAATATAATTATTTTGTGGTCTGACAAGAGCTCTTAAGCTGTGATGACCTCTATCGTGCAAATATAGTTGTAGGTTAGCTTTATTTAAATCATGTCCCAAGTTTAATTATATATTTGTGAATATATTTCGTAAAGTGAGTGCAGTAGATATTCTAATAAATAAAGATATTAATTGTTTTATGGATAAACTTTAATATTAAGAGTTTTTGAGCACCTCAACTTAAAAAACGGTCAAATCATTTTCCAGTCCGGCTCATGATCCAGAAGTGGACAGTTAAAGAGATAGCCTACTGTATATATGTACAAGTCCAATGTATTACCTGATTTGAACATTTGCAAACATTTGTATAGCTTAATATAAATTATAAACAAAAAAAATTGTTTATAGATTAACAAAGCAGGAACATGGGTTTAACTCTCACAATTGGGGTTAAATACATTGCCTATATTTTTATACACTAAACAAGAAACCAATGATAACCTTTAAGTAGTGGAAATGCTATAAGAGAATGATTTTTATCTATACTTCTGTTGAGCCAAAATATATTCAAATGCATTTAATACTTCTAAACATGAATTTAATAAAAAATGTTCTTTAGATTCACATTCAAATGTACAACCTTCATTTTTTTTTACTTCTAATTCTAGATACGCCAGTATTATGACTTTGAAATAAAACCACAAGCAAATTTGTAGGCTAATTAAATTATGTTACACTTTATTCACAAATGGGCCTACAAATATATAAAACACTTAACAATCAGTAGAATATTTTGATCAGAGTATAAATGAATAACGCATGTTTGAAATAAGCTATTGAAGACCTAATCTAATTTTAAATATTTGATTAATATGACCATAAAAGTCAAGCCTCAGTTTAGTAACAAAATAAATCAGCAAGCAGATAAAAGTTTAACATAAGTTAACTTACATTAGATTAACAAACATTTCCCTATCCAGACACGAAGGATATTATGTCCAAACTGTCAAATACTTTATACTAAGAAGTAAATTTGCTTAAATACAGAGAATTTATCAACTAAGTTAAACAAGTTAGGTTAAACACAATTTGGTGATATGAGTACAAAAAGAAAAGTGAACGAACATTATTTTAACTTATCGTTGTTATCTTTCTTTTGTAAAAGATAGGCTTAACAAATTATAAACCTAGACTTAAATTTGTTATTGATCTGTTGTAACTTTTCATTATAGGTAGTTTGAAATGTTGCAGTCTTAAGAGTTTTTGTCTCGTAAATGTGTTAATGTATTGCAAGCTTGGAATAAAAATATTATCACCAATTGCTTATTGTTATTAATTTATTATTACCAATAGGCCTCTTGCTACTTCAGTGTTTAGCACTTCTGCTACATATGCAGATGTTCACGGGTTCAAATCCCGGGAGGTCCACTCAAAATTTGATTGATGGGTTTGGACAATTGACTCATAACAACTTTTGTAGAGTAAGTTAAAAATACCACTGGCGTAAACTAAAAAAAAACCTTCAATTTCATATGTGAATTGTCTATGAGCATGTGAAGTACTCTGTGTACTTGTTCTAATCTAATGTTGTTGCATACTTAGTTTTTTACAAAATGGCACAGATTATTCTAAATAAAATTAAAATAATGAAAAGGTGGCTTTGTATGCCTACACATGAAACTAGGCCTACCTAAACAATGTAATACAAAGTAAACTTGCAGCCACCAATAGCCAATTAAAACAGGCCTATAAACTCTGTAAGCCTAAACTGGTTATCCCCATACATCTCTATAGGTGTTATTTGTTTAGACCTAGTTAGGCCTATTTAGATGAAATTAGATGTAGGCCTATACAATATACTACTGTAGTAACCTATATCAAACATGATATTGAACTTGTCTGTGACAATGTCATGCATATTGCATTGCGATATGGCAGTAAAGAATTTGATTTATGGTGGAGTTACAGGTGCCTACTAGGCCTGTATCACATACTCGAGCTCTATGCAGAGTCTATGTGATCATTATACAGGCTTTATGTATGTAGGTATGTAATCTCCCTCACTCTTTGAATTAGCCTAAATAAGTTGTACAGCACAAAAAAGCCCTTGGCCTATGTTAAGATCGTCATGTTAATCTAACCTGTTTTCTAAAAGCCATCTTGTGCATTCAAAATTACTGTAGGCCTATAGGAAAAGATGAATATAATTTAGACCTATCCAATATATTTTTAAAAATCTTTGTGGGGAGTAAATGTTGATAAAAATTCGCTAAAACTTGGAACTTGAGAATTTGAAAACAAAATGCTTACCCTCTCGTTTCATGGAAATGTTGAAGTTCCTGAATAAATGTATCCCGCTCCTTCTGATACAAGGCGGGGTCTTTGTTCAATATTTTAGCCATAATTGGGCGTAAGCACTAAAGCTCACTACTCCGCACGTGTTCTACCGATACATTTGCCCATTGAACGCCCGATACGCGAGCCGCGAACGTAGAAAACACAGCGAAAGCGACTGAAAGATATCAGTTTAGCCCCAACCAACGATGGGTATTGTTCATAGTCCCGCACGACCACTGGTAAATTGCCTCATCCAACTCCCTGTGCAAAATACAAGTTATGAATGTATTTTAGCACTTGTTTTAACTCATAAGCAACAGACAACTAGCTTGTTAGTTAAATACAACGGTTGAACTACAGCTAATGCAATAATAACCCAAAATTCTCCAATAAACACATCACCACTTATCCTCAATACGTGTAACACCAAGCTATAGTTATACACCAACATTCAAAATGGCGTCCATCAACAACTTCCAAATTGAAGGGTCGGCTGCAAGCCAATATTTAGAAGTTGTTGCTATAAGAACATCTGCTTATTGATATAGAAATATTTTAGAATTACCACATTTAATATCATAAATTATCAACTTATAGTAAAAGTTTAATGCGCCAACTATATTGTTTTACATTTCCTAAAAATATATTTTTTCTA
The DNA here is from genome assembly GCA_035578905.1 of Stictocephala bisonia. Classification (NCBI taxonomy): domain Eukaryota; kingdom Metazoa; phylum Arthropoda; class Insecta; order Hemiptera; family Membracidae; genus Stictocephala; species Stictocephala bisonia. The sequence continues at coordinate 2,737,508 of JAQJVL010000081.1, forward strand.
GTTCTTCTTGTTGACACTTGGTTGATGAAGCAGCACTATGCACATGAACATGGCTATCAGAAAAAAAAAAAAACAAATTAATTACCGGTAATGCATAAAAATTACTTTTCCCGCTCCAAAATTTTCACTTGAATTTTAAGAAATCTCATTGTGGTTGTATGCTCGGAAGTCTTTGGACAGCCGGAATAAAATAATTGGAATTTTGAATATATCTCATATTCGATCGTTTTAGAACAGTGTACCTTTAATGAACTATACATTGTAATAATTACAATCTTCTTTTCAATTGAATTAATTTATTACTTGGATCAGAGAATGGATTATTCAGATTACTGTCAAAATTTGCCCGTCAAGATGTACACAAATTAATGTATTTATTCTTCCAACTGTAAACATCATTTATACTGGTAAGTATTACAGTTTACATAATAGGCCTACCCTTCTAATGGGCAGAAAAATATAACAACACAACATAATGCCTTAGAAACAATAAATAATAATAAACCATTCAAAGCAAGATATCCACATAACATACCTCAATTTTCATTTCTAAGGACCATACAATTCAATTCCCAAAATAATTTCAAGTTATTAAGCAACAAATAGAACACAACAAATATAAAGATTTGTAACAATGATAATAAATAGTGATATTCATAAATATGCAATAACCAATGAAATAATATTAAATAGATAAAGGCAACAACAACTGCCTTAATACAACAATGGCAAATATAGTGCTGTACCGTGAATTTAATCCCTTCCAAGACAAGTCACCTTTCTTCTAAAGATTGAAATAGTGTCACCCAAGAAATCAACCTCTGGGGGAGCCACACTGCCAATTCTCAGAAGTCTAGACACCACTATGGTTGGAGTAGTATGTGGAGTGGAAGCATCTTCAGAAAATAGATCTGGAGCGAGTGTCTCTTGATATAGATAAGTCAATGCTGCTGAGAAGAGATGGACAGTCGAATAAGCCATTCATCAGTTTGTAGGCTGTGGTTAAATCAATATACTGACATCTCAGATGAAGGGCATGAAGGATAAATTGTTTCTTAAAATCAGCAATGGAAGTAGTAAAAATCAGCATGTCTAGCACCAAGAAGCCTGACGAAACGTCTCTACAAACCCTGGAGTAGATCTATATGGTTTATCTGATAGGGTGACCAGACGACAGAAGCATATTCAAGATCGGATCAGGGATTTGTATAAAACAACCAGAGTATAAGGTGAATTAAATTTTTTGTGGATCTAAAAATAAAACCCAGTAAGGAACTAGCTTTGGTGACAATATGATGAATGTGTTCATGAGAACCGAATGAAGGTGTCATAATGACCCCTAAGTCCTTGAAGTTGTCCACTCTCTTTAAGCATTTAATGTATAGTCGTATATAACAGTACTAGATCCACGTTCGAAGGACATAACCACACATTTGGAGACATTCAATTCCATTCTATTTCCATTGCACCAATCCACAATATCACCAAGTGAGCTCAGCAAATTTACATGACTCCGATCCGAAGATATTCTCTCATAGATCTTCATGTCGTCTGCATACATGAGCAGTCCAGTCCATATATCACTGACAATATCATTCATAAAAAGAACGAAAAGCAGAGGACCAAGATGTGATCCTTGGGATACTACTGAAAGAACTTTAAATGGTTCAGAGGTACTACCATCGAGTATGATAGTAAGGAAACGCTCCTTCAGATAACTGCTCAGCCACTTCAAAAGCGGGTCCATACTTCACGTTTGGACACCATAACTCTGTCAAAGGCCTTAAATAGACCTAGATATATACAGTCTACCTGAAGAAAGTCACCAAAGGCAGACATGACATGATCTTGAAATTCAAGTAAATTAGAAACTGTAGAATGAGATCGAAGGAAGCCATGTTGTTCAGGAGATATACATGTTGGCCGTAAATGAAAGTATAGGTGATCCATAACAATGCTCTCAAATATTTTGACTATGACTGATTGAATGACTATGGACCGATAATTTTTTATATCACTACGGTCTCCAGATTTGAATATCAGAATGATAAAACCATGCTTAAGCACAGAAGGAAAAATACCAAGTCTTAAGAGATGAGTAAAGAAAACAGCCAAATAAGGAGCCAAAACAGAAGCGCAGAACTTGAGTATCAATAGTGGAATGTTATCAGGACCAGCACACTTAATGGCACCACGGCTCTTAAGTCTAGATTCAACATCTGTTGGTGAGATGATGCATTGAGGAAACGTGAAGTTCCACCCAAAGTCAAATTTGGGTACAGGGACAGAAGAAATGCAATACACAGATGAGAAATAATCAGCAAACAATTCACATTTATTATTAGGTGTTTTGGCCACTTTATTGCCCAGGTGTAGGATGCATGCGTAGTAGAATCAGTCCTAATACCATTGATGTGGGACCAAAATGATTTCATATTACCAAGTATAGTTTTCCACACTATTAATATATTTATTATGACAAACCCTGACGATATCCTTGCACCGACCTCTCAACATCCTAAAGGCATTCCAATCCGAAGAAGCTGATGATATCTTAAATCTCTTGTGTGCAATCTTCTTTTCAATGACCAGTTTTTTAAGATCATTTGAGAACCATCAGAGGAATATAGAATTACTGATCCTCTTTATTGGGGTATGCTCAAGAATAATCTTGTGTAATGTATCACAAAATTCATAAAAATGACATTCAGTATTCTTTGAATTATCAAGATTGGGATAATCCATGCCCTGTAATTCACAATATATATCAACTAGGTTGCAACAACGAAAATCATGAATATATCTTGTAGCACTGTACATTTGGAAGAAGGTCTCACCAGATTTACTGAGGTGGACAGCGCAGGGTGGTGCTCATCCTTTGCAATAAGTACATCATGAGCCGGAAACACTGTAGCACCAGGTATGGATGAGAATATCAGGTCAAGATAAGTACCTCTTGAGTTGGGTGTGAGGTTAATTTGATCCAAATTATGAGTAGCCGCCAGATCAATGAGAATGTGATTAAGAGGTTTAATAACTCTTTCTCATTAATTTCTTTTAAATATATAATTGGCCTTGTATATTTATATATCTGACTACAGTTTCAATATCCAGCTCTGGGATATTATGAAAACTATTAATTTTTTCATTGCCAAAAATGGTATACACATTAGAATATAATGCAATGCAAAATTATATGACTTACCAAGATGGCTATTGGCTAAAATTTGTAAGCCACAATAAGTAAAGTACCAGAGCCCTCTATAGATTTATGATCAAGAGACAGTGGTTTTCTACAAGAGTAAAACATATAGGAGCAGTGATAAATGTAACGATAGTAATTTTATTTTATTACACAGCGGACATTTTAATTTTCCCACAACACAAATTTATTACAATATAAGCACAAATATATTACAATACAAGTACAAAATGCACGAATATTATGGTGATCGATTTCGGTGAACCACGCTCACCTTCCTCAGACCAGTGGGATTCACAAAATAATGGAAAATGGTGTTCAACAACTCAATTTATAGGCCTATGATCACGTGACACCATTGGCTGGAATCATCAAAATGGCAGCTGCTGTGATATTATTGGTTAATTCCTATTGTCTGTTACTTCTCTTCTTTTATTCGCTGAAAATACATTATTAAAAACTATTTCGGAATCAAAATTAACCTGTTCATTCATTAATTTATCACGATCCTTACATTTTTCTTTAAAAATAATTAACTCTTCCCTAGCATTCATGTTACGACCCTTCTTACAAACTTTTAGAATATCTACATTTTCATCTATTTTATTCAAACTGTGGTTACAATTCAGAAGGTGTTTAGCTACATTAGATCTTCCAGGTTTCCTATTTTTAAAAGCAGAGACATGGTTTTTATATCTTTTGTTAAAATTTACAGTCTGACCTATGTAAAACATATTACAATCATTACAGTTAATCCTATATATTCCTTAATTATTGAATTTATCTTCACTTTCAATATTCGGGTGTAAATTGTTGGACATAGTATTACAAGTCTTAAAAGTAACTGATAAATTGAATTTCTTAAATCTATTACCAACTCTTTGTGTAAATGGTTGTAATGGAGGGATACATACTTCTTTTGTTCTTTATCTTATTTTTCTTTTTTAAGTGTTGTTCGTCTCGAATTTTATTTTCTATTTTCTTTTTTACTCTACTTCAGATTTCATCAATTATTGATGCCTTGTATCCATTTGCAACAGCTATTGATTTTATTACATTTATTTCCTGTTTTCTATCTGCAACACTTAATGGTATTGAATACGCCCTATACAACATACTTCTGAAGCTAGCTGTTTTGTGAGACGGAGGATGGACAGAACTGTTATTTATTGTACAATTGGTTTGGGTAGGTTTCCTGAAAATTCTATATGATAGTTTGTTATGATCACGAATTAGTTTTAGATCTAAAAAATTAATTTCATTCATAGATTCAAGTTCACTGGTAAAACTAAGCTTCTGGTGGTGACAATTAAGTATATTTAACATATTATCTTAAATAATTATTTGATAATTATCTAAGTCACTTTGATAATAATTATTTAATTAAATAATTATTTGATAATTATCTAAGTCACTTGTGTACAAATGTTGTTATGGGACAATGTTACAAACCCTTCAACAATTAGATTTTATTGGACCTCCTGGGATTTGAACCCGTGACCATATGCATAAGAAGCAGAAGTGCTAACCACTAAGCTAGTAAGAGACATAATTCTTACATTCTTACATATGAGACGCCGACACAACGTTGTTGGTATTTTAAGGTGAATATAAATGGTTATACAGTAGAACGTCAATAATTACGTTATTATCCGGATTATCAAATTATCCTGATTATCGAAATTACCTTAAAAAAGGCCAGTATACACCATTAAAGTACACAAACATTTTAAAATTTTATATTTTCTCTTATAAAAAAAGGGTTTAGACGTGAAATTAATCAATAATATCTTTTATGTTCAAACACTGTATTGTAATTTGTTAGTAGCAACATGTGTACAGTAAAATCATCAAACACTATTTGAGCTTTTAAAAAGATGTGTAATAGGTTTTTGAACTGCAGTAGTGGTTAGTTTTTTCGCAGCTATGTCCTTAATTCGTTTTAAAAGAATCAGCTGAGTGGGTGAGCTCTCGTTTTGTTTCTCTAGCCATGACATCAGTGTCTCCGCTGCTACAAACGCTTCAGAATGAGTTGGCCCTGTTTCTTCTGTCTCATGTTCTGGGTCGTCACTGTCAGATTCCATTGTTTCTGTTTCCTCTGAAAGAAATTGCTTAAATAAACAACCAAAAATAAATGCTTTCTTTTCCTGCCTTTACACAGTATGTTACGTACAAAAGATTATCAATCAGATTGTTGGCAAAAAACCATAGGTACTGTACAGTACAGTGTACTGTAACATTTTATAACAGAAAATTTAACAATTACGTCAATATGAAACCAGAATAAGCTCAGGCGTTTGACTAAAATACAAAGGTAAAAATATGTTGGATGTACTGTATGTTTAAGGAATGCTACATACCTTCATTTAACATGTCAGCTATTTCTTGGTAGGTCAAAATCTGGTATCCAGGATCGTTGCTATCAACAGCCAACCACTCCATGGCGTCATCTTTGTCGCATTGTTCAAATCCCGGAAGTGTGCTGCATAATTCTCTTATTTCATTCGCAGCACCATCAATATCTCCTTCTTCCTCTTTATCATAATTTTTTTAGTTATGTAAAGTAAAAAATGTCAAAATCCATTTCCGTTTAAAAATTAATTTACATTTGAAACACAATCGGTGTGCAGTAATACGTAGATACAAATCCGGATTATTGACGGTCCGGATTTTTGACGTCCGAATTATCGAAGTTCTACTGTATGAGTGTAGAATGAGTGTGGATGAGTGTAGTCTGGTTACTAACTGAGTTCAACTGTTCCTCAGAAAGGGCAATTTATAAATAGCCCAACAGCCAGGGCAACTAAGGGACCTACAGCTTTACGTGGAATCCGAACCACGTAGTGCTGGTCTGATTTTCAGCTAATTGACAAGCCTGATACTCAGCTATCTCCCCCACACAACATCCGCACAATGATTACCACCCAACATGAAGCGGACGCCATGTCGGTATTAAGAGGACCGAGCATCCAACCTATCGCCTACAATCTCCCAAACACTTTGTCCCCATGTAGCTGGGTTACAGCACTGTGCCACCAGTGCCAAATAATGCTAGTGTTTTTGAAATTTGTTAATGATGGAGTATCATATGAGGGAGACAAAGGTAGTTGGACATTTGCAATCATTACGTGAAAATTTAGTTTTTAGCACTTGAAAAAGGTTTGGGTTTTACCAAATCGAAACGTCGTGATTGGTAATTTTCACGTAATGATGGCAAATGTCCAACTACCTTTGTCTCCCTCATATGATACTCCATCATTAACAAATTTCAAAAACAAAGTTGACTCACGGTATGGACCCGGAACGAGATCAAAAATCAAGTCCTTAGAAAGATTAAAAACTAAATTAGCTAAAGTTTCTAATCATGTAACCTACCTCACGAAATGCAAAAATGAAGGCATAATACTCCCTCATATGATACTCCATCATTAACCAATTTCAAAAACAAATTTGACTCACGGTATGGACCCGGAACGATATCAAAAATCAAGTCCTTAGAAAGATTAAAAACTAAATTAGCTAAAGTTTCTAATCATGTAACCTACCTCACGAAATGCAAAAATGAAGGCATAATACCTAAATTGTTGTACCCCATTCTAGGATCTACCTTTGTCTCCCTCATAATGCTAGTGGTTAGCATGCATTTTTCTCTGTTCTCTGCTTTAAGAACTAGATTTTCATATTGGCAATTAGTAAGAACATGGTATGTACGAAGGCGTATAGCTGTGCACATGATCTTTGTTTATAGTTGTACTAACAATGGGTTAAAAACTAAGCCTGTCCCACCGAGTAAAAAATATAATACTGAATACTAATGTTGGTGAGTGAATTGGAATTTTTAATTAAACTAAGAATAAAATGTTATGAATAGTATCATTTCTTTAAATCATGACCATTTATTTTTATTAAAATAATATGCCAGGCTGTATTGTTTACAATTTCTTTTTCTCAATTTAATTCATTATTCAGCTGTTATTTTCTACTAATCAAATCAACTCAACTCCACTGTTAATGTTTTTAGAAATGCTTCTTCTTTAATGTGTTAATGTTTAATGTGTTAATGATTTAACACAGCGTTCTTCATCTCCCAGCAGGCTAATTCATTCTTTTACTTCATGTATATTTGTGATCATTATGTAATGGTTATACTGTTAACAACAAAGAATATAATATTTTTTTCCTTCATTGTGTTAGTTTAAAATGTATTTATTTATCTGTTTCATATATCGATATACACTGGACAAATACTATTTGTTTCCTTTATTTTAAAGATAATATTAAAGATATAAATCTACGTTTAAATGTTAAAAAGGTGAATTTACAAACAAAATACTCTAACTAACTAACAAAATTAAATTCACTGACAAGTTTCTGCGCAATGTCGAACTTGGTGGCCCCTTCAGAGGTGTCAATAATTTTGAATGCTAATTCACAGATCAATGCTTGAAATACGTTTAATTACAAGTAAACTATATAATTTTATCGAAATTTAATATCATTGCCATTAACTTCTTCTTGGGCTGTTTTTAGACCCAATTGACAACTTGCACTCATTTAAATCATATTATTTTCATTTTCACTGGATCTGAAAGAGTTGCTCTGAAAGATGACACATAATTGAAATGTTCATACGGACTTTCATTACTACATGACAATGAAAATAGCTTCTCTCTGATTACAGGAGATCAGAATAAAAGCTGTTCTATCAAGCAGAACGTAAACGTTTAGTCCAATCAATATAAAAGTATGTTTGGATCAAATAAATCCTATTAAAAAATATTGAAGGGTCTTCCACAAAAAGCAAGTGTACCAAATACTTGAATGCACAGAGAAGAAAGAAACAGAAGTCGTGTATAATAGTGCACTGAATTGTGTCGAGTTAGGAACTTGGTGTGTTAAATAGTCAGATTTCTAGTTCACCGTGGTGGAAACATTGGCAGCACCATCATCAGTCACTCCCTCTCCAAACCCCTCTTCAATGTATCTGTCGGTCCCTCCTATTTCACATTCACTTCAAACATTGAAAGAAAGCAAAGAGGGGACGAGACATATCTGTCCCTTTGTAACTATTTCTTTCCCTTCTAGAGCAATTTGCATTTTGCTCCAATGCTGTCTACCAGCCAACATTTTAACTGCCACCTTTGACTATAGAATCGAGAAAACCATACTTCTTAGAATCCTAGGCCTAGTGCATCTAAGAAGTAATATATAACGATTTAATCTAGGTTGCTCCAAAATATAAACATTCCTCTTAACATACCGTACCGTATCTGTTTTGCCAGGGTCCATTATGTATTTTTAACTTCTGGTTACAACATTGACTATACAATATGAAACATGAAGACTGTTCCCTCATATGGGCTTTGTGTGTAGCAGGTTTTTTTGTTTCATGTTTGTGTTTGAAATTAGTTGGTTATTTTATTTATTTTTTTTTTTTTATGTAAAAAATCATTGTTTAGCTGGTTGGACTCCTTCTCTATCTTTCCTCGTTCTTCTCTCCAGCACACACTGACGTGATTACTAGGTGAGCTAATAGTCATCTGAGCGTTTATTTGAAACAAATCAACATTAGATAGCAGCACATGCGCTCATCTACAGCAAAAGTATTGGCTTGGGCAGTCTATATATTTCTCTAGTCAATGTTGCCACTGAGGCATGCGCTGTAGCTGTAAGAAAAGACCATTGTGTTGAATGAAAGGAATGATATGTCGGTAAACAATATTTTTGTATGCAGCTTTTTAGCTGAAAGGTTTCAACTTCCTCATTATGTTTGAAAAAACTCAGTTTTAAACTGGATGAGTACCCGCAAAGGAGCTGTACTGTATAACTCTATTTTGTATAGCAGTTAAGGTCTTTATACCTATCGATTAGAAGCAAAATAATCTGTTCTTGACCTACATAACTCTAAACTTGAAAATTTTACCTTGGGCATATTCCTCCACTGCACCAAGACAAAGCTTTGCCACACCACCATTAAGGTAAAAGTTAAAATCCAACAAATCATCTAACTTCGATCAATGTTTGAACAAATTTTGGATTCTGGTTCTGTTTTTAGAAAAGTTTTCCCAGAAAACTTAGTTAAGATAAGGTTAAACAACATGGATTACTACTTACATATTTTTATTATCCTTACATTTATTATCAGCTAAATAAAACCAATCACCCATATAATATCATAAATTAAAAATTATAATTAATGAAAAAAATATGTAATATGTACAATATTTTTGAAAGAGCATGTATTAAGAGGTGCACCTGAGTCTGTGATAACACTGACAGATACTTGCTACGCGTTAAAAGTGTTGTCGATAACTTTTATACACTAAATGTTAACTTATGATACAGTTATTATACGAATAAATATAAAAATACAGTACTAATACTGATTTAAGAGCAAATATAAATAAAATCTATACAGTAAAATGTAATTACACTTACTTATATAACACTATTTTCAGACAAATGTTGAAACATTTTCTGAGGGTTCCCCCCTGGACCTTTCACATATTTTCGCTGGAATCTGGAACCTGGAAAGTATTGTATTTTCGCTGGATTATTCTATTTATAAGGAATACAAGCCTGTTAAGCTGTTAGGTATCCATATAGATAGTAGGTTAAGCTGGGATTGTCATATAGAGCATTTGTGTATAAAACTATCTAGAGTTATCTTTCTTCTTCGAAAACTAAGAACCTGTGTCACTCTTAACATGCTGGTCACTGCGTATTACGCTTTTTTCCATTCCCATATGAGGTATGGGATAACTCTATGGGGTAACTCTTGTGGGGCACAAACTGTTTTTAGATGGCAGAAAAAGGCTCTAAGGGCAATTAAAAATGTATCAGCTAGGGAATCTTGTGTGCCATTGTTTAAAGAGTATAAAATAATGACTCTCCCTAATCTTTATATTTACTGTTGCTTGATGGATACCAAGCAATCTTTGAAAATCTTCCTACAAGACAAGAAACACATAATTATCCTACTAGGAAAAACTACCTTCTCGAAACAATACCAGTAAGATTAGAAAAGACAAAATGTAGTCATGTTTTTATGAAAACCAAATTATTTAATAAATTGCCAAAAGAATTATGGTGTTTGCCCTTGAAGCAGTTTGAAATAAAAGTAAAAAAGTTTTTAAAGGAAATTGTTTTTTATTCAATATACGAATATTTGGCCTATGATATTGATATTAGCGTTGTAAGTAGTTTTTAGAGGATCCGAAAGTTGTCTGAATCTTATTGTTTATTTATTATTCATTAAGTCCTTGTTGTTATAGTTTGTTATTGCATTGTTGTCTTAATTAATTTGTTTATTATATTGTTACCACCTCATTTAGCTTTACTATTGTTAATTTCTTAAGCATGACTTATGTAAGTTTGACTTGTAACAAATAAGGCTTGACTTTGTTAATTGCACATTTTGTGTTTAAAGACAATAAATAATTCTTGATTCTTGATATTTAAAAATCCACAAAGTGCCACTGCTTGGTCAAAAATCTTAAGGTCACATTGTGCTGCTTCTCTATTTGCATTTATTAACACTAGTTCTAAAAGCTGCTGTTAATACTAACAAATGTATAGGCCTAGTTATAAATTTTTTTTTTTATTTATATATGAGACGCCGACACAACGATGTTGGTATTTTAAGGCGAATATGAATGGTTAGATGAGTGTAGGATGAGTGTGGATTAGTGTAGTCTTGTTACTATCTGAGTTCGACTGTTCCTCAGAAAGGGCAATTTATTAATAGCCCAACAGCCAGGGCTTTTTTCCAATTCAATTCAAATATTCTTCATTTGAAGTTTGCATAGCATACCAAGAATAGTGTCATATGTTATTATGATAATATAAATTTTACCTTAAAAACTATTAAATCTTATTAAACTATATTATTAAACTATTAAACCTTAGAACTAGAATATGTTCTTCTAAAGGTCTACAATTTTGTAATACTGTATAACAATGTTATGTTTTTCAAAATTACAACATTATTAATATCCACAATTATACTATTATTTAGCTGTCTCAAATCAAAATTCATTATTGTTCTATGTATATATAATATAAATAAATGTACAAAATCGTGTCTTAACAAAAAACTCAACCATAACCTTTGAACAAATTTGTCCCTTACAATGGACATTGTACAAATTAAAACAAATCTCAAGTTATATAATTAATTCAAGACGATACAGAATAATGCCTGTAATTATGGAGGTTGTGCCTTATTGCAACAATAAATTTAAATATAAAGTTTAAAAATTAAAAATATAGTGCGAAATAACTTTTTTTTTTAACTGAGCATAAATTCTTTAGTATATACAAGATGTTCTGTCTTCTGTATCCCACTTTCCTTCAAGTAGCTGTACATTATCAAGTACAGGATCTGAAAAGTTATTGTGAGGCAGGTTTTTCTGTTAAGTGAAGTTAGTTCATGTTCATTTTTCCATCTGTGAAAACATAGTTTAGCTGTCTGGGCTCCCTCTCTCTATCTCTCCTCATCCTCCTCTCCAGCACATGCTTAAGTGATTACTAGGTGAGCTAATAGTGCAACAAATAGGCATCCAGCATTTATTTGAAACAAATCAACGGTTACCGTAGATAGCAACACATGCACACATTTACAGCAAAAGCATTGGCTTGCCCAGTCTATTTGTTTTTCTAATTAATGCCACTGAGACATGCGCTGTATTGCAGTTTGATAAGGCTTCATAGATATGAAGATTCATAGATAAGCTTCCACAGTTGTCAAAACTGTATCTATAATCTTTATCTTGTGGATCTGACTGCATCAAAGGATTATGTACATTATATACATAGGCCAACGTTTCGGACTGCATGCCCGACTTCAAGGCTGATGTGAGCTGAGTCCACAACTCAAGTGTCGAGGGCAGGCAGGGCGCGCAGGTTATATCTGTTAGCGGTCACATGCTTCCTGTGGGGTTGGTCAGTGGGGGCGGTGTCCTCTGGGGCATTGTCTGTTGATGATGTCACTTTACCTGCTGGAAATCCCAGGTGGGCGAATGACCAAGTTAGATGCTATGTATTCTATATATGGTATCCATGTCTGACTTAATTCTAAAACTTGATCCTTATTAATGTTATTTTTCCTTATCTCAATTGCTTCTAACACCTTTCTTTAGTGATACTTATTAGATGGAGCAATAATTTTAATACTGTCAAACTGAATAGCATGTTTTGTTTCCAGAGAATGTTCCGTTAGAGCTGATTTTTCAATATCCATATTCTTGGTGCATCTGATATGTTCTTTAAGTCGTGTTGATACCAATCTGCCTGTTTCACTATATAGTATTTGCCATAAGAACAGTTTATTTTATACACATCAGACATGTTGTATGGTATTCTGTCCTTGATAAGTCTTAGTATGTTCTCAATTTTGGCCGGTGGTTTAAAAACTGTTCTGATTTTATGTTTTTGTAATATTCTACTGATCTTCTCTGATGTCCCTGTAGCATATGGAGGTATAGCGGTTTTCAAAATTTCCTTGTTCTCTTGCTGTTTGTGCTGTTTCGTTCTCGATTGTCTGTTGAGACAATTCTTAAGAATATCCTGTTTCCTGATCAATTTTGTTGAAAGTTGTAAGCAGGTGTTGTTTCTCCATGCTCACATGTTTAGAGTCTGCTATGTGAAGAGCTATGTGAGCCAACGTGTTTGAGATGCCAAGTTTCTGTGATGGGTGGTGATGTGATTTAGACGTGTGATATGTCTATGTGGGTAGGTTTACGATAAACTGTGTGTCCCAAGCTGCTATCTGCTTTCCTTGTTATTAGGACGTCCAAGAAGGGAAGCTGTCCATTTTCTTCTTTTTTCATAGTTAACTGAATATTTGGGTTTACTGAGTTCAGATGGTAGAAAAATTCTTCCAAGTTTTCTGTCCATGGTGCCAAACAGCGAAGGTGTCATCTACTCGGCGAAGTAAGAGGGAAGGTTTTAATGTGGCTGTAGCAAGTGCCTTTTCTTCGTAATCTTCCATGAACAGGTTCCCTACTACGGGGCAGTATGCTACAGTCCACATTACAACCTTCATTCTTTCTACACTATATAGATGACATTTCAGGCATATAGATATAGGCTTCATATATAACACATTAAAAATATTGCTAAATTGAGTCGAGCCAAATTCAGATATCCAAATATTCATTAGGATATAAAAAAAGCCAATTATGGGTCATAGCTGGAAGCTTAACTAAGGGAAAATGAGAAAAACACAAAGAAATTATGACATTTGCTTAATCTAGTATTGTATAATAACAAGATATAAACAGCTCATTACTTTTTAGAAGTTGTGACTATTCAAAAACTAAGTGAGATGAATGGTAATGAAGGAGTCCACCGCCACCTGTTTATCAAGACACTTTTATGAGTAGGTTGTTAAAAGAAAGGACAAGAACTTCCATGATTTTATTAACAGAAAAAAGGTATCAGTGGCATTTTTTACTTAGTCTTCAGACATTGTCCGAACTCCTCAAGCAAATTTTAAGTGGACATTGCAGGATTTGAATCTACGGCCCTCTGCATATGAAGCAGAAGTGCTAACCACTAAGATAGCAAGAGGCCTTCACTGTGTTTCTACAGATGTTCTCTTACGACATTCCATACATATTTATGATACAAAATATCCACTGCTCTGCCAAGTAACTGGATACAAACAAATGACCATGACTGACATGATTCCATTTGTTGTCCACATTTAAAATTGGTCCAGAACATTAGCACATAAGATGTATTTTTTTGCCAAAGTATAAGTTTATTCTGGATAATTCTTTCATTCTTACACATGAGACGCCGACACAACGTTGTGTATTTTAAGGCAAATATGAATGATGTTTAGAGTGTAGGATGAGTGTAGTCTGGTTACTAACTGAGTTTAACTGTTCCTCAATTAATAAATTGAGAAAGGGCAATTTATTAATAGCCCAACAGCCAGGGCAACTAAGGGACCAACAGCTTTACGTAAAATCCGAACCACGTAGTGTTGGTCTAATTTTCAGCTAATTGACAAGCCTGATACTCAGTTATCTCCCCCACACAACATCCGTACAATGATTACCACCCAACATGGACATCTTAGATTTCTCTAGTACTGTCCACGCCGATAGCAACCTTTGATCGGACACCATGTCGGTATTAAGACGGCCGAACATCCAACCTATCGCCTACAATCTCTCAAACACTTTGTACACTTTGTCCCCAAGTAGCTGGGTTACAGCACTGCACCACCAGTGCCAACAATATTGAAGAGACAAATTCCCACCCCAATCTCAATCCTCCTTCAACACGCTGTTAATGAAAATATATTTTCTTTAGGATATATTTTGCATGAGGAAAAGAGTAGTAAATAAAACGCAACTAGGAGTGGGAAAAAAATCAGAAACATAGCCATTAATTGGTTGATAGGTTTTATAACAACTTCTGGAGATCTTAATGAAGCACCTCCTAATTTGCAAAAAGTACTGACAACAAACTCTCCCTGCCCTTCAACAGAGCATTGCTCATTGGCTGCCAAAAAAGACTGTGATAAATTGAGTCTGCAGTAGCATGTCTCAATAGATGATATTATGTGGCATTTAATCTTCACTATCCCACCCCCCCTAATTGACACAACTTGTTGTCACACGTAAAAGACTAGATGAGCCCTCCCACCCTCCCATGTACACAACATGATGAGCCCTCCAACTCTCCCATGGACACAATTTGATGAGCCCTCCCACTTTCATACTCAATAGTCCTACTCGACACAATTCAGTGCACTCTATTCACTGTATATATTCTTCTGTTTCTTCCTTCTTTGTGCATTCTAGTATTTGGGACAGTTGCTTTTTATGGAAGCCCCTTCAATATTTTTAAATAGGATTTATTGATCCAAAAACACCTTTATATTGATTGGAATAAACATTTACCTTCTGCTTGATAGTACACAGCTTTTGCTCTGATCTACTGAAATAAGAGAGAAGCTAATCAAATCAATCTTTATTGCAGAAACTTCTGAGTACATCAGTAAGCATTACAAACGTCAAGTGAACTTAAAAACTAATAACATAATGAACAATATTACTACAGTGTATTTACAAAAGTACAGAAACATTATGGTACAATAATAAATTATAAAATATCAAAATCTAAAATGCTACAAAACAACAAAAAACATTTTATGAACGTTATGATAAACAGTTAAATTCTATAAAAAATAGCTAAAATATATATTTGGAAAACATTTGTTCAACTAGTAGGCTTAAAATAGAACACATAACATACAGAAAGTAAAAGCTATACATATTCAAATACCACTCCAAAACTATATACATTTGCTTTACATTTCTGTTATAATTAAATCATAAAATTCACAAACAAGATAGATTGGATTATTAAGAAGAAATCCATTTATAGTTTTCTTGTATAAATTAAAAGGCAATTTTTTAATACTAAGCGGTAGCTTATTAAACATTTTTTATAGCTACATTGGTGAAACTTTGTTGTGTCTGAATAATTGCAACAATTTATCATGACATTGTTTTTCCCCCTTATGTTATATTCATGATACATGCCATGTTCATAGTATTTATTATAATTTTCTTTAATACATTAGCATTTAAATATAAATAATCCAGGAAGTGTCATGACTTGAATTTTCTTAAAACTATCCCTGCAATGGCCCCTGGGAGGAAGACCACAGATCAATGTAATAGCTTTTTTCTATAATCAGACAAGTTTGAGACTATAATTTTGACCGCCCCATAATAATGTACCGTAAGTTTATATGTGCAAAATAAACTACTTTCAATACATCCAAACTAACAGTAGACCTTACCTCCTAAGCATAAAAATACCCCTATTCAAATTATTGCCTAACTTATCTATATGACTAACCCAATTTAACTTACAATCTATATTAAACCCAAGAAAATTTACAACTTCAACATTTTCTTTTTGGATTCCCAGTGAAACTGTTATGTCTTGAATTTTGTCCAAATTTAAACAGAGCAAGTTTGCATCACACCAATCCTCAACCTTAAGGGTGATGCTTTCTACATCTTCTCTTTTAATTTTTTTTTAATAACACAAACACCAAAATCATCTGCAAACAAGTAACCCTTAGCCTCTGGTCCAATAACACAAAGCAGACCATTTACATATATAATAAACAATATTGGGCCTAAAATTGACCCTTGTGGTACACCATATTGAACATGTAGATAACTTCACTCTGAATCATTAAAAGCAACTTTCTGAAACCTATCTTTTAAATAAGATTGTACAAGTTTAATAGCACTGTTTTCTAGACCATAATGTTTCAATTTCTTTATGAGCAAATTATGAGACACAGTAGCAAATGCCTTTTACAGATCGAATAATCAGGTATGAGTACTGTTTCTTTCTTCGATAGATTCTAAAAAATTGGAATACAATGAAACAGCTGCTTTGACTGTTCCCATACCTAACCAATATCCAAACTTACAATCATTGAAAAGCTTATTACTTTCAAAATATGTAAGGAGCTGATTATTAAGTAATTTTTCATATACTTTTAAAATTACAGGGACAAAAAAATTTGCCTAAAACTATTACACTCAAATTTACTACCTTTCTTATCTTTAGGGTCAACTTTAAATAACTTAAGAGAATCCGGAAATACATTTTGTAAGTTGCAGGAGTTGATAATATTTGTCATTATCCCTCCCAAAGACTGTCTACTTAACATAAGCGTCAATGTGTTAAAGCCGTACACATCAGTACATTTGCTGGTTTTCATATTTTTCACCATCTATTACACTCGAATTTACTACCTTTCTTATCTATAGGGACAACTTTAAATAACTTAAGAGAATCCGGAAATACATTTTGTAAGTTGCAGGAGTTGATAATATTTGTCATTATCCCTCCCAAAGACTGTCTACTTAACGTAAGCGTCAATGTGTTAAAGCCGTACACATCAGTACATTTGCTGGTTTTCATATTTTTCACCATCGTATACACTTCACATTCACTTACCAGCCTAAAACTAAATGAACAAGATGGTTTTGGCTTGGAATTTTAATAGTCTAGTGAATTCTTATTGCTACCTTTAACTGATACTGCTGTCACTAACTCAAATATTTTCTCAATGAAAAATGTATTGATCTGTTACTCTGGTAATTTATTTGCTTACTTTTTGCATTACACTCCGTATTTACAATTTCCCACATTGCTTTACTCTTATTGTTTGAGAAGTTGATTAGGTTGTTATTTTTCTTAAGCCTAGTTTCCTTTACTAAAGATCTAAACTTCTTCTTGTACTTATTATTATTATTTGAAAATTGTTTTGCTGAGTCAGTTTTGGTGTTAATAAAAATATCATATGGCCAATCACAAAGTTCCTTAAGTTGTTTAAGCTCAGCACTCTATTAGCTTTAGGCTTTGTTGTCTTAGGTTTTATTTCTATCAAGGGAAAAGATGAACTGAATCCATGATATTGAAAAAGTCGAAAGCTATTTTCATTGTCATGTAGTAATGAAAGTCCATATGAACATGTCAATTATGTGTCATCTTTCAGATCCAGTGAAAATCAAAATAATATGATTTAAATGACTGTAAGTCCTGGATAGGGTCTAAAAACAACCCAAGAAGTTAAATAAACTGCTATGTTTTTAAACCTCTTTAAAATTGTATGATTTACTTATAATTAAACTTATTTCAAGCATTGATCTATGACTTAGAATTCAAAACTTTTCACACCCTCAAAGGGGTCAACAGGTTCGACATTTTGCTGGAACTTGTCGGTGAATTTTTTAAAATTATAAGTAGGAAGTTTTTGTTTGTTTTAAATTTTTAAAGGTAGATTTATTTCTGCAATATTATCAGTAAAATAGATATGAGGAAAATGGTGTTTGGCCACTGTTTATCAATATTTGAAAAAGATAAATAAATATCTTTTTAATCGAACACAAAAGAAAAGGAAATATTTATTTTATTTTAATTCTTTTGATCTGTAGGATACGCTTAGATCAATGAAAAACAACTCTTTCAAATCCAGTGGAAATCAAAATAATGGAAACAGGTATACTGTTAGAACTTATTCCTCCATTAATTTTATCAAGTTCCAGACTTACCTCCTGGAACAAAAAATGATGTTCCAAACATTCAATTTGTCCAAGGCCAGACTCCTTAAAGTTGTACTTGACAGTTTGCCCACCAACATCGACAAATCTGAGCTTTTTGATGTGCTGATAGCTGAACATTACAATGTGCTTGATGTCTCCATTCTGAAGACTAGGCATGGTCCTACCTGGTATTGGGTTGTTACTCTTGGACCAGACTGTGAGAGGACCGATGACTCTACTGTACCATGTACAGGGCCGGATTAAGTTAAACTATTTTTCAACATTATACATCAATTCGTTATATTGATTTCAAACACGGGAGATCTGGCTGTAGAGATGTCGTCGAGCGATACGCATCGTATTGCCACTACCAGCCCTATGCAACTCCCATGTCCCTCGTATAGAGGAGGGTGACCATCTTAGTTTCCTTAATTTTAATTTATGTTGAAAGTACGATTTGTATTTCTATTTTTCATTTTCATAGTTTTTACATGCTTGTTTGTATTATTTTAGATAGGCAATCTCGTAATAGAACGGAAAAATGTAATTTTTTTCCGTTTACTAGCACAATTTATTATTTGTACATACAAAATATCTAGTTTTACTTTAAAACATAGTTTTTGTGTCACATTATCAAAATACTTCATGTAAGCTGTGTTTTTTAGATTAACCATATTTTATAATGTATTACAGAGTTTTTTTATTTATATGCCCAAATTGAACAAAACCAAAGTATGGGAAGTAAAAACAGTAATATCACAGTGTACAGTCACGACACCTCGTT
This sequence comes from Stictocephala bisonia, assembly GCA_035578905.1. Lineage (NCBI taxonomy): Eukaryota > Metazoa > Arthropoda > Insecta > Hemiptera > Membracidae > Stictocephala > Stictocephala bisonia. The sequence continues at coordinate 2,756,589 of JAQJVL010000081.1, forward strand.
TATTGGTGATATGCAAGATGGAATCCTAGTGGCCAGCCAGCAGCAGTGCGTGTCTCTGCACTGTTTATATGATTAGCTGCAATTAGTAACTGTCAAATGACAGATGATTAATAATTGACCATAAAACTTATTCTATTGTAACTATTCCACTTCTTTGCAAGATACAATGGAATAAAACTGTAATACACAGCACTCAAATATTACAGTGTCTGTCTGTTGTTAAGGTGGTGCATTCGGTTTTTGATGAGTTAATTATTTTCCAATTTTATAATCAAAATTATTTAACATACCTTCTCTTCAGACAGGACAAATATCTTTAAAAAATGTTTAACCATCTACATTAGAACTCGTGGCCTTTTGAAGTGGTACATTTAGCTGATTTTAAATCAGCATTAAGACAAAACAGTTCGAAGTACAAATTAAATTTTTTTACTAAGTTTTATCCACATAACTGAAGGGATTAAAATGTTTTTTTAATAAAAAAATGTAAGAATATTTATAATTTTAAAGGTATTTTTCCACCTTTAAATTCCCTCTTCAAAAGGACACAATTTCCAATGTAGTGGTTAAACAATTTTGTTATATATTTTTCCTGTCTCAAGGGAAGGTATATTAACAAATTTTGATTACAAAATTGGGAAATAATTAACTCACCGAAAACCCAATGCACCACCTTAACATGCGGATTAATCAATCTTTTGTTAATATTATTAGTGGTATTTTGTTAATCCCAGAACCAATTAAATTCTTCAATAGATTCAAGATTTTTATTGTCATAAAACACATAACAGTGCATGGACAAAAGTCAAGATTTTTACACTAAATTTAAAAAAACAAAATAGAAATAAATAAAATTACATTATAATTACAAAATAGACATAAATATACAAAATGGCTAGAACAATAAAATTAGATGAAAAACAATTGAAGATAAATTAATGTACGAATGCTTAATATGTAGTAATAATGCTAACATATAATCTAGGTCATAATTCTAAAACTAGTTATGGCTTTCCCAATTTACAATTTAAAAAATCATCAATTTTATATAGACATTCATCCAGCAGAACTTCCTTGATTTTTCTTTAAATTTAGAATGAGGCAGTGATTTAATTCTATCTGGCAATGAATTATACAGTTTAGTAGAAATATATAACCAGTTTTTCTGTGAGCTACTATACTTAAACTGTTGAACTCTTAAACAATCTTTAAGTTTTGTATTATAAGCTTGAAAGTCAGCATTGATATTAAAGAAATCTAAATTTCCATGAACAAAACTGAGCATATGGAATACATAAAGAGAGTAAAACGTTATAATTCGAAGTTGTACAAACCAAGGTTTACAAGACGTTAATACATGTAAATTGCATATTAATCTAATAGCCCTTTTTTAGGGCACAACGTTGTGCGTATTTTAAGGCGAATATGAATTATATGTGTGTAGGATGCATGTAGTCTGGTTACTAACTGAGTTCAACTATTCCTCAGAAAGGACAATTTATTAATAGCCCAACAGACAGGGAGACTAAGGGACATACAGCTTTACGTGGACTCCGAACCACGTAGTGTTGGTCTGATTTACAGATAACTGACAATTCTGACATTCAGTTCTCTCCCCTACACAAAATCCGAACTCTAACTACCATCCAACATGGACACCACAGACTTCTCTTGTAATGTCCACATCGATGGCAACCGTTAAGCAGATGCCGTGTCCATATTAAGAGGACCGAGCATGGAACCTATCGTCTACAATCTCCTATTCACTTTTTCTCCAAGTAGCTGGGTTACAGATCTGCGCCATCAGATTCCAACGCTCGTTGCAGCAAGAAAACAAAATTAAAGATACACATGTGACATATTGGTTTTACAGGAAGAAACAAGTATTATAATGATAAATGTTTATTATAACGTGGTTGTGACAGATAATTTATATAAGTGTTAAATTGAAAATCTCATTTTAATTCATTAAAACGCGACATGAAATTTTCAACAAGCGAGACAATTTTTTATTTCTTGGTCAGGTAAGTTTGACCAGCGTAAAAAAGTTTTGTAAATAACCAAAGTAATTAATAAATCTACCAGAAATGTTTTAAGAATTATAGTTATTTTAAAATAGGGCTTAAAAGTGGAAAATTAGCATTTAAGTGTCTAGAATAAACACTTATTTTTAATTATCAGGCTGGACGAAATAGTATTCTGAAAGCATAGTTTTATAGAGCATACATTTCTCTACAACTTTTAAATTTGAAGTTAGTTTCAATATATATTATAGTTTTTGTATAATTTCTGGTTTTGTATTTTAAAAAAGTAACCAATTTTGTGAAATAATGTAATAATTAAGTCATGAAAAAGGTGGTCGTCAGTGTTATCCATACAAATATAAAAAGGATGTAAAGATTCTCTGAGGTACTGAACTGAGTGCCCCAGTGTAGTATTCCAAGATTAAAACCTTCAACGCCAACTGAAACGGAGACACAGTTGAAGAATCTGTTAGTATGTTTGGGCTGGGCCTGTTCCCCGTTCCCACTATGGGCGGAGTTATGGTGGGGGCAATGCCCCCCCAACCTTTGTGTGAATTTTTATTTTATTTATAAGGAATATAATTTTATATAAAAGTTACTAAATGAACGATGAACTTAAATGCATGTTGACTCTATATATACTAATAATAATAAAGTAGAATGCCTTTAATCCAAAATGAAGATCAGTGCGAGTATTAGCATCCCACTTATACAATACAATTACGGGTTGACTTTGACTACCTACCATCTACAAATTGGCGCGGCTGACTGAATCGAGTCGTGTTTAGCGCGGCCGGCGGTCTGCCCAGCCCAGTCAGTCAGCAGTTGTCAGCTAGTGTTCATTCCCGCTTTCGTGCTTCATGTATTAAAATAAATGTTTTTGTTTGTGTTATTTAAGATGAGATGAGTGTTGTTTCTATATTAATTAATTACAGTATTATCATTTTTCTGTTTTGTTTATCTATGGAATCTACAGTTTAAACAAAATGAGTAAAAAAAAACAACAGACATTAGAACTTTTTTTAAAAATAAAAGAACCAGTGACCGTATCTAAGACCGATGAAGTAGAGGAATCTGAGTGTTTAATAAAAGCTTCCCCAGGCTCTTCAAAATCTTGCCATGACGTAAGTAAACAAACTGATTTAGTTACTTCTTCTTATGATGAAGGAGCCTACTCAAACAAATTGGACTTTGGTAATATAGAGACGGGTCCATCGCGCCCATTTTTGACTACATATCCACTTTCAGACATTAAAAACTCAAAACAAGCATTTACACCATTTTATTTTAAGAAATTTGAATGGCTAGAATACAGTATAAAGAAATATGCTGTATTCTGTTACGCTTGCAGGATATTTTCTTCTAACAATAAAGAAGTATCTGTAACTGGAAGAAGATAGGGGAAAAATTAGAATAGCATGCGTCCAGTGAAAGTCACTTATTTTCCATGGCGAAGTGGCATAACTATAGAAAGCCAAAGGATACAATTGCTTCGGAAATATCATAATCTCATAAAGAGCTTATTTCTGAAAATCGTGAATATTTTAAGCAAATTTTGGACCTTTTGTTATTTTTGGCCAAACAAGGAATGCCTTTTCGTGGACACGATGAAAAAGAAACGTCAGGCAACAAGGGGAATTATTTAGAGTTATGTGAATTATACTCAAAATATGACGCTAAATTCAAAGGAAAACATGAACGATATTTCAATTTAACAAGTGACGACTTTCAAAACGAAATTTTCGAAATTGTTACTGAAGAGGTTTTCAGTACAATAGTGAATGAAATGAACGAATCTTGATTTTTATGCATTAATAGTCGATGAAGCAAAGTCACACAGAGTTCAACAATTGTGTATTTATGAGATATTTGTTTGAATCAGAATTTAAAGAAAGATTGCTAACAATGAAGGATGTTTCTCTAGATCGTAGTGCTGAGTCCTTAGCAAACATTATTTTGAACTACCTTTTAAGGAAGTAGGTATAACTGCTACTTTAATAGGTCAATCACATGATGGCGCGAGTGTAATGTCCGGAGTAAAGAATGGGCTACAGAAAATCATCAGGGATACCCATTCTCTCGCCATGTATGTGCACTGTTTAGCACATAAGGTTAATTTGGTTCTTGTAAACTCTTGTGAAAGCAATAACTACAGTTGTTTCTTCTTTAATGTGATGCAGTCACTATATGAGTTTTTTTCTAACCCTGATATGCATGCGGAATACAAAATACTGCAAGAGGAGCTACAGATCAAAGTCCCAGGCCCACATGAGATTCAAAATTAAGTGACGCTAGGTGGTCGTGTAAGGCTACTGCTGTCCAATCTGTTAACAGAGATTTTGATGCAATTCGTGCCGTCCTCAAAAAGATTGCTAATGATCTAAGGAATTTATTTATTTTTTATTTCCAATGGTTACACCATTTTGTTAAAACAATATCAATATCAAGATGGCAAAAATAAGCTATTATAGAGTATACAAGAATTCACATACAAGAATATATATATATATATATATATATATATATATATATATATATATATATATATAATATAAATAAACAATTGCTAATACTAATATGCTATACTACAGAATAATATAAAATCATACTAACATATCCATTTATTGTAAACTATATAACAAAATCACAGATCTAAGGCTACAAATTATTGCTAACAGCTCATTAAAAACAAAAATTATAACAATAAAAAATTAAGTTAATCAACAACAATACTTTAGGATATATACTCTAAGATATAATAATACCTACTATAGTTGCATCATGCTGACAAAACTATGAAAAGAAACTACATTAACAATGCAAAACTCAACAAGGTCAAAAAGAGATTCAATATCGACAAAGAGACAATGAATATCAATTATCCCCCAGAAAAATGTTTTTGACAATTCTTTTAAACGAGGGAAGCTTCATGTCAAAAAAGTCAACTTCACTAGATACGCTACATCCAATCCTCTGTATCCGTGCCATACAACTGTTCTGGCTGTATGAAGTAGAATGCTGCCCTCTACCAAACAATTCTCGTGATCTGGTGGCCATAAGTGGTGCACGGATATGTATCCTCTGAAGGAGTTGAGGACATTCAATAGCGCCTGAGAGCAGTTTGTAGAGGAATAGTACGTCCAGAACTTTACGTCTATCTTCCAAGCCAGACAATCCCATTTCCGAGGCTAAGACAGCAACATTAACCTCTCTGGAGGGGGTTCCCAGCCGAACTCCAACCATTCGAACAAATTTGTCCTGAACATGCTGAAGAGCTTCAATTTGCCCAGCCTGATAAGGTGTCCAGGCCACCGAGGCAAATTCCAAGACTTGCCTGACCAAGCAGCAGAAGATAGCGCTTAATGCCTTTGTGCTTGATATACCCCTGGTTGATCGAATAATAAATCTAAGAAGGTGATTTGCTCGACTCAACAACTCACTAACTTGAGGTGCCCTTGACAGATCCGATGCCAGCAGAACACCAAGGTCGCGAATGACAGACACTCTCTTCACCAACACACCCCCAAGCTCGTACTCAAATTCCAGTGTGGACTTCCTCCTACAGAACGATATAAGAAAACATTTCTTCTTATTAATGGACATACAATTATCCAGGCACCATGCTTCCAAGTTGTGGATGTCCTCCTGGAGAAGTAAACAGTCCTCCAAACCTGCAACCTCATGGAACAGCTTAATGTCGTCTGCCAGCATCAGGACCACAGTATGAAGACAATCCACCACATCCGACATGAAAAGACTAAATAAGTATGGGCCCAAATGTGATCCCTGCGGAACACCAGATGTTGACACCATTTCTTCTGACTGCGCAGACTCCCATCTAACCACTATACAATGACACACCCTTAACTAAAACCTTCCATGTGCGCGATATTCCCCACGTACTTGGGTAATACCGCGCAGAGCTAGGGGTTATTTCGCGCACGTAGTTTTATAAGGTTTATTAATAAAACTAAGAGTCAATAATTGTTTAAACATCAATTTATTTACAAAACTGATAGCAAGTGATATTCTGAAGTAGGCAATATTCAACAAACAAAATGTTTTTCATATATACATAAAATATAATTACAAATGGTATATTTGAAAAGGACAATTACATATTAAGATTTTTCCACATTTTTCTTCTTTTTCCCCTTTTTTATGCACATGTCGCATTCATAGTCCTCGGGGCTATCCCAGCCGCTACACTCGGAGTGTGCCCAGAACCCACATTTGACGCATCGAAACCATTGTTCATTATTATCTCTTCCGAATTCATCACAGAAAATGTATTTTTCGTTGTTTTTGTCACTGTAACTCATATCCATATCGACTAACTCATCGTCGTCAGACATTTCATCCATTGCTAAATCAGATTCGTCTGCTTCTGAAGGGGGTTCTCTGTTTTTCTTTGTCTGTTTTTTTTCCTTTGTTATCATCTTCCATGTTGAAACTCAACTTCCGTGTTAACGTTTTTACTTCTTTGCTACATGATGCAGTAGGCTCCTTTTTTGGTTTAGCTTCTTTATTTCTTTTTCGATCTTCTTTCTTCTGCTGCTGCATCTAAAATAAGAAAAAAATTGTAAACAAAATGTATTAATTTTTTAAGTGTTGGGGGAATACCGCGCATGGTGGTGATGTGCGCGAAATTACCCCGAACCGACGCGAATAACGTAAAACCTTTGTATGTGAGCTACTACATGAGATAAATACACAAATATTATATGGACTTGTGCGTAAATAAATGTAGAACATACCTTATATGATGATCAGTTCACTCGCAGTGACAGGATCGAGTAGGCACACTTCGGATAACTTGAAAATTTTATAACGAAATAGTGAAAAACCTGTTCTGTCTGTGAGATACGATGAAAACCAGTCAAGAAGAGGGCCAATAATTCCATACCCGCTCAGCTTCTTCAATAATATAGTGTGATCGACGCGGTCAAATGCCTTTGCAAAGTCGATGTAGACAGCATCTATCTGGCTTGATCTAATGGCGTCTAATACATGCTCCTGGAAAAGAACTAGGTTTGTTAACACTTAGCGCCCGGGGTAAAAACCATGCTGAATGTCAGGAATCATGGATCGTAAGGAGGCACCAATCTTATCCAGCAATAAGCTCTCAAAAACTTTGGCTAAAGAGGACAATATTGTGGCTGGTCTATAATTAGTAACGTCACTGGGATCCCCTGACTTGAGGATAGGCATGACATATCCCAACTTGAGTACATCAGGAAACACACCCAGCCTCAAAGAAGAGTTTACTCAATTCGAAGTCTCCTCAGGCCAAAGGATTACTGGCTTCAATTACATCCGTAGACTTTGTAGTATGTTTAATATTTTTATTGGAGTTTTTAACTGATATAAATATCCTCAGCAAGCGCTTCAGAAGGAGGACTCTTGCATAGCAAGATGTGCGAAACCAATAGGAGCAATTATTATGAAGCTCGAGTCAAAAAGAAGTGTAAACGCCTGGGAGAAAAAGTGAAATGAAATAATGGAGTTTTCAAGGATTCATCACGAACTACATTTATTCCCTGAAAATATTTGCATCACAACACAATCCAATGAGACTTCCACAACATCTCGTTCCTTGGAAAAAGAAAGTCATTCGACTTCGAGTTCACATATTGCGCCCAAACGTCGACGAGTTATTTCAAAAACTCTTAATGAATATTTTGTCATGTCTACTGTTGGGCAGTCAAGAGGAGTCGATACAGAGAGTTTGAGTGATAACAGTGAAGTGAACAGCAAGGTACAGTACCGTTGGGACCTTTATTGCCCAATACTTGATATTTTGATCAGTGAACTCAAAAGAAGGTTTGCCGGTGAAGCAATTGAAGTAGCAAATGGGAGTGAAGAGTTCCTTTGCCTCAATGTAGAGAAATCTGAATTGTTTATACAGAAATATCCAGTGGCCGGATTGAACCAAACTATGCTCATATTAGAAATGAGCATCCTACGGTGCGTTCTCGAGTCAGATGGTACGGTATCAACCCGAAAGAAATGCCGCTTAAAGAGTTGGTTAAAATATTAAAAGAACTGGTTTTAATTCAAGATGATATTTATCCCAATTTCAAACTGCTTTTTAAGATTTGTCTTATCCTTCCATCTAATAGCGCTACTTGTGAACGATCGTTCTCGACAATGAGAAGAATTAATTAATGGCTTAGGTCAGTCATGGGCCAAGAACGTTTCTCCAATTTGGCTGTCATTTATTCAGAATCTGATTTAGTAAAAACCCTCAACTTGGATAAACTAACGGATAAATATACAAAAAAAGGTAATAGACATTTGATAATGAACATGGTCAGCTAGTGATAATATAATGTAACATAAAATTATTAAATTGTGGATACATAACACGATACATTTTTATTGAATTTGTGTAAATGTTTTTCAAAACATTAAATGTTTATTTACTGGCTATGCATTTTTTTCTTTATTTGATAATGCAAACTTTGTATCCTGCTATTTACACATAACAAAGTTTGGGACATTTTCCTACGATGTACTTTTCCGTTAATTCACTACCACTTCTTTTTTATTGCAATCACGGTTGTTAGGTGGTTACTAAAGTTAATCATAAACTGGTAAATACAATGATTAACTTATCGCCTAATGCACTCTCCGTGTGTAAGTTCTTGGAAAGTGATAAGATAGATCAGCGATATCGGAATCCTAGCGGATAAGGAATACCACAGTGACGTAAACATTATACGGGAACTGTTTTTAGAGCAACAGAATATTTATCAAGCGGTACCGGTAGTGAATTAACGGAAACAAATAAATTAGGCAAGTGATAATGAATTTAACGTAAAATATCCAGTTTGTTCTGTGGTTAGTTACTGTATTAAAATAAATCGAAAGACAACATTTGAAATTTGAGTAAAAATGTTGCAATTGCTTCAGTTTATAAATAAAGAAGCTCATGTAAAACCACATTCTTGAACTTTAGAACGACGAAGCTTTACGGACTAAAACTAAGCTTGTCAGAGTAGAAGAAGAAAAATACGTTTGAAATATCTTGCTTTGTAGAATGAGAGAGAAGGATGTAGAGAAGTGAATAAAGAGGCAGTGTCATGGAGCGAGTGAGTGAATACGATTGAAAGAGGGGTGGGAGAGAAGAGAAGGAGAATCTTCAAGTTGGACGTGTTTGATTGTTTGTAATGTGTTGTGTTAGTTTACAGAAGTTATTCATTTAATTATGACGTCAATAACTATGCGGCAACAAAAGTTAGAACAACAGGTATTTGAGTAATATTTAATTAAGAGTTATTATTATTAATTAATTTTATTTTTTTATTGTGAATTGACTTAAATTCAGTTTGTTGGACCGTTGCTAGGGGAGAAACAGTGTCAGTACTGTACTGTGATAATTTTAGTATATACTGAATAATTCACAAAGTTGACCTTACCACTTCATGATTTTGACGTACACTATTTAAATATTATAACTAAAAAATATTTTAATAGGCCTATGCTAGAAAGATAGTTGTTGAAGAGAATAGGCTTCTATTCTCCAAGCAAAGTTATAGACATTAAATTAAAATTAAAAAAAACAATACTGGAGTAAGGTTGCTGGCCTATAAAATAATTGTCTGAGATATAGGCTTAGGCCAGTGATATTTAGAGATTTGGTAACTATGCCTAATAAATTATGCATAGTATGAAGAAGTCTACAAACCGCAAAATTTTGAACAAGAAAAAAAGTCTTGCTCTTCCAAGACTTGTTGATTTTCACAAACTTGGTCAGTGGTTTTGGTTACATTGAACACATTAAATTTTACTATTTTTAATATTAAGTCTGTCAGGCCCTCAGCTTTGTTGCGGCTGTTCATTCATACATTGTTCTATTGATCTTTGATTAATTTTCTTCATTTGTAATGAAATATTTAATGAATTTAAAATAACTGTATTTACTTAATCCATTGGCCTACCTATTATTTCGGCCCTACTTGGAACAAAAAAAATCCTATTATATGAGCATCCTCATTCCATTCATGTCTTTATCAAAATCATAAAAAATTTCTAAATATGCTCCAAATGTAAATGTTATTATATTGTTTTTTTTCTCAAGAACTGTACTTTCACATACTACCATTAAAACTTACAAAAAGAATTAGTAAATAATTACTGTCATGAAAAGATTGAAACATTTTTAACAACAATTTTGTATGTAAATTATAACTTATAACCCTCCTTAGGAGTACTAAAACATTTTTGTAAATAATTCCAAGCTAGCCAAATTGTTTATTATGTAGTGCACTATAATAATATATATTGTTACATTTTACATAAACTACTAGGGGATTTTTTTTGGTAGTGTTTGTTTACATAAAACGCAAAAATGAAAAAATATGCAAAGTTACAGTATGATCATTGTAGGAAATCAAATAGTAGGCCTACATATAAAAACTTTTAAAAAAATCACCATTCAATAGTCAAGAAAAAGTTCTGTAGTAAAAATAGTCATATAGTACCCATAACCAAATTTTTATATTTTTAGTTTATTGGAAAAAAATAAAATGTTACCTCGGAAACAAAAAATGTCTGTGAAAAATTACAAAACAACCTAAAAATAAGGGGTATATATAATTTTTTAGAATTTTTTGCTATATGTAGGCCTACTTTATTAGTATAATCTATTATCTACAAGAAAATGTAAAATATTTAAAAATATACCACAAAGTATACAGCTTATAACAACATGTCAGCTGTGCAAATTGTGGAATCGGCACTTGAAAAGTAGTGCATATTGTAAACATTATAAAAAAATACAAAATAATTTTTGGGAATTTTTGTAACATAAACACTTGGTTTTTTATGTTCATGTGTTTCAGAACACATATTTGTGAATAGAAATAAAAGCAATTTATTACTGTACTGTCATAAATAAGGATTTCACGCAATATAATAACATACTACGTCATATGAACAAAAATGGCTAGATTCACTATGGTATTGGCAGGCTGAGCTTCTTCTCGAAAAGAGAAAACTTGTCACGTAACCGTTGCCAACCTACTGCAAGAAATTTGCTCGAAACGGCACTGATCAACTCAACACCTCTCTGCCTTTCTAGCTATTTTTTTTATTTTTTATATCTCAATAAATAAATTATTAGCTAAACTTTTATGAACAGCATAAATTATATCGCTCCTCTCTTTTGGGAAATCACGAAAACAAGGGTATACATAAACATTTGATGTAAAATAGTCAATACAGCTAAAACAATGTAATTTGTTTTGTTGGATAGAGTATTTCATTCTCTGCAGACTGATATTTGGTACACCTTATTTCGTCTTCTGGTTATTCTTCAGTCATACGACAAACATCAGCAGTTTTACTCCCTCCAGACCTCTGCTGGGCGGGAATCGAGCGGGAGTTTTGAGTTGCACGTTCTTATTTTATTTCCTACGTTTATAAAATTGCACTAAAAAATTATTGATAATCTGAAATGTATGGAACAGAACATTCTACGTCAGTTGGTTCCAACTGTGTAGTGATTGTTTAATCATAAACATATGTTTTATTGATGTTAAGTGAACAGCATAAATTATGTCACTCCTCACGATCCAGGGTTAAAGGCATTCCACGACAAATCCCTAAGGATAGTACTATTTGTTTGTATGCAGATGATTTGAACGTAACTATTTATAAAAATCCAAAGAACAAACAGAGGAATCATCTTTTATTTGCCTTTCAGAAATTACAAATTTTTTCGAAAACAAAAATCTTCATATAAACTCCAATAAAACTAATTTAATCTCCTTCTGTACAGAACAAAGCAAGGAAAACTTACAACCAATGGTTTTATTAGGCGATACGCCAATTGAGCAAGTTAACCATACAATGTTCCTTGGATTCAGGATTAATAAAAATCTATGTTGGGATAAACACATTGACCATGTTATTAATAAGATGTCCTCTGGATTACTTGCCCTAAGACAAATGTCTAAAATATGTAATAATGAAACGTTAAAAAAGACTTATTATGCTATGATACATTCTCACTTAGCTTATGGCATAAGTGTGTATGACTCTACCACAAAAAGCAATCTACAAATAATCTTACTTCAACAAAAAAAGCAATTAGAATAATTGTGGCCTAAAAAGAGAGGAATCCGTAAAAAGTTTTCAAAGAATTAGGAATACCAACTGTTATCGGTCTGTACATATTGGAAGCAGTACTTTATACTACAAATTTTGCCAATCCTCTGAGTTCCGTCATACAAAACTATAACAAGAGCATAAATAGTCATGTAGAATGGCATAATCTAGAATTTTATATAAAGAAGACTTTATAGGGACAAAATTTCTTTATCACCTTCCCAGGGAATTATTATTCGAACAAAATCAAACCAAATTAAAAACAATTGAAAGAATTTATAATTGAATTAGCTCCTTACTCACTGGAGGAGTTTTGGGAGAGTAGATATTAAAACTATATAGATATTTGTAATTAATTAAGATGTGTTATGAATTTGTAATCAGAAGTTGTTTCTAATATTTTATAAGATTACAGTATAAAAGATTTTTGTTATATAAATTTTACTGACATCATTCATTGCACCATGTGCATTTATTGAATAAAGACATTTTGATAGTTTGTTTCACTTTAACACGTTAGCTGCCATCCTTAAAATGAGTATTTTTGCTCTAAATTGCCAAAAACTGTTATGCAAATATTTAAAACAATGATGCATTATACTTACTATGCCAACATTTCTGAGTATAGAAATAGTACATACATAGGCATTATATGTATATAAATATATCGGGAGTATTGGCCCGACACAGTTTTTTTTAGTAGCGTATACGGCACATAAAAAACTGTCGGGCATATCGGCCTGACACATTTTGAAGTAAATTTGTTTTCATGGTTTGGCTACACTGACTGCATGATGAAAGTAATCCAGTATTCAATATGTATTACGTTATTTTAATACCAACATTCACTAAATAAGTCTGTCGAGCCTATACTCCCGACAACTTGCTCGTAGAACATGCCAACACTTATGAACAACTTTGTATACAACCAAACACTTAGAAATTCGCTCTGTAAATAGTGTGATGCTTGCAGTACAATAAAATGTGATCGGTTTCTTTAAGAAAGCAGGACCAGTCGAGTAACAATAAAATAACCAAAAGGTTGCTTAGCAACAATGTCGGGCGTAGTGGCCCGATGGCATCTAGCTGAGACAGAGCCGTCGGGCGATCTGGACTGACACGGCAGCTAAAGTGTTAAAAACAACATTATTTTATCCTTTTGAGCTGCACCTCAAGAGGACAAAAGTTAGAGTTGATGTTGTCTGAGCAAAACCGGGGCCAAGACACTATTATTCCCTCAAACTTTCTTCACCCACAAGAAAATGTTGGGTCAAACATCTTTTGAATCAACTTTAATGTACAGGGTCCGGCAGAAAAACCTTCCCTATTAGGGAAGCTAATGAAAACGAAACGAAATAAGGTAGGAAGATTTTACTTTTATTAACAAAAAGTACAGATTTTGCTGTTTTAGAATATGTACCATTTCTTTACTTTTTAAACAATACATCTCTCAAGTGGTTTCCCTCACTGTCGACACACACTGGTTGAGTCGTTCTCTGAAACTCTCCATTACTTTACGAGTCATGTCAGGTGGAATGGCTTCAACTTTTTGCGTTATCACTTCTTTTAGGGTTTTTAAAGTTAGAGGACGATGTTCGTAAACCTTGGATTTTAAATAGCCCCAGAGCAAAAATCACTGGGCGTTAAGTCCGGCGAACGTGGTGGCCACCCTATGTCATCACATAAAGAGATGCTCCCACCTGCCAATAAATGCAAAGTGGCACATCTTCAAAAACTTGAACTGTATCTCTGAATCACTGTTGAACCTACAGATTAGGCATTTTAACACCAACAATAACATAGACACATATTAATATCATAAACACAATTTTACTTGTAAAATGAAAAGATAACAAGAGACTGGCCTCAAAACAATCACACCATGTGCAAACTAACAAACTAAACTAACCCAAGTTCAGCAGGAAATGCTGAGCCAGAGACTGAATAACTTCACGAACACCACGAAGTAACCTGACGCGTCTTGAGCTATGGAGCTGACCCCTTGCAGTGCCTGTTTACGATCCATGACCCTCTGGGTTGTAGTTTCAGCATGCTTCTTACCAGAGTCGTTGAGAAGCCACCAGTGAGAGAGAGAGAGAGAGAGACCATGTCTGACACAGTCAACTTCTTTTCGATGTGTGTATAGGTCCCTAGTTTAATATAATTCAATTCAATTCAAAATGCTTTATTTGTAAATGTACAAAGGTACAATAAATAGCGTCAAATTAGTTAAAGCTAGTTAAGGCAATAAAGCTTATTAATAGTTAGCTTAAGGCTTATTAAGTTGGTTAAAATCTTTAGCAGGGCTAAACATGTGTTAGAGATTTTAATTCTTAATTGAGAGAAAGCATGAATTTGTCACCAAAGTGCTGGAGTGACCGGGCATTCTATAAATTCCCATGATGGTGGTCCATGAACTCACCAACCGTATAGAAAGCATTAGACACAAGGTGACTTTTCAGCCGAGATTTAAATAATTTTTGGGAAGTTTGGGATTTAATTCGTTCAGGGAGAACATTGACCAATCTGACTCCCATCTGCCCCCCCCATAATATTTTGATCTATGGCCATTGACAAAGAATCTTGCATACATTACCTGGTCAAAATCATAATTAATTTGCGAATAGCTGCCTTACCCTGCAGGACGATGATGATGTTTATTGTAGGTTCTTTGTTTGTGGATGCTTCATAGAGAAAAGAAGTCGGATTTCTTCCATTATATTCATTATTTCATCAGATACCGTTGCTGAGTTATAACGCGGCTGATCTTGTAATTATTAAATATATTACTTTACAATAGTAACGTAATCCTCAGCAAGACATTTTGGGAGTCTGTCAGAACCTCTATAATTAACAATAAAACACAGTTTTGAATATACTTTTAATTATGTTAGAGCCCCAATTAAAATTCACATTATCATAACAAAAATCTTAATCACTTCTCAACTACATTCTCTTCTACTCACGCCACTGTCCACTGCTAGTTCTCTATCCAAACCCAGACTCAGACTGACTGCCTACCTTCCTTGACCATCACTCTAGGAATTAATCACTATAAGAACTAAAATATTAATATAAAGAAACCTAATATATTAATTGTATAATATGGGGGTGTGAACGTTACAGAGCTAATGCTGTGAGCAAGGATGTGTTGGATGCAGTTTTTGGCTATACAGTGTGCGCTTACGAGAAGAGGGCTGCCCAACTAACTCCTAGGCTTCTGGAATAAAGTAGATTAGTCAGAAATGTGAGTTGAGACATACAGCCAGGTATGAAGTCATACAAAAGGATTTTGGTCTGGATCCCTGTGGCCTATAGGGGTATTCCCTTTTTTCTTAAGGTGGTTCCCATTCCAACCATGTATACAAAACTATTTAAAAATAGTATCATTACAGTTACATTAAAAAAAAAGTTATGTATATATTTACTAGGGGCCATCCATGCATGCTCAGTGCCAAGTCCATCCCTTTGGCCTTCGCTGGTTGGTAGTAAGTCTTCTCTTCGTGCTTGTGACAACTCGGCCTTTGGCTTGTGTAACCACAATACAACAATTTTTGTCTATTGTTTATACCACAATAAACAAAAAATAGCTTCGTTCTCTGTTCCAAATCCTTACTTCTACTCTTCACTAATGTAATGTTTTCTACGCTTTATTTATTCCAAACTTCATTTGAATTATAGATAGTTACTTTGACTAACGATCATTCAATGAGACTGGGCAATTTATTACCGTGCGGCTAGGCATTGAGCCAGTAATAACTTTGAAAAGCTTCCTATATTTGATAAGAATGTTTTAACTAACAAACAATATAAATGACTGACTATCGAGCATTAATTAAATTATATTTTCAAATGCAAATAAACCTTCAATTTAATGTTTTACTTACTAATTTAAAACTCAGACTATTTTTTAAAAGTAAGAATTAATAAAATAACTCCATAAGATTTACACTGAAACGTTGAATGTTAGTAGGGCGGTGTCCTATGATAAGATGCGAATAAAACCATGTCCAAGCGCTCCTTAAGAAAAATACTTGTTTGCACATTTTTACTTTATTACGTGTTGTGCTTTAGTTTAATTTGAGAGAAGTAAGAGAGAGCTCTAAGTCTTCCCCCTCATTCTACATGTCAACCTTAGGTTTATTATGTTGCTTGCAAAATTAATTCCAGAATCTTTCTAAATTATTGTCTGGAAATTAAGCCCCAAAGATGATACCTCTCCTGAATTCCAGTGCTTTACATACAGTCAAAAAGTATTTGGCAGACTCTTAAGCCATCCCCACAAAGCTTATAACTGGTGTCTTCTCTGTAAATGCTTAGTGTCAACAAGAGTTAGGTTGGATCCCCCAACCAATTGTTGGCATACACTTGGTCATGAAGCCTTTGCCATCTTTTTTGGTGTTATCTCTCACCAAGAGTTTATCACTGTTGGGAGTGGTAAATTCAATACCATAGGCAGGTTATGTCTCTAGAAATAGAGTCATTGCTCCCTTCTTAGTCAGGATTTTGGTCTGTCCATCACCTCTAAGGCGATTATGCCCTGGAATCACCTCAATTTGACACTGTTTAGGTAGGATATGACACAAATAGTTTGAAAACACTTCCATGTCATATTCTTAAAGTAGATTGACTATCTGACATAACGAAGATCTGTTGATCCCTGAATTAATATATAAGCTCTAGTTGGGCACAAATAAAGATAGCAAAGATCTCAGCTTGGCAAATTGTAAAGCACCTTCCTTGACTAAAAGGTGAGTCCTAGTCTAGAAGGGACATAGATCCTATACCCAACTCCACACTTCTTGTCAGTATCGTCTGTGTACCAGATAGTTCCTTTGGGTTATGGTATTGTTTTCTTTAGTCTCCATTTTCCCCTATATTTATTTTCAACCAGGTAGGGTCTGGGGGAAAATATTTTACACCACTACATCTGGTATCATGTTCTGGTATGGTGTTCTGCTATGCAGTACAGTGTCAATAGCACTTGAGTGGCCAGATTTAGATTTGCTCCTTTTGATCTTACTTGTACTGTTACGCTTATAGGCTTGCCTTCCTGGTCTCTACTGTGAGGTGTCTAGCAGTACTTTGAATGCTGTTGTAAGTGTTGTATAGCACATATGATAGGCATGCTAGTTTTTGAACACTCACAAGTTTGTTACTCAGTTTGGTCTGGCCAGCCTTATTCCATCATACAAAAGTTGCAGAAAGGACTTGCAACCTTGTAGAACCAGCAAGCCATATATGGGTTTATCTAGCCAATATATTCTAACAAAGGGTCTGAATGCTAAAAGCTCTCATTTTTCTTAGCTGATAGTAGCAGAAAGATGGTGATTCTAAGTGAGCTTACAGTTCCACTGTTCTAGACTTCTTAGAGACCAAAGTTTCCTCCTCCTGGTAAATAACGAGATGATAGTTTTCTGGGAAGTCCTGGTACATCATCTTCCAACCTGTTTCAGGTACCTGCCATTATTTATGATATCTGCATATATCTGAGAATTCAGGCAAATAATGAATTCAGGAGGTCATCAATCATTAAAGTCCACAATAGTTACTCAGAGTTCTAATAGTAAGTAACAATCACTAACTCTTAATTCAGGAGGTCATCAATCATTAAAGTCCACAATAGTTACTCAGAGTCAGGGCCGCCCAGAGACTTTTGGTGGCCCCGGGGCAAAGTTTACCATGTGGCCCCTTCCTTCACTTCAAAATAAATTTAATTACTCTGATTGTCAAATATAATATAATTGATATTTTAATTTTAGAACATTCTACGATATTCTTACCATCTCTTTCGTTAGATTACTATTGTACGAGCAATTAAGATTCTTGTTCATGGACGTTTTCTCAGGGGTAGCTGCGAAGCTCCGGTAAGTTTTTCTCTAATTGTCATATACTTTTTAAACATTTCCTTAAGTATTACCACTACAATAACATCAATCTCTTATAACAAAACTGCTATTCTTTAATATTAAATAAATAATAACGAACCAAGCAATGCCACAGTCAGTTGCATTAGTTGGGCGCTGCAGCTCTTCGATTACCAGTTGAGGAGCCATCCTCGCCAATGATATTAGCTTTGGGTGAGGGAGGGAGGGGCCAATAAATTTGTATAGGCCACTTGGCTTCGCTAGCTAAAGAGCATGTGGCCGAATGTTCACGAAGTAAAATAATTTGGCGAGCGCGAACATCTAGTGCTTTAAAAACAGTCAACTAAGAGTTGAGGTTATGTTATTGTTTTCAAAACAGGTTGTAGACTACTGGGTCTACAGCTTATTGATGTTAGACATTAAAACATCTAGTTTATATTCGTGATTTTAGTTTGTCTTTGTGCTAAACTTTAAAACTATTCAATTTTTATTTCACAGACATAAAAGGCATTTTGTACAAACTCAATTTTCTCAGCGTAAAACATAGTAAAATTTATGTCTGTCAAATTGAATACTATATCATTGATGTACATCACAGTGTACACGTTCGTACAGTGACAGTGGTATTGACACACCCATTCACGAACAATGGTGGTATTGACCCTCCCGCTCAACAATACACGTACAGTGGTTCAATCTTAGTTAATTTCACTTATCACGCAACAAATAATAAATAAATACTGTATTAATGATTGTCAAAAATATAAAAGGCTTACTCGTTCGTCAGTGACTGTAAAAAATTATGAAAACTATTTTGATTGGTCGTAGATTTTGTTATGTTAATGAATGACAACAATAATCACTTATGCTATTTGTTTGGGAACAACCTGTACGTGGGCATAATTGGTTTTTAATCAAGAGCTACTCTACTGAATATGTTGAGAATACAACCCTATTCCTGTTACAGTTTCAGGGTAAATTAAACCAGACAATAAAAAAGTTACAACAAGTTAAATGTCACAAAATAAATATTATTCAAAAGGAGTTGTACAAATCTGAACAATGATGAAGCTGTTTTATCTATTAACGGTGTACTTAAGAGCTCCACTTTTCATTAAGATCTATGTCATAATATATTGGTAAAATATCTTTACGAACACCCATGTCATAATAACTAGTAAATTTAAAATGTCAAAGGAAACATTACACTAGAGAGAAAGTAAAAAAAATTGCATGTACAGTAAACTCTGGTTAACCGGTTAAATATGATGAAAGATGAATCCGGATAGTACAGAACGTAACAAAATTATAATTTTTAGACAATATTATGCCAATTCCTCCCGCGATAGCGTAGGGCAAGTTGAATGTAATGCATCATACACATATATTGTTGCACATCCGGTAAGCGAGCGGTGATGTTGTTGTATGCATATTTACCAGATTTAAGTACCTAGAAATCTACTGTAATTTAGTGGTTTCATCGTTAATTTATTCTTTTTATGCTGTAAAAATATATAATTTACTTTGCAGTATATTACAATACTATATTGAAACATTTATAGTCTGTTTTTATTGATTTCAATAAAACGTTACCATAAATTACTGGGCATGAACTTTAGCTTTTTGTTCTCTCAAAATCTTAAATGGAATATGAATCATAGCAAATTAAATTAATTGATAATTATAGTAGTTTACTAGGAAATCCAAAAGAACGCATTAAATTACAGAAATATCACTCTATAAAATACAACAATAACAAAATATTTCTTTACTGGACGACAGTAAACAAACAGACTAATGATTGACGATGTTCCCGATCGACCCTTCATGACAATTAATTGAACTCTTCCAGCCACGTTGTTACAACATTGTATATTTTGCCTGCGGGTTTTTGGGTGTAAAACACAGTTACTACTTAAATACGACTACTATTTCTTAAAATCAGTGCCGGGAAAGAGTGCAACGTGTTCGAACGGAGTGCCGCCGCCTACTACCAGCTTTGAAACCAAGTTTGTAAGAACCTTTTCTCATAAAGACTTTTCGACTTTTTTAAAATGACAGATTTAAAATGTATTTACTATAATTTTGTTTGCTTATTTAATTGTGTTGTTCTTAGCCTTCCACTTTTTTTATTACAATTTGTTAATTTTCATACTTTAAGCTGCAGGTTACTGATCACTCGTTTTCACATTATATAGATCTATTATTTTGCTACGATGAGTCAAGGGATTTTCGAAACACTAAATCAAGATTATTTATCTACATAAACAGAACTTGTGAAAAAATATAAAATAAGGATAAAAGCTTAATCAACAAACCACTACAAATACAAATCAATTCGCAATTGCTGTATTATCTTAAGTTTATAATAGTAATATATCATAACTAATGGTTTTGTAGGGATAATAAATAACGTGACCAAGCGATTGATTTTCCTACCACTAAAAGCCAAGATAGAGTTGAATTTAGGACAAGTATAACAATTTTGTTTGAAGTAGTATATAGGCTACGTTTGAAATTAAAGTTAAAAAATAAAACATACAAAAACGTTCTTGTCCACCTTGTATTAAACACGTCCAAAAACGGAGTTTTGAGTAATACAAATGTAAAGTTAGTGGGTGTTTTGACATGTTTTATATAAATAGTGTACGAAAACAGGACATCTCATAGAGGTGGCCCACTGTCCTCACTACTCAAGTATATTTATATGTTCACAAACTGGAATTTATATTTTGGTGTGTTCACAAGCTGCATGCCTTTACACTTGTTCGCAAACAAGACAACTGTCGAGGGGTACAGTTGCAGTCACACACCAACCAGAGCGTATGCTGTCACACCACTATGTCAACCGCTGACAAACTTCAAAGACCAGTGTACAACTTGCTCCAAAAGGCTCCCTGGTTGCTATAAAACCAATGGTTTAGTTTAAACGTTTAAAAAAATCTGGAAAACTTATCTGGCCTAATATCATTTTTGATATATATCTTATCTAGTAGATTATTAAGTATTTTCTTTTTTGTTGCATGAAATGTGGCCCCCCCTGTGAACAAAGTCTGTGTGGCCCCGGGGCAATTTGCCCCTTTTGCCCCCCCCTCTGGGCGGCCCTGCTCAGAGTTCTAATAGTAATTAACAATCACTACTAACTTGTAATTCAGGAGGTCATCAATCATTAAAGTCCACAATAGTTACTCAGAGTTCTAATAGTAATTAACAATCACTACTAGTAATTCAGGAGGTCATCAATCATTAAAGTCCACAATAGTTACTCAGAGTTCTAATAGTAATTAACAATCACTACTAACTTGTAATTTATTAATACCTATAATGTTTAAAGTATTCAGTGAAATTGTTTGTATATTTTGTTGTAAAAATACTTATGAGTCAGATTCAAGCATTGGGATTTTCAGTAGGTATGCCAAATTTAGTTAATAAACTAAATTTGTTTATTACATTTTAACATACAATTTGTTAAAATGCAAAAACCTCTACTATATACAAATTTATTTTTTCGCAACATTAATTAAGCTCTGATAAAACAAGTAAGAAGTGATTAATTTTGAAGTAAAATTTTAGGACTAATAAGTAATTTAAATGTTTTGAAAACCCGATCACAAACAAATATCAAGAAACTGCAATGATGGAGAAAACAAAAGATCCTAGTTTCGTGCTTTTAAGATAGCTTTTATACAAAAATATTAAAATTAAATTGTAGATTAAACTATTTATAATTTGCAGTTATTTTTTATTTTATTATGTCAATCTCTAAGCCATGATGAAAAGTAACAAAAGCATATTTAACCAAAAAGTGAGTAACTGTTTCAATTGTATTGATGATAATGGAATTGAAAACAATTTTCAAGGCTGTTAATAGTTTTAGATACCGGTGTCAGTAAATGCGATTCTTAGTTACTACATTCAAAGTCATTATTAGCTAAACAGATGTTTTATATATAATATTTATTGAAAAAAGGCAGCTAATTTAATTTCTGTTGTTTAAAAGTTATTTATTAGCATTGTTCTTGATTGGTAGATAATATTTGGAGATTTCCAATGCTTCAAGTGTTTGTTTCTTAAAAAACTTTAACTTCAAATATTATCTACCAATCATTTCTCATAAGTTTGGTTTAAACTAGATTTTTCCTTGGAAAGTAGTTTTTTTTCACAGAACCTACAAATCCACTTGTCCATGACTTCATTTAATATGTGAAGTACTCACTATTTTAAATTAGTAAATCTCAAAACTGAAAAAATAACAACAATAATGCTTGTTGCAAAATAAATGGTGTGATTTCAACTGTAAATAAAAATGTCATATTTAGTATTAGTAGTATGGAATGTTAAGTATTGTTGAAATCCAAAAAGATTTATTTTTGAAATCTTTGATAAACTAAAGTATTATGTGTTGTGTCAAAGTTGAGTTGACTGGGATGGAATAATCCAGTGACTAGTTAAATTCTGCGTTTACTGACCTTCATAGGGCCTTGAGTTATCTGCATTTCTAATAGATATGCATTTATTTGTTTTTTCCTCAGTCTTCTTCAATCATCAGCTCCATATCCCGTATATTTCAGTTTAGTAATGTATAGATAAAATATATTAGTATTCACAGTTCACTAGAATGTAACTTTAAATTTGTTTTCTTCAGTTACTCTTTGGAACATGTAATTTCCATAAGTTGTTTAGTTTATAATTTATGTTTGTTAAAATATAAAAATGAAGACATTTGTAATCATGATTTCAATTTTAACCTAACTTTAAATGTAAAACTGACAAAGTAACCCTATATGTGGGATTTGAAGGCATGTCTAGTTGGTATTCATTGTAAAATATACATATAGGATGGCAGCAGTGGTTAGGAAATTTGATCACTATTGACTGCATTAAAATACTGTTTATCACTTGTTTTGTCTGAAGTAACTTTTGTACAAATTATCGTTACATTGGATAAGGGCATCCAACCAAAGGTAATGAAAAGCATTTTAAAATTGAAATCAGTTGAAATGTAGATAGTAGTAGAGTCTGTTAGTGACTATAACTTCTGAGTGATATTGATGAGCAAGAATGTTCACAATTAAACATAATCTACTGTCTACTGATGACATGTTCTCAGGCTGACAATCAGTGGAAGGTTGCGATAAAGCCATTTTCATTAGCCCCAAAAGTTCTCCTTGGAGCATATTGCAAAATGAGTATTTTCAAGCAGTATTCTTTCTTTAGTTAAGTACGATAATTGATTTTGAACGATAGAGAAATAAAATTAACGTATCGTACTTAACTCAATCATATATATCCTTTAAAATAATTGCTGGAGTTGCACATAAAATAAGGTTTGCCTGTTCGGACTAACAAGCTTTCAGAAAAACAATGCTAACTATTCCATATAATCACCATTTAACCCTCGATCCGGCAGTCATTTTTGCCCAAAATGTCGGGTCATTTTTGGTGATTTTTCAGTGATGTTTTATAAAATTCATAAAAATATTATATTACAATAAAAGTACAATTGTGTGATATCAAACTGTTCACAAGAATGTGGGCTATCATATAATACATAATTCATAACCTATAAAAAAATTTTTTTTGTGTTAGGAAATATTTGTAAATTTTTTTAGAAATCGCGGAAAATAAGGGGGACCACCCCCTATGATCAATGTTGTGATGATAAAATAAGAAATGTGAGATAGCCAAAATGTTCTAAATTTTATCTAGTTTCAGAAAATATATAGTTTATATAGGTTTGTAAGTAAAAATTATTTTTTATAAATTTTTAACTGGAACGTATACAAAAACCCTGAAAATTAGTAACCACGGTTACTATAACATTCAAAAATATGATACAAATTTTCTATAAACACTACATAGTTCTATTATATACTAAAATTTAGCTAAAAACATGCTCTAATACAATATAATACACTTCTAAACACACTAGAAGTGATAATTATACTGTAAACGATAATTATTTACCGTAGTTGAAATCAGGCCCAGCAGACTAAACAACAACAAAAATGGCAAGACTCAGAGACTGGCTTCCTTCTTCAACTTTCACTACGTTTTAAAATAACGCCGATAGAGTGCAGTGTGCGTTGTTGCATACCACTGGAATCGTCTGTTCACGCTGAGTACATAGAGTATAAAAACATCGAAGTAACTCGATTTTTGCACATTATAAATATGGTAAATCTCCGACGCTGCAATTGTACGAAAATTCGTACAATGCCAGTTTGGTGACGAAAAAATTGTACGAAATTTCATAAAATGCTGGATCGAGGGTTAATGAAATATATTAAACTGTTTTATAAACATAACAATCAACTAGACACACACAGTAATGAAAAAATCTAACTATTTAGATATATATATATTCAGTGGCGCACCCAGGATGCTGTTAAAGGGAGGGCCAAGAACCTGGAATACTCTGCACATAATATTAGTGAAGTTCAAATTCAAATTCAAATAAGTTTATTATTCATTTTTACATGGAAAGAATATTTACAATAATATCAAGAATAATATATTGCCCTGCATAGACTATCCGTCTGTGTGCAAGGCAAGAGTTCTTTTACAAATCATAACAATTGTAAATACTGTACCCTTAAAATATACATACACAAATATTAACAAGAGAAATGCCAAGTTTACAATCTTAATGAGATACTAACATTCTAGACATAAGTCGTAATTGTTATAGAAATACACTAGCCAATTATGTTATAAGAGAAAATGTACTTAAGTAAAAAACAAAATAAAATTAAAAGAAAAAGAAAACAAAATGAAAAAATATAAAAATCTAATACAATATAAGTATAACACCTAAATGTTACACACAAGAATTTACACATGAACCAAATCATTCACCAAAACATGAGTATATAAAGTAGTCTATGAAGAGTAAACAGTGACTACTCCATTAACTACCCCTCCACACCCCCATATAATAAGATATTTAAATTAGACATATCCATACAAATCCCAACAGGAATATATAAGGGAGAGCACAAGACTAAATATAATATGAACAAATCAATCTCTCAGTATCTTCTGGGCCAAGAGTAAGCAACCACTCCTCCACTCTCCGTTTAAAAGCTGCGACACCGCCACCCTCTTGAATTATGCCTTGAGGAAGGTTTTTATAAACAAAATGCGCAATAAAAAATGGATTGTGAGAATCCAAACTACTGGTAGGACGAGGAATTTGAATTCCAAAACCCACTCTATTTCTTGTTAGATAGGTATGTTTTAACGTTGTAAAAATGTCAACCTTATTATTCATAATAAATAAAATTAAATTTTTGACAAAAAGTTGTCTTATGCTAAGAATAGGAAATTCATAGTACAGTAAGTAAGTAGGGTATCTTGGATTTTTTCTTAAAATAAGTTTCATAATTGTTCTCTGAGCTACAGCCAATGGTTCCAGTACATTAGACGAGGCACCTCCCCACGCCAAGATACCGTACTGCAGCACCGACTGCACATAAACCTAGTACACCACCTTCCTTTGGTCCAAAGTCAAAACCTCTCTAAGCTGGGTAAAAGCGTATATCAGTTTCCGAACTCTCTGCCTGACGTACTGAACTTGTGGAGCCCATGACATCTTGCGATCAACAATAACACCTAAATATTTATGATGTTCCACAATATCAATACTATCACATCGACAATCATTTGACTCAGTGTCACCACAAGAATGCAGCTTTAGTGATCTCATACCCGGCCCAAGGTCCTGTCTAAGATAAATAGGGAGACATTTAGTTTTACGCACATTTAACGTTAGGGTATTATGGTCAAACCAATTTTTAACTTTTAAAAGATCTTTAGATGCCAGTGAAAATACTGAATCCCACGAATTCCCCACTGTGACAACAGCTGTATCATCAGCGAATAAAAATAATCTACTAGCAATATTTAATTTTGACAGATTATTTATGTAAACTAAAAATAATAATGGGCCAAGGGTGCTACCCTGGACCACTCCAAAATCAACCGAAGTTGTTTGGCTCTCGACACCCTCAATAATTACGGTTTGAGTTCGGTTGTCAAAGTAACTTTTAAACCAATTATGAGCCCTATCCTTAACCCCAATGTATTCTAATTTATCAAGAAGTTTCTTTCGGTCTAAGGAATCAAATGCTTTCGCCAAATCCAAAAAGTTCACAAGTATTTTATTTGAGTTCGAACTACCATAACTAGAATTAATGAAATTGACTATATCAAATAAGGCGGTTGAAGTATTCTTATTCCTCCTAAACCCGTATTGCATATTTGTTATTATACCGTGATGTTCTAAATAATTACACAATTGAATTTTCACACATTTCTCGATTATCTTAGATAAGGTAGTCAGAAGAGATATTGGCCTGTAATTTCCCCTATCAGTTTTGGAACCAGCTTTAAAAATCGGTATCACCTTAGCAATTTTTAAATGACTGGGAAATTCCCCTAATTCAATACTTAAGTTGACTATATGAAGTATAGGTTCAATTAATTCATTGATATTATCCCTAATAACTAGTAGGTATGTCGTCACACCCAGGTGCCGAGCGACCTCTCAGGCTTCTTACGACCTCACACAATTCCTGCCGAGTGACAGTCTTCAATGTAAATACAGATTCCAGTGCATGGTCGGCGTCCAACACCTCGGCAGGGCCTTGCAGACGTATTGCACTTGCCAACTCTACGCCCACAGAGGAAAAATACATAGACGTATTGCACTTGCCAACTCTACGCCCACAGAGGAAAAATACATGTTGAATGAGTCGCTTATTTCTTTAATTTTATCAGGAGCAGTGGTGTCGCCGCTCTCACAGAAAGCCGCGACCGGAAATGCCGCCCCACCCGCCGGTCGACCTCCTGCTTCGTTAACAACCTGCCAAAACTTACGTGGGTTGTCTGACGCCCACTCTATCTTGTTTTTAAAATATGTATATTTTGCTTGTTTAATAATAGAGTGTAGAATGTTCCTATATCTAGTGTATTGTGTACGAAGCTGAGCATTAAAAGGTTGATGTCTTAACCATCTATGGATCTTGTCACGCTGTCTTATTGATCTAACAATTCCTGCGGTAATCCATGGTTTAATTTTAGTATTGTATGCCCGTACTGTTACAATCTTAGTGTTAGACTGCAAGACAGATTTTAATGTATTTAAAAATTTATCGGTGACATAGTGAACGTTATTAATTTTGTACAAATCATTCCAGTCTATTATTGATAAATTTTGCTTAATATTATCCCAGTTTCGAACCGTTAATGTCCTACCAGGCCCAACATTATTTAGGCTTAACTTAGTGTTACTAGACATTTGCAAGCAAATAGTTCGGTGATCCGTTATAGATGTATCGATTACTACTGACTCATCAATATTAATTGGTACTCCATTAGAAAATTTAACAAATATGTGATCAATGCAAGTGTTACTAGCTGGTCGTGTAACTTCTCCTATGCATTGGATAAAGCCAGCAGCATGAAATACATCAAGGTATCTATCCTGTTCCGAATGTTGTATTATGTCAATAATGTTACAATTAATGTCCCCCACGCAAAATGTTGACCCCTGCTAAATGATTATTATCGCTATAATAAACATTCAGAGCATTAATAAACGTAGACAAATAGACAAAGTTGCAATCCCACATCCAAATATTCCTCCAAAGAAAAATATCATACATGTATGGGTAGTGGAATAAAACAAAAATAATGTCAGATTAATTTATTTTCCAAAAAGACAAGAAAAATTGTTAATTTGAATATCACTGTTATGTATTTTCAGAATTTCAGAATATTTGAACAATGTTGTATGGTTAATTATATTTTTATAACACAAAATCCAGACGCCTAGATTTTTGTTTCGAAAGATAGTCTATTACGTCTTTAACGTTCATCTATCTCTCTATGAATATTCAAGGATACTATACCATTAAGCCTATTTTCACTCAGTGTACTCCATAAATAACTTTTGATCCTTTTTAAAGCAGAAAATGACCGTTCAGGAGAACTCGTTGAAACAGGAATAGTAGCAAACACCTTGAGTAGCTTGTGGATGTTTGGGAATAAACTTCCTTCACAAATTATTAGTCCTCAAAAGCATTTTTGCAAGTAGTAGACATTTTTATTGCATACCAATGGGCGTACCACAACTCCAGTTCTCCTAACAAACAATTTTTGTTTGGTGCATTGAGGTGATGGAGTTATTGAAATACTATGATACCAGCCTGTTTATATAAACAAGACTATACTTACCTATACAGTAGAGCCGTGGAGAGAGTGATGGAGTTATTGAAATACTATGATACCAGCCTGTTTACATAAACAAGATAGTCTATGTATGTACTGTATAGACTTACCTATACAGTAGGGACGTGAAGAGAGTTGATGGAGTTATTGAAATACTATGAGACCAGCCTGGTTACATAAACAAGACTGTACTTACCTATACAGTAGAGCCGTGGAGAGCGTTGATGGAGTTATTGAAATACTATGATACCAGCCTGGTTACATAAACAAGACTATACTTACCTATACAGTAGGGACGTGGAGAGAGTTGATGGAGTTATTGAAATACTATGATACCTGCCTGTTTACATAAACAAGACTATACTTACCTATACAGTAGGGACGTGAAGAGAGTTGATGGAGTTATTGAAATACTATGATACCAGCCTGGTTACATAAACAAGACTATACTTACCTATACAGTAGGGATGTGAAGAGAGTTGATGGAGTTATTGAAATACTATGATACAGCCTGGTTACATAAACAAGACTATACTTACCTATACAGTAGGGACGTGGAGAGAGTTGATGGAGTTATTGAAATACTATGATACCAGTCTGGTTATATAAACAAGACTATACTTACCTATACAGTAGGGACGTGGAGAGTTGATGGAGTTATTGAAATACTATGATACCAGCCTGTTTACATAAACAAGACTATACTTACCTATACAATAGGGATGTGAAGAGAGTTGATGGAGTTATTGAAATACTATGATACCAGCCTGGTTACATAAACAAGACTATACTTACCTATACAGTAGGGACGTGGAGAGTGTTGTTGGAGTTATTGAAATACTATGATACCAGCCTGGTTACATAAACAAGACTATACAGTAGGGACGTGGAGAGAGTTGATGGAGTTATTGAAATACTATGATACCAGCCTGGTTACATAAACAAGACTATACTTACCTATACAGTAGGGACGTGGAGATAGTTGATGGAGTTATTGAAATACTTTGATACCAGCCTGGTTACATAAACAAGACTATACTTACTGTCATATCTTGTAGTAATTAAATAATTTATAAAGAATTAACTTAGTAACTTTATTTCAGTAACATACATCATAATAACACAGTAATACAATGTTTGTGTTACCTAGCAACACATAATCAAAACAACTTATAGAAAACATATGTTAATTAATATCTATCATTTCTCCCCCTTGAATTTTGAGCTCAACAGTTGGTTGACATGTCTCCGCCAAATCTCACCACTATCCAATTTTACTAAATATAAGGATGTTCCTTCTTTTCCAATGATTACACCAAATTTCCAAGTTGGAAAATTTTTCTTGTTCATCTAGTGGTACAAAATTTAGGTTAGGGGCAGTTAGGTTAGATCCTGAATTGGATAATTGAATGGTTTTCTCAACTGAGCTAACTTCACTTGTATCTTCTTGTAGGATATGTTCCAACCTAACTTTTAAGTGAATAAAAGTATCATCGAATTCACTTCTGTAAGTATTTTCATCATTTATGAAGTCATCCTCAGTATTTAAATCAATTAAGTCTTGGATTGATGTCATCTTACAGTAAATTGAATGTAGTAGTTCTAGTCTTGATTTTGTTTCACTCACCTTTGCAGTAGTGTAGGTATCAATCCATTTGTTGCAGTTTGTCATTTGCATTTTCAGAGTTCTTCGTAGTAGTTTTAATTTCTTTAGTTTCTCTTCAACATTTTGAATACTTATAATGTCCTGAATGATTTGACTCGTCGCCATTGTCATATCTTGTAGTAATTAAATAATTTATAAAGAATTAACTTAGTAACTTTATTTCAGTAACATACATCATAATAACACAGTAATACAATGTTTGTGTTACCTAGCAACACATAATCAAAACAACTTATAGAAAACATATGTTAATTAATATCTATCACTTACCTATACAGTAGGGACGTGGAGAGAGTTGATGGAGTTATTGAAATACTATGATACCAGCCTGGTTACATAAACAAGACTATACTTACCTATACAGTATGGACGTGGAGAGTGTTGTTGGAGTTATTGAAATACTATGATACCAGCCTGGTTACATAAACAAGACTATACAGTAGGGACGTGGAGAGAGTCGATGGAGTTATTGAAATACTATGATACCAGCCTGGTTACATAAACAAGACTATACTTACCTATACAGTAGGGATGTGGAGAGAGTTGATGGAGTTATTGAAATACTATGATACCAGCCTGGTTACATAAACAAGACTATACTTACCTATACAGTAGGGACGTGGAGAGAGTTTATGGAGTTATTGAAATACTATGATACCACCCTGGTTACATAAACAAGACTATACTTACCTATACAGTAGGGACGTGAAGAGAGTTGATGGAGTTATTGAAATACTATGATACCACCCTGGTTACATAAACAAGACTATACTTACCCATACAGTAGGGACGTGGAGAGAGTTGATGGAGTTATTGAAATACTATGATACCACCCTGGTTACATAAACAAGACTATACTTACCTATACAGTAGAGCCTCGTTATCAAACATAGAGTTATGCGATATTTCTTTTTAAGTGACATACTTGTCCCAAAAACAATACATGTTAAAAAAACTGTTTGAAAATAATATACTGCAATGTATTATGTTTCATAATGACGAAACTGTAAGGTTTTTCTCAACCGTGCGCTGTTTTGTTTACTGGGTGTTATGTTAAGCAGGGACTGTACCCTGTGTGCAGGCTACATAACTGTTGTCTATATGTCGAATGTTTGGTATTTTTAGAACAGACAGTACTTGAAGGAAGAGAGAATAGTGATCACGTGATATACGCACGTAATGAGTAGTTTCCTTACTGGTCACACATATTAGTTCATTGTATTCAAGCTGTTTTAATACAATGTTGTTAGGTTTAATAAACAACATTGTTGTTTCTGACTCTATAAAACTGGAGTTTATGATGTGTTTGTATATTCATTGTACAGTAACATAGTTTTACTGAACCTAGGCCTATTGAGTGACTTCCAAATGTAAAAAGAGTTGTAGTTTCGGGAAGATGTACTTAATGCCATTTGGGTAGTGGATTACGCTACTTCATTTTTGATACTTTTTCAATATAGCATTTGTTTTTGGATAAAAACTGAATTGCTTATATTTTCCAAGTGTAAATCCCTAATAAAATTGATTTAAGAGCACTGTTTAGAGTTTTATTATCATGTCCTATAATCTAAAATTTTTACTTATCCGGCGTAATTACGGTCCGTTAACGTTGCATAAGTGAGGCTCTACTGTACTTAAGAAAAACATAAATGAATAATATGAAGTATATATTTTGCTCCTCAAAAGGGAAATAGTTTGCTTCTTTGTAGATAAAATATTAGTTTGTAAACAAAGAAGAAACAGGGTTTTAATGATAACCCACAAACTACTTAATTTAATTCAGTGTTCTCTTATATCTTTGAAGGTTAAACAGACTTTTAAAATTGTTAATATTTATGTTATTATGTATTTAGTTTAATATGAATTCTTTTTGTTTGTAATAGATTGTTTATGCAAAAAGAAGGATCTATTTGTTTGAAATTCTAATGTGTTTACTGTAAAATTAGTTTTAATAAATTGCTTTTTTTGGGTTTGCAGAGGCAGTTGATGGAACAGAAGATGAGGCAGAAGCGCCAATTGGCTGGCATGGTACAAGCGTCAGACACAGCACTACATAAAGGCCGCAGCTCTTCTGCTGGTACTCGCCGTCAACTTCATGGTTAGTACGGAAGTGGGAATAGAGACTAACAATGATTTATAATGTTGTTATTTCTATTAATCTCATTGTAAAAGAAGACTGAAGCCTTCAGTGGTTCATACAAATTGGTTTCTTTCTACATCCAATGAGATACATGTATAATCAAACTTCACATATTTGAATTTTCAAAAATGTTTTTCAAGAATAAACCTCTTTCATTTGAATTGTCTAGTTTTCATTTAAAGAGCTTTTGAATGACAGGTCTGATGTACAACTTAATTTGATTTACAGACTTTTAAATATTCATATTGATTTGTATCCTTCAAATTAACTCCTTATTTTTATTTATCCTCCTTATTTTTTCCCCCCCAATATTGAAGGTTTATACAAGAGGTAGATACAAGTTTTATAGAGATCTTCAAATAGTGAGGTTTGATGAAATATTTTAATATGATTAGAAAAAATATAGCAAAATGGGTAAAGTCCATTCACTTACCAAACAAAGTAATAGCCATAAGCTATACGTACGCCTTCCAAAATTTATTAAGTTAATAGGCATTTTAGATGGTACAGCGCAGTAAAAAACATGTTTTTAATTCTTTTGTTTATATGTACAGAGTCTTGTAGCTGAATTAACTTGTAATCAATACAATTAATCGTAGAATAACCAGTTGTAATTTACAAAAATGATCAGCGTAGTCGGTTAAAGGTTACGTTCATAGGCTGAAGATTCTCAGTAAAGAATCGGTAAATCATGTTTTGTTTTTGGATTGATAAATACTTTGAGTACTAACTTTAGTGTACATTGCATTGTACTGTTCTATTTCTTTGTTTCTGCTTTTATAGCAATGTAAAATTGAAAAATGAAAAAAAAAATTAAAGAGAATTGAATTGAATTCAGTCCCAACCAGTCATAACATTTTGAAAGGGATTAGCTGATAACCTCTTGATGTTCATTTGTCATTGGGCTATTCATTAACAACACTTCCTAAGGAATAGTCTGTCTTAGTTTGCAACAAAAACTATATTTGCTGATCTATACCTGTTTCAAAACTGTATTCGCTCATATCTTTACAATCGGCTTTTTAAGAATAAATAAAAACAAATTAACGAGTTTTAGTGGTAAAATAGTACCTTTTTTTAAACCTGAGAAGGAAACCCATCTTAACTATTCTTATTTTCAAGTAAATAAAACGACAGCTTTATATATCTTAAAGCCTCTTTGTCCTTAACTCTATAGTTTAAGCTTTTTTGTGTTTCTTTTCTCCCAAACTTTTATACTTCGAGGTTCTAGTATGGTATGTATGGTGTAGTCTCCTTATGGTGTAGCAGTATGGTTCCATGGTGGGTATGGAACAATTTTGCCTGCCATGGTTGAAGGACTAATAGGTGTGCCACTGAGCATGTACTGCGGGGTGCTCCTTGCAAGCGCATGACGTCACTCACGGAGCACGTGTAGCGAGTTCCTGCTGGCCACCATAGGCGTGGCGTCGGCTTTCTTAACGAGTAATCCGTAGTTAGTCTTTGTTTATGTTCATGAATGTTGTTAATGGTGCTATTTGATATGTACATATTGTGTACATTGTTTTTTTAAACCCATTTCGTTCAGTTGTTTGTCTACAATGCCAGGTTGTGCTGTTTACGGCTGCATGAACTATAGCAGGAAAACTAAAGGTACAAATATTAAGTTTTCCAATAATGATGAATTAAAACAACAATGGGTAATCGCCTGTAGGAGGCAAGGCCGGTTTAATTAGTTAATGCTACAGTCTGCTCTGAACATTTCAATAAATATTGCTTTGTAGTATCTTTATAACATTCACTGCTTAATTACAGCCCAAAATCTTTCAGAGACCTGAAACAAAATGCAGTACCAACTCTATAAATCTTCCATAATCTAATAAGGCTGAAAATAAAACATCAGCTCGAAATGTTAGGTTAAAATATCGGGAAAGAAAAAACATTGTTCTCGAACTTGTAAATGTAAATAATGTAGATGATGTAAATAATACAGATCATGTAAATAATTTAAATGATGTAAATAATGTAATAGATGATTTATACCATGGTTGTCGATGTAATGAAACCAACACTAGCACCTCCAGTTGCACTATATGTGATTTGAAAACGCCAGAGGATATAATTAGTGAAATGGCCAACAAAATGAAATATTTAGAGTCACAGAATGCACAAATAAAAACCTATATGGAAACGTTAATGAAATCCTATGAAGCTTTAATTGGTTCACTATATGAGCAAATTAATACATTAAAGAATAGTAAGAAAATATTGAAATATGCTGAAATAATATTTTTCCTCTATATTTACTCCTGGACAGATTAAAGTTTTGCTAAATAAGAAAAAAAGAATGAGGTGGTCAAACGAGAATATCGCATGTGCTATCTTTTTGAAAAGTGTAAGCGCTAAAGCATACCGGTACTTACGAAATAAACTTATATATCCATTGCCGGTACTGAGCTAACTGCGTTCATGGGTGTCTAAATTTAACTGTTCCCCTGGAATAATTACTCAAGTTTTGCTTATTTTAAAAAACAATGCCAACACCCTAACTGAGTTTGAAAAACTTACCGCCATATGCTTTGATGATATGGGCCTAGATAAAAAGAAAGAACAAGTCTTTGGTCCCCACATAATCATGTACAAGTTGTTATTGCAAGAGGTATTACAGGTATATGGAAGCAGCCTATCTACTATCAGTATGTATGACTAAGCAATGACTAAAGACACATTTGAAATAATTAAAGACACAATTGAAACACGGCAGAGTGTGCCGTGGCACACTCTGGGTATAAAGTTATGTCTGTAACGTGTGTTTTAGGTGGACAAAATAGAGCTTTGTGGAGAGAATTAAGCATTACTCCAGTTTATACATCCTTTAAGAACCCATATGACAACTCTAGAGATATTTACATGGTTGGTGACGCACCCCATCTACTTAAATTAGCCAGAAATCACTTTGTTGAGAAGGGTTTCATTATGAAACAAATCACATAACTAAAGAATGTTTGGAAGAAATCATTGATAAACAGAAAAATGATATCAAGGTTGCCTTTAAATTGCAAAGAGAACATCTATTTCCAAAAAACAAATAAAATGTTAAACTTGCTGCCCAGTTATTCTCTAATTCTGTTTCTAAGGCTGTTTCTAAGTGTTCGGAAAAGAAGGACTTTTAAGTAAAAGCTGAAAACCAACAGCTGACGTTTGAAATATTTTTAACGATTGGTTTGACAGTTAAATTCTCAGGTGGATTACGGAAAAACATGAGAAAAGTGTGGTTATGGGCTACATATTGACCAACAACTACAGATATTGGACAGGATGTCAGATTTTATTGATAAAATGGTTGTAAGGGGGAAGACATGCCAACATATCTATCAGAAAGGTATTCTCATAACAAATAAATTGCTAAAGGACTTACTCGCTTACTTACAATGCACTTACAATATGCTATATCTTCTTATATCAAAATTAAATCAAGATGTTCTAGAAAACCTTTTTTCTTATAATATAAGAAGTATGGGGAAACCTACGACCACCCAGGCGCCCTACAATTCATGTACATAATGAGGTGGTATATAATGAGGAAGCACTCATGTACAGTGTTTTGCGTTAAAGGCAACATCCAGGCAGATGAGGAAATTTGCTTAAGTGCGTATTCAAATTAATAAAAGGAAACTATGATATGTGATGATGAACCATGCACAACGGCAGTAATTGTTAACAGTTTGCTCTAGATCTCGCCCAATTTCAATTCAAATATTGATCATGATGATGTTGACAATGACATTGATTTCATCAATGAAGATACGCCAGGAGAGTTTGTACAGGTAACTTATGGTGTAATATATATTTTCACTTGTTTCAAAGACTAATATAAAAAAATTTCTGATATATTAGTACGTAGTATAGATATATTATTATGTTACAATAACATGATCGTAAAATAGAAAACAACAATTTTTTGTGTTGTCATAATCTTGCTAGTGTTAAAAATTAATCATGTTTCATATTGTTTTCAGATATAAAGTTATTTATTTTTACAAATATTTGTTTAAAGCTAAAGTTAAAAGTTAAAGATTGTCTTGTTTTACCAGGCGAAGTTAGGGCTAAGGAGCCCTCTCTAACACTTAACCTGGGGACCAACAGCTTTACGTGACTTCCGAACCACGGGAGCGGCAAGGCAAAATCTATTAGTGGTCTCATCGGTGATCGAACCCGGAACGGCAGCGCCTTAGCCCCTTATCTACAGCCGCTCCAAGCATTTAATTTTCTACTATAACAATACCACTGCTATAATGAAACTCAAAATAGTCAGGGCTTATCAACATGTTAAAATGTTAAATTTATTCATTTTTATCCAGGACAGAGGCGTTGTCAATGAAGAAGGTTTAATTACATCGCTGGATATGTTGCATTTAAATTAAAAATAAATTCCCTGGTCTGGGCACGACCTCTAGCAAACAGGACAGTGACACTTTGTTTTGTGAAAGTTCCTGGGTCGATCTAATGTCTAAAGGAGGGCTGTGTGTTCCTTCCCAAAACTTTCTGGACTCTGCTTTAAACGTGGAAAAAGCATTTATTTCCATCCATGGTCACAACACAGTGTGCCGTGAAAGTGCTGTGTTAAAAAGAGTGTTTCGTCTCATTGAAAACTAGGACATTTCTGAGGAAGCAATTAATAGAATGATTTAAGTAAGAACATATATAAGATTTAAAATTAAAAAAAAAAAAATTTAAAAAGTCAGGAAAGTGTTAAAATAGATGTAGAAAATATGAAGTTCAAGAAAAACTTTACAAATTTAAAAACTAAAGTTAAATTTTAAGTAAAATATTTAGGTATACACACATTCCTAACATTATAATTTCTTTTATGTTTGCCTACTAGGTTTTCATTTATTATTTTTCCTATGTATATTTTGAGTATAAGTACTATTGCTAATAATTGATAGTAATAATTACTCTAATTATTATAGTAAAATAAAACATGTATATTACTTTGATAAATGTTAAAAATTGTCATTATAAACAATAAAATATGAATATAATAATTTTCAATATTAAATCTAATGTGTAATCAACCTAAACTATTAAAATATTTTATATGACAAGGCGGCTCTCAAACTACTTAATTTTTTAATGTACAATAGTAAAATGTGTTGTGTTAGTGGCGGTAAAGCAGCCAGATACAGTCGGCCACGAGTGCCTGTGCTCTGCGGGTGACGTCATGCGCGGCGGCATACGAAAACGGGCCGCCTTCCACCATGCAGCACTTCTACAACTCTTATCTAATAATCTTATCGATGATTAACTGTGTCTATGAACAACCCACACAGTGTTTGAAATCTTCTGACTGTCTCCCAAATATTTCAGGGTTG
This sequence comes from Stictocephala bisonia, assembly GCA_035578905.1. Taxonomy (NCBI): domain Eukaryota; kingdom Metazoa; phylum Arthropoda; class Insecta; order Hemiptera; family Membracidae; genus Stictocephala; species Stictocephala bisonia. The sequence goes on from JAQJVL010000081.1 coordinate 2,793,965, forward strand.
TCTAACTAGTGATGGCTTCTTCATATAAACTCTTCTCAAGTGTAATGCCGTCAACATCATTTTGTCTCCCAAATGTTACAGGGTTGCCTAACTAATGATGGATTCTTCATATAAACTCTCCTCAAGTGTAATGCCGTCAACATCATTTTGTCTCCCAAATGTTACAGGGTTGCCTAACTAATGATGGATTCTTCATATAAACTGTCCTCAAGTTTAATGCTGTCAACTTCTTTTGTTGTTTTTACAATCAATAGTTTATGCTGCATTACTGTCAGGTGCCCAAAATTGCCACTAAGGGCTTCTAGTATATATTGGCAAATCAGCTAATAGTAATATTTTTTATAATTGATTGGTATTGTTTAAGAAATGTTAGTATTTTGCATTGTAATGAAACATTATTAGTGATTGGTAATATGATTTTTCAGCATAAAATCTGCCTGATTCATCAATAAAATAGATTTTTTTGGGAATATGGTATGTTATTAATTTAATCTTATCTTATTATCTAAAACAAGCCATGTCCGGATGAACTTTTCTTTGGCTCGAAGGATTAAAAAAAACCCCCTGGCAAAATTCTGATTTCTGCCCCAGAGGCTCCTTAACTTCACGTGTATCACCATGAGGCTGCACAGTAGTCTATGACGTCCATTGCATTTACCACTAGGCCACGTACATAATCAGCTGATGGAAGTCGTGTGCATATTTCTGGCGTTCTCACGCTACCTCAGTCAGCACTGTTCCCAATATCTACTGTCAGACTCTTTATCAACAGTTTGAATTCGTGTTTACGTATCACAGTTTTGTTGTAATCCATACAGACGCTCTGGCTGAGTTTGATCTCACACTACGCTATGTAGAACAACACTCTGACGCAACGCCAGTGGCTACCATCTTTTGAGATACTGGCGTAATTTAGTTTCGAGGGATAGGAATTCTTCTTTAAAGCAAAGAAATTTAACTGATATTTCCAAACCAAAGTAATATTTGAAAAGTTTATTAACAGTTAAATACTTGAAATAATATTTTCTTGTACATTTTAGATATAAAGTAGTAATTCTTAAAGTAACTACATTTTAATTTTTGAAAAATCTGTTGTCAATTTCTGTTTCGGATTAAGCGGATTTTCGGATTACCGAAGTTTGGATTTGTGGGACTCTACTGTACAACTCATAGATATTTTTCAACATGGTTTACTACCATTTAAATGCACTTGCTATTCCTAGAAATAAGTTTTTCATTTCCACTAATCTCAAACTCTGCCACCGGTAGGCTTTGGTAATCATTGTGCACAAAATTTGATGTAACCAAACTTATGGCCACAATTTCATGCAGAATGTCCTTGATATTTGAGGGGAAAAGTATGATAATACTGCAATAATGAACCAATGTATTCTTGAACTTTGTTACAGTAAAACCTCCTTAATCCGGCATTCTCTAGTCCGGAATTGTCTGTAATCCGGCATCAACGGCAATAGACACAAATTACAGAATTGCCTTCACAATGAACATTGTAACGTGAGCAACTCGACAGCTAGTAAAAAAATTAGTTGCAAGAAGAAAATAGATATTAGATATTTTTTCCAGCCATCTGCCAGTGCTGTTGCTAAAAACCACAAACACTATAGTACAGTACTGTACTGTATTTCATACTGTATTAAAATTTATTTCATCATGTACTGTACTTAAAAATATATTTTAATATTTCTCCTGTACTTATATATTGATTTAGATTGTTTAAATAACTCATGATTAAATAATATATACATACAGTAAAATTTTGTTGTGCATATTATGTTATTTTTTATACACCTCATGTATTTTTATAAATAACCTCCATAGTCCGGAAGTTTCTTTAATCCGGAAAGCTCCAAGTCCCAAACGTGCCGGATTAAAGAGGTTCTACTGTATTAACCTTTACAACAAGTTCAACTGTCACAAGATGGTCGGTCACTTATCAAGAACATTAGTTTGTCTCTCCTGAAACAAACGTCACCTGTTTTCTCACTTCACTGTCACTCTTAATAGAGCTGATAGTTTACTCTATTAAGAGTGCTAAATTAAGTAAATGTTAGCAGCTTTCAAGTTTTTTTTCGCAAAAAAAATGAATTACCGCCTTTACTTCACAGTCGGCAAGATCATAATGACAGTCTTATTTAGAGTTACAATCATGGCATGATAAATCGGCCCAAAGAGCGTTCTGTTACATTTCCAGACTCTTACTGAGGCGAGTGACACATGAGAAATGAAATGGAAATGCCTTTATTATAATGAGGGTTATTAGGACTAAAAAGAGCCACTTAACACCAAAATCTGTATGATCATTTCACTACTCCCACTCTTGTGCCTCTTAAAGAGATCAGAATTTACTTCATTAGTTTAGTATAATCCTCATAAAACTGTGAAGTGGATATGTGAGGATTGTAACGCTACAAACATAAGATTGGCACGTTTTAATTCACACAGTAATTTTGTTCAAAACGTCAAAATCAAATATCTTAAACTTAGATCTAAGATTCAAGAAAACCCTTACGTCCTTACAAAAGTTGAGAAAAAGTTATATTTAGAAATGTATAAACACTTTGTGTATTTAAAAAATAAAATAGTTAATTTTCTTTGTATTAAAATTGAAATTTATCAGGAAATACCTGGTTTTTATTGTAATACAATTTGGTATATGTAAAGGAACAAGTGTGTACAGTTTTTTTTATTTTTTAGTATAGTGAGTGAAGAACAGTATAGAGTAAGTCAGCAAATATCAAAACGGTTTCAGCCATTACAGACATGCTATCAACTTACATCTTGTTGCCTATGCTCGGTTGATATCTTGAACTGTTGACTTTTCATATCATCATTTGTTTTGTTAAGCTTTAAATAATCATTGTACTTTATTTGTCACTACAACAGTCAATTGTACACTAGAGTTCCAAGACTCAAGTGTTCTTAATGGTTAACTTTAGTCTATAAGTATATAGTTTTTTAGTGTTTTCTTAAATTAGTATGGGTTAAGCAGAAGAAAAAAACTAGTTGTAAATGTAGGCTGAAGATGACATATGAAAACCTGTCGATATGTTTTTATACCTGTTGATATGTTGTGTTTATTCCTTTAAAAACTTGAAGCATAGAAATCACCAAATATTATCTACAATCAGGTTCTTAAATATTTTGCTGACCATCTGTCAGTCTGTATGTGTATTTTAAAGACTTTTTTTTAACTTCACACAAATGTTCATAGTTTTAGGAATGCAGAGGTTAATATGCTCAAAATTTGTAAAGAGGCTAGTAATTAATAAACTGTTATTTGGTTATAGTAATTTAACTTTATGTTCTTAAAATTGGCGTCTCTTTAAGTATTTTTGCTGATAAATATTCAAGTCTGACACAAAATCTCCAAAGTATAAAAAAAAAAAAAAAGAAATACCACATGAAGTAAAAATCGAACGAGCCCTTTTGGTTATAATCCAGTCATAAATAATGGATATTCATGTATTGGTCATTGTAAGTGGCTCTGGTGAAGCGCAACATGTAGTGAAAAGAGTGTTGCTCAGTCTCTTAAGAAAGTCAATCCAAAAGTTGTTTTTAATCTAGAAACTTGGAAGAAAGTTACTACAAAAATAGTTGACTGTCAATAGGCTAACTTATGGTCTGAACTTTATTTTAAAAGAATAGGAGGTAAGAGAAAGTGCAGCTCGCCTCCAGAGCTTGAGGTCCTAGGTTCAATTCCCGATCCAGGCGTTTGGAAATTTGCCCCTCAAGTGTGTCTTCGGTGTTGACCCAGCATCCTGAGGCAATTGGGAAGCCTAAAATTTTAGCGTATCCTTGTCGAGGAAGTTTGAATATTGGCGAACGGAACTCGTTGTGCTGAACTCACTTCACTCGGCCATAAAAAGCTGTCCAGCGTGCCCAGACCCGCAAAGAGTTGTGCACAGAGTTATTATTATCATAAGAGAAAGTGCAGGATCCATCTGGAAAACACATTCTAACCTATCATTTTGAAAATGGAATAGAGTTGAATGAATCTCAGAAGGGATGCACTTTCTTGTAGTGTTGATGAAGACAATTTATCAATAAGAGATTCTTGGCTTACGATTAAGTTATTCTTTATGTTTGTTTGACTGACTTTGTCATTATGGATAGGGGGGAGGGGTGGTAGCTGGACATACCGGAAATGACGTCAGGTAAGCAAGCGGGGGCCAATCCTGGCTTTAGTCACTTTTACAATTTTGCATAATTGATTAGTATGTAGTGATTGAATAATATATTTGAAATAAACTTAGCTTCCTTCATTTATTTGCTGTGATAGAGTACATCAGATGTCTCAAGCCTCTTGACTTTTTAACTTTCCATAAGGCAAATGTTGTTCCTAAGAATACTCTAGTAATCACCAAACTTAATAAGCCACAGAGCTACCCTACACCATTCTTGAAACATATTGAGCTATCCAAAATAACTGGACAAAATAAACAACCAACAATTTAGTTTTAATCTTACGTTTATTATACAATACAGACTAGTTACAGTCACTTCAGTGAAACTTTGCTGCTTATCTGTGTATTCTTGAGGAAGATGTCTCCTCTATCTATGACACCACATGTAGACAACTTTACTTGTTCATTTTTAGCAAATGAAATCCTATAGTGACTGCCCTACAATCATATCTATGATCTGTTTTCTTTTCCATCTGTTAAGTTGCATTACTCGAGAGCGATTGCATTGAAATGGTGCTTTAAGAATAAACTCTATCTTAAACCAGGATCTAAATTCCTTATTGAGTAAAAAGCATACTTGCAGGACACTCACAAAGAATAGTAGTTAGGCTATATGAAATACTGAAAACGTATAACTCATCAGTTTCATTCCTCAGACTTGTGATCTATTGTTTGTTAATTTATTAAATCTTAACAATAAATGTACAGGGTTTCCATTGCAATTATTACTTACATTTGCAAAATCGTATTGTTGGAAACTTAACATATATTATCTTTGGTAATGTTTTAGGTTATGATGGTCCACTACAGTTTACAATGGCTGACACTAACAATCCTGATGGCAATGACGTCATTTTACTTACTGAAAACCACATGCAGAATCATCAAGGTAATTATTTACTTACAATCTAGTATTGAAAGCTAAACTCTGTCCCTCCCTCCCTCAGTATGGTAGAAGTGTGATATCTGATACCCGACTGACTGATCATAGGCAACCAAGACAAAGAAAACTAAAAAAAGAAAAATAAATAAAAACCAAACAAGTAGACAGAAAAATCCATGCTGTGCATAGTGTGCATTCAATGGTTTCTAGACTTTATTGCATATAATGAGTTTTTTACATTACTACAATGAATTAATTGATATGATAATGAAAACTTTTTAATTAGCATGTAACATGTAGGTAGAAATACAAAACAAGTGAAAGTACAAAATATAATTATGGTTGATTTTCGTAAACAATATTTACCTTCCTTAGACCAAAGGGATTCACAAAGGAATGATAAGAAATCATTCTTGTGATTCCTTTCAGGAACCCTCTGGTCTAAGGGAGGTAATGTTGATTACCAACATTCATAACCATAATACTTTATATTTTATACTATAATAGATTTAGAGTAATATTAGCATTCATTTGATTAATTTATTGCAAACAGCTGATAAAAAACATGACGCACTAGCTTGGCCAACTACTGTAGGTTTTTACTGTGAAGTGTTTCAGGTCATTTCTACTAATTCTGACATGATTACACTACATTACATCCCCTCTAAAGTAGACTTGCAGGGGTTTCTAGACCATAACACTTTGTTATCTAGGAGAACAGCAGCAGGCTGAGCTTTTATATTTATTTGGTGGTTTGTAGATAACCATGAAGAGAAAGGTAAGAAATAAGTGTAGAGAACCACCCCGTAGCAAAGTAAGGGCTGTCGGCTAGTTATACATAAAATGCAAGTAAGTATTTTCAGCAGCAACATAATTATTAAAATATAAACATGTATTGTTATATTATAACTATCAATTGTGACTAAGCTGGAATAAAGTGCTGAAGATCATCCGCTAGTTTGAGAAATAACAAAAGGTTCTTTGAAAAGCCTTATCAGTTAGACCAATAAAGGTAAATGAGCAGTTAAAATATTAAAGAATTTTAATTTTCTTAAAAGATGTTCATTAAACAAGGTGAAATATTGTACTCTTTATAGTTACAAAGGAATTTATGCTTCAGAGGGGTAAAAAAGGCTGTCGAGTAACTTGAACACAGAGCGATAGGACTACATCGTCAACAGATCTATTGCTTTTTTTTTGTCTGTCTGCAGGAAAGAAGAAAGTAAATTGCAGTCAGGAAAAACCTTAAAGACTATTTTATGATGTTAATGAAATATACAGGGTGTCGATGAGCTCTCTTTTTATGTATTGATTCAGGGTCTTTTTTTTAAATAAGATAAAAAACAAGACATAATATTCCATTTAAATATTCCAAATCACCTCCGGTACCCGTACAGCCGCCATTTTATTTTTTTTACAAATTGTTTTTAATTTTTAAAACTATTTAATCTTTATAGTTCAAATTTGGTATACACATTAATAAAACCATTTTCTTACTAAAATAAAAATTTAAAAAAATTTCAAAATGGCAGCACTTTAAAATATTTGACCCTTAACAACTTTTAAAAGGTTAGGAATACAAGTTTTATTTGCAAACCAAAAAAGTAATGTTGTATAAGATTGGATGACAAACAACCGAGATTTGAGTATTTTTTATTTAATCATTTACATGTGAATGCGTACAGCCATTGTGTCATGCTGCGTGAGTCAACGACAACAATAGTTAGTTGGATACACCGGGTTGTAGTCCTGTCACCAAGCCCACCGCACCTAGACTCAGTGGCCCTTTGCACCCCGAGCCTGGCAACAGTGTCACAAGAGACCAGTCCCCCTTATGAAGGACAGGGTCTCCTCGAGTGTAGCCTGTCTGATGTCCTCTGGTTCCAGAAAAGCGGCACCCAGAGTCCTGTACCTAAGAGATGAGAGTGCTCCACAATTACACAAGATGTCTATGGAGCTCTCCTCTTCTTCACAGAGCCTACATGTGGGATCCTCTGTTAGGCCCATAATCTTCATGTGTCTATGAAGCAGTCCCGTGATCGCCCTCACCTTGGTCCGGTCGCAGCTCGGCTGTAACTGCAATCCGGCCCTTGGATGAGTGCACGACACTGCCTAAGCCTGGACTCGGTCCTCCATCTACCAGCGTGTTCCTCAGAGGCCCACCAATCTATTCTTCTCTTGACCTTTTGGAAAGGAATGCCAAGGGCCGGCTCCGGTCCCAGAACAGGGCACTTTGCCCCTCTCCTAGCAAGTGCATTAGCCCTCTCATTTCCATCGATGCCAGCATGCCCAGGGAGCCATATAAATCTCACCTGTTTACGCTGACAAAGGGTCTCTAGGATCCCCTGGCACTCCCATATCAACTTAGAGCTGGTACGTGGCACCATGATCACCTTTATCACCGCCTGACTATCTGAGCAGGTGGAGACAACTCCTCCGAAGCCACCTAAACGTATTTCTTCCTGTGCGGCTGTCATGATTGCCACCACCTCCGCTTGGAAGACGGTAGCATGGGCTCCGAGAGGTACAGACAGAATTTTCCATGCACCCCTCTCTTACGCCACAGCACCCGCTCCACTTTCTATAAGTGAACCGTCCGTAAACCAGATGCTTCCTTTGACTTGTACAGGCTCGGTATTCCCCATCCACTTGTCTCTGCTTGGAAGGAAAACCCTGACCTGCCTGTCAAATCTGTACCTAGGTGTCATTGAGTCTGTTCCCATCGCAAGCAACGGGTCCAGACCAATGTCCCTAGATAGTATTTCGCCATGAATTACTGGTTGGCCAGGCAACCAGCCACCAGTCGTCCTAATTCTAAAGGCCGCTTTACAAGCTTCCCCTTTTATAAACAGGTCCATAGGCCTGAGTCCAATAAGGACCTCCATCGCCGCCAATGGGGTTGTTCTAATCGCGCCTGTAATTCCCAGGCACGCCATTCTCTGGCATCTATCTAATGTTACCCTTGCACTGTTTTGTGCCATGGCCGACCACCAGATAACTGCTGCATAACATAAACAGGGCTGAAGTACACTCGTGTATAGCCAATAAACTTGTGTCTCGTGGTTTAAGGCCCCACGTTGTCCCAATGGCCCTCCGGCAAGCCCAAAAAGCCATTCTGCTGGCTTTTTCCTGTAGGTGCTTGAGCCAGTTCAGTTTAGAGTCCAGGATGACCCCAAGATACTTAACCGACCCTGTAGCTCTTAGCTTCATATTTCCCATAGTGGGCATGTATAGGCCATCCAGCCTCTTCCTCCTAGTGAAGAGTATAAGTTCTGTCTTGTAAGGATTAACAGAAAGCCTCTTATTTCTACACCACCTTTCTAAGAATCTCAAGGCAGAATGGACAATGTGTGACACTGTGCTGGCAAACTTACCAATGCCCAGTATGCACACATTGTCCGCGTATGCCTGAGCATATACCCCCATCCCGTTAAGTGCCCTTAGAAGTTCATCAACCACTAGAAATCACAGGAGAGGGGAAAGGATGTTCCCTTGAGGACAACCGCTACCAACTACAACCTGAACCGTCCCTTCTTTCAGTATTGCCTTAACCATCCTTCTGCGAAGGTAGGCCTCGATCCATCTGGTAATGGTACCATTGGCGCCCGTCCTAGCGACAGCAGTGATTATAGACTGCAGGGAGACGTTTTTAAACACCCCCTCTATGTCCGTGAAGACACCCATGGCTAGCTCCTCCTCTCGAATCGTCTCCTCGACTCTCGTAACGAGTCGATGGAGAGCCGACTCAGCAGATCTCCTAGCCATGTATGCGTGTTGATTTGTGTGGAGCGGGTTATCTCTCAATGCCTATCGACCAACCTCTCCAAGAAAAGACTTGAGGCTGATCGGTCTGAAATCTTTAGGTCTGTAATGTGCCCCTTCCAGATTTGGGGATATAGACCATTTTTGCGGTCCTCCACAGCCTTGGAATGAAACCCAAGGCAAGGGAAGCCCTGCATATAAGGGTCAGATGTGGTAGGAGCGACTCCAAGCCCCTCTGCATGAGCACAGGCCGGAAGCCATCTGGCCCTGCACTCTTGAAGGGGGCGAAGCACTTAACTGCCCACTTGATCTTTTGTTCTGTAACAACCTTTTTTGCCTTATTCCAGTACGTGTACGAGGCCCCGGTGCAAGCCCGCCTCACTGAGATGACAACAATACATCAGGGATCTATTCTGATTATTTTCATCCAAAACACTAAAATAAAGTGATTTGTGACATTATTGTAACGAAAATGCCCCTAGCAGGCAACGGGAGAAAAGTTGCAGATGATTTCTTGTTAAATAATTAAATATTAATTTAACCTTAAGTAGTGCTCTATAAACTAGTATTTTTGTAAATTCTAGGTTGGTAGAACTGTTGAAGGTGCTGAAATTATTCAAGAAAAAAAGAATTAGCTGCTTGCAAAAGTCACTTTCCAATAGTTTTTTCTTTGCAATAAAATGAGAGGACGAAATTTTGAGCATTGTTTGCAATCTGAAAACAAATTTAATGAAAGTTTCAATTTATAGTCTAATGCCTTTTTAATACTTGTTTTATGTCTACAAACTGCTTTGCATTACAAATAAATTTTACAAAAATTCCACAGTAAAAACACACAAATCCGAACCAACGGAAACTGGAAATAAAGAAATCATTGAAGACGATGAACTTGAAACCATGTTTATTATACAGTGTAAAGTATAACCTGAAAATTGAATAGTGTAGGATTAATTAACTCTCGTACCACACTCCAACGCAAGACCAGTTGCAAAGGCCTATCAAAAACCAAATTACATTACAGAGTAAAACTACGTAAATAACGAATCAAACTCCGAATTCGATAAAGTAGCCTACTGTAAGGTTAAAATAATACAATAACTACAGTATTGCACACTTAACACGAATACACTGAATAAAAAATGCAATGAACCAGTGGGTTTACAATTAAACTCAAACAATGGGGCTGTCTATGCATCGCATCAGTAGCACAGTAACTAGAACTAGAACAGATGGTACATATCACGGCGAGGCTGCACAGTAGACTCTGACGTCACTTCGGAAAAATCAGCTGATTTGATATTCTATTTAATATTGGCAACTAAAGCCACCAATCACATGGAAGCTTTAAGTTAAGTAGTAGGCAAGCGATTCACCAGTAATCAGCTAGAATTGTAACCAAAGAATTAGAAAAATTATTTTAGTGTTTATTTGTTGATCCACTTCGCTCATGTGACGTCAGGGGTGCCCTTGATACGTACCATGTTCATTTCTAGGTACCGTAATCTGAGGTCATCAGTCTGAGACGGGAGGGTGAGTGGTAGGGTGACAGACAGGTGCAGCAATGTAAGGTTAACTCATTGACTCATCCTAGCCCCACTACGTCGTCATAATCTATCAGTAAACATAACGACTGAGTTAAACGGTTCTGAGAGTTGAAGGAATGCTTTGAATGATTAGTTACGGTAATTTTTGGATAATCCGAACTTTAAGGAATCCGTACAGGCTGTCCCCCCTATTAGTTCGGATTCGCGGGGTTCTACTTTAGTTTTAATTTAAATTAATTTTTAATTTAATAACAATGAAAATCATGTGCAACTTCTTTCCTGTTGCCTGCTAGGGGCATTTTCATTACATTAATTTCACAAATCTTTTTACTGTAGTGTTTTGGATAAAAGTAATCAGAACAGATCCCTGATGTATTGTTGTCATTGACTCCCGTGGAACGACACCATGGCTGTACACATTCACGCGTAAATGATTAAAAACAAAAATACTCAAATCTCGGTTGTTTGTCATTCCATCTTATACAACGTTACTTTTATGGATTGCAAATAAAATTTGCAATAAAAAGGTATTATTGTATTTTTTGTATATTCCTAACCTTTTAAAAGTTATTAACGATAAAAAATTTCAAAGTGCCACCATTTTGAAATTTTTTTTATAAGTTTGATTTTTTTATTTCAGTAAGAAAATGGTTTTATTAATGTGTATACACAAATTTGAACTCTGTAGATTAAATAGTTTTAAAAATAAAAAAAATATGTAAAACATACAAAATGGCGGCTGTACGGGTACCGGAGGTGATTTGGAATTTTTATATAGGATATTATGTCTTGTTTTTGACCCACAATCAATACCTAAAGAGATCCTCAGAGATTCAGGGACACCCTGTAGTTCTTTAGCATATGAATGTTTAATTTTGACTTTCTCAGTCACACTTTCCTTTCAATGTAACATTCTTTGATTTTTTTTACTTAGTTTATTTACAATACAGTATTGATAACTCCATTAATACAGTACCTACTGATAATCAGATGACCTAACTTTTAGGTGAACTGTTGTCATCTTCTGATTTACATAAAATGGTTTACCTCTTATCTAATATTTATATTGAAAATGTGGGGAAAACGCGGCTGGCGGTGCTTTATCGGATAATTGGTATCATTTAATCAGAGGCCGTGAGGTAATTTACACGAGTAATTCGGCCCTGTTTCCCGCACAATTTAGAAGTGTGTGGGTTTAAAGTCGATGAGTTGGTTGATCAGCTCTAAATTAGTTAATTGATAAAGGTTAATTTAATGAGTAATGGTGCAATAAACCATTTGATTGGCTGCGATCCCCTCATCCCTCAGTTTATATAATTCTACATTAAAAGGTTTTGCTAATTGATTATTACTAAATGGTTCTACCCCCCTTCTGACAATTTAGCCTAATTGAAACATCTTAAACGATCGCGAATAACTTATAGTATGAGGCTACTCATCTGTCCAGTGGTGACTCCTGACCGTGGCGGCGTTGGTGCACGACTCCGACTCCATTGCGTCAACCTCCCTGAGGAGGGTGGGTGGGTCCTCACAACTGTAAGTGTATGGGAGAGAGGGTCCTCATAACTGTATGTGTATGGATAGGAGGGTGGGTGGGTCCTCAACTGTACGGTGTGGGAGGGTGGGTGGGATCTTACAACTGTACATGTATGGGAGATTTGGGTCCTCACAACTATACGTGTATGGGAGGGTGGATGGGTTCTCACAATTGTACGTGTATAGGAGGATGGGTGGGTCCTCACAACTGTACGCGTATGGATAGGAGGGTGGGTGGGTCCTCACAACTGTACATGTATGGATAGGAGGGTTGGTGGGTCCTCACAACTGTATGTTTCTGAGAGGTTGTGTGGGTCCTCTCACTGTACATGTATGGATGGGTGGGTGGGTCCTCACAATTGTAATTGTATGGGAGAGGGTGTGTCCTCACAACTGAACGTGTATGAGTGGGTGGGTGGGTTCACACAACTTTAAGTGTATTGATAGGAGGACGGGTGGGTCCTAACAACTGTATGTATGTGGGAGGGTGGGTTGGTCCTCACAACTGTACGTGTTTGGATAGGAGGGTAGGTGGGTCTTCACAACTGTATGTGTCTGAGAGGGAGGGTGAGTCCTCACAACTGTAAATGTATGGGAGGATGGGTGGGTCCCCACAACTGTACGTGTATGGATGGAGGGTGGGTAGGTCCTCATATCTGAACGTGTATGAATGGGTGGGTGGGTCCTCACAACTATACGTGTATGGGTAGGAGGGTGGGTGGGGCTTCACACTGTACGTGTGTAGGAGAGTGGGTGGGTACTCATAACTGTACATGTGTGGGAGGGTGGGTGGGGGTATATGGGAGTAAGACTAAAATTTAAATTGTAGAAAGGTATGAAACCCAGTTGGTTTATTATTGATTTTTTTTTAAACTAAAACATATATTCTATAAAAACTAACACTTTAACTTAAGTGCAGTTACAACTAACTGTACATGAACTTTTAAGTCTATTAAGATCTATAAATACAAATTTTGAATTAGGTCATTTTATTTATACATAAATCTAAAAAGTGATTAAAAGTAAAATGGAAATGTTGTCAAAATTTTACACCATGTGCGTTTTACACCAAGTAACTGCGAGAATGATAAACAGTGAGTACTGCAAACTTTACAGAAAATAGTTGTAAAATAATTTTAAAATGTTGAAAACCTGGTGGTAGGTCTCAGCTTCCTCAACTTCTTATTGACAAAACTTCATATAAAACATTATTCAAATAATGTCAGTATTAGTTACGATTTTGCTGTTGCCCTTCACTATTTAAAAATAAGAATTTAATCTAAATACAAGAATTAAAATTATTTACTTTATCCTACAGTGAAACTAAATACAGGATAGTTATAAAAAACTGATTGATTTCAAAAAGTTATAGCTCCTTTTTTATTCAACACATTTTCTTCAAATTACTTTTAAATTAAAGACGATTTTCTTAAATTTACAATGGCATACTTGAACTATCTTATTTCTATATGTTTTCCATTATTATTAGCTCTTAAATAATCGAGTCTCTGTTCTAAATCTGCCCAAACTCGCTTCAGCATCGGAACATAAATTTCATCAAATACTTCTCTGATCTTTATGTTAATTTCTTCCAAGCTGTCCACTTTGTTAGCATACACTTGATCTTTCACAAACCCCCAAACAAAAAAATCGCAAGGGGTAATGTCTGGTTACCTCGTTGGCCAATTTGGGAAATTTTCTTTATGACAGTCCCGAACAAACTGTCTCCAATGAGGGGGAAGGCCATCTAGTTGGAACACAATGTTTGGTTGTACATTTTCTACCTGTGGAATGGCATAGTTTTTTAAAAAATCCACGAAAATGTTTCCGTTGATTTTTTCAGCAAAAAAGAAAGGACCGATCAATCTGTTGCAAGATACGACGCACCAAACATTTACTTTCTCACTGTCCTGGTGGAAATGGGGATTTGCGGATCATCATATCGTGACATTGTGCCTGTTCACCTTTCTTGATACATGAAAAGTAGCTTCATCTGAAAAGAAAATGCTTTTTAAGAATTCATTGTCAGCTTCTAAATGGTCAAGCACTATAACAGCAAACTCTCTGCGTCCGTCTCAATCTCTTCGTGTAATCTCTTGGACCATATGTAACTTGGTTTTTGACGAAAATGCAAAACTTTTTTCAACACTTTGTATAAAGTGGAACACTTAATATTCAACTTTCGAGCTGCAGATCTTGTTGATTATCTTAGATTATTAATAAATGATTCTTGAATTCTCTGAATGTTTTCTTCACTAACCCTTCGCCGACCATTCCCCTTTCTGTGGTGTAAGCTTCCATAGGTTATAAACTTGTCATATCATGCTTTGATCGTGTTCTTTGCAGGAGGATTTCTGTTAAATCCTCTAAATATGCGCTGAACAGCAACAGGAGACACACTGCGCCTTCACTCGAGGATCCATGGCAAAATGTTACTTGCAATGTAACTTGTAATTAAAACAGCTGATTATATAACTGCTTGAGTTTCTTTAGCAAATAATGAAAATTAGAAGTCTCCATATCTAATACAGGATGAGTGAGATAAATTTAAAACCACCACGCTGTATATTCAAAGCCTACATTGGAATATAACTTTTTATCCATTAAAACAATGTACACACATATTAAAGCCTCTAAGACACCAAATATAATTTATAATTAGCTTAAAAGAACTAAGTAATAATAATAAAACAAAAAGACTAACATAAACGGTAATAACATTCACAGTGTTGTAACAACTGGCAGAATGAGTGTAAGTAAAGCATTGATGACCTCTAAAATAGACTGTTTAAGTGTTATGTTATCTGTTTTATATTTTGTACTTCTATTTGATTAAAATACTATGTTATCAATATAGATCTAATTATTGACAAAAGATTACAGTACCAGTAGAGACGGATTGAGACTCAACTTATCAACAGTGTTATGGAACAATTCCAAAGCTCTTTGAGATTCGGCTTTTGAATATTACTGAAAAGTCTGCTTGCTGTATCAGGTTAAAACTTTCAATTGGAAAGGGTTTAATTGAAGAAGATTTTATTTTTATATTATTTGGTGCAGCATGTTTTCTGAGAGTAGGAAAAACTTATAAGGGCACAAAATAAATTGTACATCCAGGTTGGTCTATAGATATTATTATTTTTGATGTAGCATTATTATGTATGTACTTACTTATCAAATTAATATTTTGATCATTTATTAAATAAGATGTTTGAAGAAAGGCAACCTGTAATACTGATTATTTCATAGGTATTGGTATCCTGGACCAGGAAGTGGAGGAAGAGGACGAAGAGTCGACCCCTGTCAGCCCACAGGTACAGCCCCAGTCTCGGACCACCACCCCTGCTGACACTCCCGGTGTGGTGGCTCCTGAAGCATCCCCTTTCATCTACTCGCCTACTGATGTGAGTCCAACTCTTAATTTAATTGACACTACAATTTTGAAGCTAATGGTACTGTTTTACTTTTTTTATAGAACTTTTCATTACCTATATGATTTCAGTTATAAAACAATCATTGGTTATAAAAATTGTGTAAAAAAATGTAAATTGAATATATAACACACACACACACATGCTCACACGCCTGCTCGCACTCACACGCTCACTCGCATGTGTGCACTCTTGCACGCGCGCGCGCACACACACACACACACACACGCACGCACGCACGCACGCACGCACGCGCACACACACACACACACACACACACACACACACACACACACACCACACACGCACACGCACATTCACACGCACACACGCGCGCGCGCACACACACACACACACGCACACACGCACGCACGCACGCACGCACGCACGCACACACACACACACACACACACACACACACACACACACACACACACACACACACACACACACACAAACCCTAATATATCCTTCAGTCTGTATTTTGGCCTATTGTTAATATTCTTTAACCTTATATAGCAGGGTGGCTACTCACCGGGAATTTCAGGAAAACCGGGACTTATTCTTGAACTTAACAGTGTCTTGAAAAAACCTGGAAATGTGCTTGAGTTTCGGTTAACCATCAGGAATTCTCCTCAAGCGAGACGAGAGTAATCCACGGCTGGGTGAGGGTGGGATGATGCATATGTTTTGTTTACATTTACCATTACCGGCAACAACAGGAGGGCAACAGTTAAGAAGATATATGTGAACAGTCATTTGTCACCAGCAAAGAGCGTGTTTTGTCAATTAACCCTTTAGTGCTACAGTATCTACTATGTACTATGCCTAGCGTGTACATAGTAGACACTGTATTTACTGTATGTCTAAAAGTGTGAGTGTACATAGTAATGCATAGTAGACGCTACGTATTTTATATACTGTATATACGACATTGCTATATCAAAATTTAAATACCTTTTTTATTTATGTACAGTAGTAGTGGCAAAGCAGATAATTTGAAATTCATTCCATAGAATAAAAGAATAGTATTTTAATAATCTTTTAATAACATTTTAGAAATATTGACACTATTCAAATAGTGTCAGGTACTTTTATTGAATAAAGATGATCAGTTGATTGATAGGCATTATAAAAATTCAATTTAATGTGTGGCTATTAGGTTAGTTTTGTTGGGTATTATATCACAAAGGTAAATTTGCTAGTACAAGAATTATAACTCTATGTTCTCTACCGTATTATTTTTCAAGACATTTTCAGAGAGATAGTTTTTAAATATTCCTACTACAATTAGCTTGGACAGTATTAGGCCAGGGTTGTTCAATAGGGAATGTAGGAAATCTGCAAGCTTATCAAGAAAAAAATTCAATAAATACACACATCATGTTTAGAAAATCATCAGTACAATAGCTGTTTTACACAATACAATTTTGTGTGATAATTTAAAAGAAACCATTGTCAAACTAATCTTTTAAACCATTTACAGGAGCTGCAGGGAGATGTGCTCGGCAACCTAGACAGTTTTGTTCTACAGCCAGCGTTACAAAGAGTGCATTATAAATGCCGCATCACCAGAGATCGCAAGGGCATGGATAGAGGTCTCTACCCTACATATTTCTTACATCTAGAGCGTGATTATGGCAAAAAGGTATGCACACATTGAACTATGCTTTAATTTCCAACATTTATTTGTATCACTGTTTTACCCTAGATATATATTAACTAATCCCATGATGTGTGCAACAAAGTTGGATGTGTGATAAACACATCACGGTTTTTTTCTCCTTTCCTGGGAAATGAATTATGATCTTTTTCAAATTGGGACACTAATGGTACAAAAAGAAATCTTCTATGTAAATCAATATTTTCTTCTACAAAATGTGGTATTACCTTTGTAAAAAATAAAATAAAAAACATTACAAGTTTTCCGGTTGAAAAAATCATCTGAAATCAATAAAATTTAGCATCTTTGCCATTGATGGAGTTGACACGAGAAGCCTGCAATTGTGTCCTCTAGTAAACTATAGGAAACTAATATTTATTTACAACTACAATACTCTTTTTAATATGTTCATTTGTTACCTGAGAAAATAAACAACACAACCAAATAAAAATTTAAGCAAATCCAGTAAAAGATTTTCTCAGTTTAAAAGTTGTTGAAAATAAAACAAATTTATGTGTTCATATTAGAAATCATATTTTTGTACATTTGATTTTTTACAAGAATGGTGTCAAAACAGTGATCAAACTTTTTGCTTAATCTTGTAATTGAAAAATAAAACTACAAAATTACTGTTTATATAAAATCTATTTAGTGTAGTAATCCATTAATTACTACATATTATTTAATACTTTCAAGTTATTTTTCATGCCTTACTAAGAATGTTATTATATTTCCATGTCTTACACTGTCCTATGTCAGTTAATTCAGTTATTTATATGCCCTGTTAACTACTATTACCTATTAAACTACTACAATTCCTATAAAGCCCTATTAAATCAAAATATTGCAGCAAGTTCAGAGTTAAAAACAGTTTCCTCCTCCTGTGCTATAGTAAAAAGTTGCGAAACAGGTGTTGTTCTATGCAACTATAATAGAAACGCTGAATTTGTCAATTTCCACCCCCATACTAGACTCCATTTATGTAAGGTAAGCACTACGCCAGACTAGTGCCTCTCGATCTTCAGCACTGCAACTAACCACAGATTAACACCTTAGAAAGCTCGTCTATATCAACACTGACAGAATGTGCATTGTTCATTGTGCAGAACTTGTAATCCTCAAGCTCTACTAGAGCATCAACTCCAAAGTGTAATACTTCACTAGATAGTTATAATTTACTATCCATTAAAACTATTCTTTCAGTTTAATTTTAAATTTGTTAATTGACAATTTGCTTTGTATTTCTTTTGGTACTAAACAAAAAATGTTACTTCTACATAAGGAGGTCGTTTTTATAAATTTCTGTATTGGGCTGTATTATTCCCTGTATTTAAATTTTGTACATCTGAAAGTTTAGGAATATTTTTGGCTTTATATTTAATAAGCCTAATAATTTATTAACTACAGTATAATCTTGATAATCCGACATATACTAGTCCGACACGTTTGGTAGTCTGACGCCACATCAGATGACGTCACTACGCCAAAAGGGCGTTGGCCGCAGGCTTTTGTCTGTACACTGGTTCCTGGAAACGCTGTTGTGACAGGTACTTCCCTTGCCTGCCGTCTGTCTGACTCACGCCACAATTAATTTTGCTGTGAGCATAGGCCTACTCAACTGTATTTATTTGCTTTTCTGTTCCCGTCTTGTTATACTGTATTGTTTAAATTTTGATACTGCCATTGTGTTTGTGAGTTTAAGTTGTTAAGTATTAGTTGTCGTTGTTGTTTGTGTTGTTATTTTGTTTTATTTACTGTACATATTGTTTTGTTGTGTGGACTGATGGCGAGGACAAGTGGAACTGCATCTAAACGTAAGCATAAAACTTTAACACTTAGTGATAAATGGGAAATTATTAAAAGATACGACCGTGGTGAAACCCCAACTTCCATTTGTAAGATTTTTGATATTGGTCGAGCTACTGTATATGACATTCATAAAAATAGGGTTAAAATAGAAAACTTTATGAAAATTGTGGAAGACGATTCTAAAAGAAAAACCCTACGCATGAGTGAATACCCTCAAGTTGAGGAAGCCCTGTACGCTTGGTTCAAGCAACAAAGAAGCAGACATGATCCCATTTTGGGTGATATTTTAAAGCAGAAAGCTCAGTTTTTTTATCGAGAAATAACCAAAAAAGATGATTTCCGGTCTAGCGATGGTTGGTTGGATAACTTTAAGAAGCGGCATGGCATACGTTTCTTGCAAATGAGTGGAGAAAAATTATCAGCTGACGACAGTAAAGTATCACAATTTATTGAGATATTAAATGCCAAAATAATCGAACTTGGCCTCTCACCAGAACAACTGTATAATGCAGATGAAACCGGCTTAAACTGGCGGCAACTCCCGACAAAAACATTTGTAACGGAGGAAGAAAAAAAAGTTTCAGGAAGGAAACTCCAAAAAGAGCGTATCACGTTAATGGTGTGTGCAAATGCTGCTGGGAGCCATGCACTAAAACTCTTAGCAGTAGGTAAATCAAAGTCCCCACGGGCATTCAAGAACATAAAAGCTGAATCACTTCCAGTGACATACACGCACCAAAACCGAGCATGGGTCACTAAAGAAGTATTTTTAGACTGGTTTTTAAACAATTTTGTACCTCAAGTCAAAAAACACTTAAAAAAAGAAAAATTTGCCTTTACAGGCGCTTTTACTGCTAGATAATGCTCCAGGACATCCGAACAAGGAAGAGTTGAAGGTTAAGACGGCTGATGGGTTCATAGAGGCTTTGTATTTGCCTAAGAATACCACAGCACTGATACAGCCTCTGGACCAAAATGTTATAAAGACTTTGAAAGCTCATTACAAGAAGCACCTACTAATTGATATTGTCAGCAAACCTGACGGTGACATTACAACGATATTGAAACAATTTAATATCAAGGATGCAATAGTAAATGCAGCATTGGCATGGCGTCGAGTAAAACCTGTAACTTTAATTAAATCTTGGGAAAAGGTTTGGCCAAATAACCCGCTCCTTCCAAACAAAGGCAACATAACTAGTGAACATGAAGATAAATTACAATTACAGAGGAAACGCTTACACTTTGTGATGAACTTGATATTGTTGGAGAATCTGCAGAAGACTTGAGAAGATGAGTATTAGATGACAATCTTGGTTGTGAACTGACGGAAGAGGAGATAATCGAGGAAGTTACGACCACGACAGACGATTGCCCCACTGAAGACGACGCTATGAAGATTCAAAGCAAAGCACAATCACTAATGATGAAGCTATTTTGGCTGCAAATACGTTGATATGTTGGTGTGAGGAGAAGGGACTTGACTACGAGAACATTTTATTGTTAAAAAATATTCAAGAAAAGGCCATGACAGACTGTTTACGTAGGAAGAAACAAAAAACTATTACAAATTTTTTTTAAAAGTAAATACTCTACACAAATGTGAGTACGTACACAATGTTTTTATAAAATTACATACCAACAATTAATTAAATGATGAGATGAATTTGAAAATGTTTACCTGTACAGTACTGTACACTTAATACTGTATGTAATAACCCTTACTGTGTTACTGTACAAATGTTGTATAATTTCTTTGCTTACATTTATTCAATGGTGTTGTCAGCCTCATTTTATCACGGCTGATAGCGCAGAAATTCTAAGAAGGATGTACGTAGTGCATTCAGTTTATCTTAGAAATCATAATTCTCGTGAATTACAATAGACATTTGGTAATCCGACGTTTTTGTTAATCCGACACACCGTCGGTCCCTTAACTGTCGGATTATCAAGATTATACTGTACATAAATTGTATACAGTAACTAGTCCTAAATCAGGAAAATGTTCTTTGCAGGATTGTTTACTTTTGAAATTTCAAGCTAATATAATTGAAAATGTCACACGGTGTATAAGGGTGTCCCCTTGACTATATACTATAAATCTTTATGTAGAAACTCGCTGACTCACTCACTGATACTAAATGTTGAGACACTTTCTGGCATCCTACCCCATCACAGTATTCTTGAATTGAAGCTCTCAGTCTGAAACCTTCAGGAAAATTCACAAAAGTTACCTCTTTTCACTCATAGACAAGGCCTAAGATAGGCGGCGTTTTGTGGTTTCAAACAGCTCTTAACATATTTTTTTATGGGAAAATTGTAAAAGATAAATTTTTGACCTGGCTCAGGAAGTACTTGAGTAAAATTTTCAAAACTACAGGTATGTACACGTACATTTTTCCTTTTCAAAATGTAAAATGTTATCTAAGTTTGATTTATTGGTTCCCTACATAAGTTTCAATGTCAATTTCAATGTGTTATGTGGTATTGTATTTAAGCATAGTATATAATTTTTAATTAAATTATTCAGATCACATGTATAAGTCCAACTTTTAAATAGAAAAATATTTGAACAAATTTAATTTTTTTCAAATCCAAATGGTGATTCCTTAAGTTACAATCTTAAAGCCTAAAATATTTAGAACCATACAATTATTTAACAATTTAATTCCATTCTTCGTATAGGAATATTATAAATAGGTCTTTTTACCTGAGTTTAGTAGTAGATTATTAAAAATAGACATACCTTTAATTTCTTCACAAACATATACATTCACATATATACAGCACATTACAGAACAAATTTGCGGAAATTAAATCTTAAGCTGACTTATCTACAATTATACATACAATTTCATACTTAAGAAAGCAGAACTTAATTAATTACACTTAATCTTACCACACATAACCTTAAGTTTTGAAGGAAAAATAGGCCACCTTAGACTTAGTTTGGGGTACCTTCTGAAACTAATACAAGATAACTTTATTCAGTTCCATATACATACTAATTTAAGCTAAAATAAACTGTTATGAACATAAAATAAAAACTAACTGCTTACGAGACATTTTTGGAATAATATTGATACAAAGACTAATTTGTTAGTTATTAAATTACAACTACTTTCATGTTAATAGCAAATAATAATATTATTTGTTGAATCTCTGCAAATCCTACTTTTAATTGCATATAGCTATAAAATAATCATTACATTTTATATACATATATAACTTACATAAACTCGCACGCATGCACACTCACGCCCTACACTAACAAAATATATATATGGGTGTCCTATAAGCAAAGTGCCAAACTTGGGAAATGGTTTTCTGGGTCAAAATAAAGAGAAAATCATTAATACATTTTTTTCAAAATTGCTTCATTTACCCCAGATATCCGCCATTTTGTTTTTTCCCAAAAGAATTTTTATCTCAGAGTTGGCTCAATCATTATTTATGAAACTGGCTATGCATTTTAAAATAATAAAGACCTACTCTAGAAAAAAAATCAACTTGATCCAATATCAAATTTCAAAATGGAGGCCATTTAAAATTTTAAAACGGAAATTGTGGGAATACGGGATAAAAAAATGATTAGAACACGTTTTTTTTTTTTTGAAAATTTTATTACCAATCTGTCGGTATAAACAAAAATTAGAATTGGATATAAAATAACTGAGACACATTGACATTTGTATTGAGAGGCAGCAAAAAATGTAAAAACAACTAGCATATTTGCTGTCCATCAACGCAAATGTCAAATATGTCTCAATTATTTTTTGTTCGATTCTAATTTTTTGATACTGCCAAATTAGTAATAAAATTGTCTAAAAAAGTGTTCTAAATAATTTTTTGTATTTGTAGCCGTTTCCCTGCAATTTCCATTTAAAACTTAAAAATGGCCGCCATTTTGAAATTGGATCAAGTTGATTTTTTTCTACAATTGGTCTCTATTATTTTAAGATGGCGAGTTTCCTAGAGATCGGTTAAGCCAACTTGGAGATAAAAATTCTTTTGGGAAAAAACAAAATGGTGGATATCTGGTAAACAAAGCGTTTTTGAACAAAATTTTTATATTCTCTTTATTTGGACCTATATAACCATTTCCCGAAGTTTGGCACTTTACTTTTGGGACACCCTGTACGTAAAAATGTTAAACCTGAATTTCAAGTACACTTTCACAATCAAGTATGTCAACAACCATCAATTAATTTCTTTAGTGATAGCTTATCGTTTACTATTGTTCTTATTTGTAAAGGTATGTAATTAAATAATCTTGGTGCTAAAAATCAAATGAATGCTTATAGAAAGTGGGGTTATGTTTCTTTGTAAGATTATGTATATGTTGATTTCTTAACTTATTCAGTAGCGAATTTCCTTCTTTTGATTTTTTAAATTTATGATGGTATAGAATTTAACAAGTTTTTTAGTAAATATTGAACATAGTAATACAATTTTTTGAGTTTGAAAACATGGGAGGGAAGACTTACATTTTCCTTCTTATGTTACGTTTCTAAGCCATTCATACAAACAATTTTTGTAACACAGAATGTTCCACTGATTTGCAGTACACCTTACTTAAATTACGGTACCCATAAGTCCTCCGGTTAAGCTCTGTTGTTGTGATCTATCAGATTTGTATGTCTGATCGTGCTCGTTCCAGTCCTCTCTGAATGACCATACAGAATGAAAACAAATGTGAGCAATAATAATGTTACAACTGTTTCATTGTATAATATGTTATTTAAAACATTAAATTACTTGTCCTAAAAGATACACCAATAAATGTTATCAGAATTACTCTAAATAATTGATATTGCTGATCCATTTCGATACTTTGGATCCATCACACACCCTTAGTTTTAAAATTATCGTAATAAAAATTGTATTCAAAAACTAATCAAACTCAATATAAACTATTAATAATTAAAGTAAAGAGACTAGTTCTAGTAAAGAAATACACACATAACAAATAAAATAATTCTAATACAATATTATAAACCAAAACCAAATCATAACGGAAATGTTGAGCATTCGTAAAGTCTACAACAGGAAATGTTTTGGACATTGCAATTGCCATGCCAGCATTACATGCACTAATTTGTACACAGTCTGGTGAGGCAAAACTTTCAATTACGAAATGAACACAAAAGTTTGTCATACAAAATTGCAAAGAGGGTTAAAAATAAACTTTTGTTATATCATTAGTTGCTAGCTATGAATTAGGAGAATTTCCATGTAGTATAGCAAGTGATACAAATCTTACTAAAAAATACATTGAAGACAAATGAAGAAGTTTCAATTCATCATAAATTATGATCTTGTATTGTAAATTAGGTCTTAATGTGAAGTAATTTTCTTCATTGTAACGACATAAATTTAAAGTAAATAGAGGAATATATATGAGGGGTATCCAAAAAGTAAGTTTCCCTATCTTAAAAAAAGACATAGGTAATTTTTGTTTTTACTAAAATTATTTATTTCATTTTATACAAACTTTAAACTACATTTCTACGTAATTCCCATTCAAATCCAAGCATTTTTGGTATCTTGACAAGAGTTTCTTTTTTACCATCCTTGTACCAATCTGCCTCCTTGTTTTTCAACCAATTTTTCACTTCCTGTTTGACCTCTTCATCACTGGCAAATCTCCGACCTCCAAGATGATCCTTTAGCTGTGGAAACAAATGAAAATCGTTTGGAGCAAAGTCCGGAGAATAAAGAGGGTGCTCAAAAATATCCCAGTGAAACTCAGCCAAAACATTTTGTGTTGCACTGGCCGGGCATTGTCATGAAACAGCAAAACATCGCGGGACAAAAGCCTGCGTCGCTTGTTCTGGATGGTGCGACGAAGTCTCATGAGTACAATGCAGTGCCGTTCAGCATTGATTGTTGTTCCACAGGGCAGATAGTCAACAAACAATACTCCTTTACTGTCCCAAAAAACTGTGGCCATCACTTTTCCTGCTGACTCAATCACTTTTCCTTTAACAGGAGCTTTCTCTTCTTTCTTTATCCATACCATACTCTGACTTTTGGATTCAGGAGTCGAATGGTGAATCCAAGTTTCGTCTCCAGTGACTATTCTTGAAAACACAGCTTCACCTTCATTTTCAAACATCTGCAAAAATGTTTGAGCAGCTGCACAACGACGCTGTTTGTAAACGTCAGACAACAAGCGTGGCACCCATCTCGCGTACACTTTCGACAACTGGAGATTGTCAACCATGATGTTATGCAATGAGGAATAACTAATATCAATATTAGAGGGTAGTCAAATCAAAATTTCATCAATTGTTAGTCGTTGGTCCGAATCAATGACTGCTTGCATGGCATCAGTGACATTGTTTTCGTGAGATGTCGCTGGTCGGCCACTACGGTTATCATCATGCACATTTTGCCTCCCTTCAATAAACATTTTTCGCCAACAGCGAACCATTTGGAGGGACATTATTCCTTCACCATATACAGTGCATATTTGAAGATGAATAACAGCTGATTCATTTTTCGCAGTTAAAAATCGAATTACACTACACACCTCACAACTGGCGGAAACAATCAATGGTGTCTGTATGGCGACTGAGCCGTAGCTGACCAAGCGTGCGCTTCCCAGTTGCCAAATTAGTCCTCAGGGGTGCTAATACAACCAAGCTACAATACCCTGTGCCTCGCACCTGTCAGCGTTGTACTTTATGCAAGTAATGAAGATGGGAAACTTACTTTGGATACCCCTTGTATATTAGTAATGGAGACTATTCCTGTAAATGTTTATGGTCAACTGCAATAACAGTTTTGTATTATGCTCATTACTGTCTTACGGAAAAATACTTTATCCAGATATTTCTTCTTGCTGGAAGGAAGAGGAAGAAAAGTACAACAAGCAATTACTTAATATCAACAGATCCAACGGATCTATCCCGAGGAGGAGAGGCCTTTGTTGGCAAGCTCCGCAGCAATCTACTAGGAACTCAGTTCACTGTATACGATAATGGCTCATCTCCCCGCTCCATTGGTCCAAGAGATGATGTCAAGACAAGGCAGGAACTGGCTGCTATCATTTATGTAAGCAAATATCAACTTGTATTATAAAAATTTTAACAAAGTAGAATTTTGGATATATGGGATAAAAACATCAGATAATCAAAGCCATAGTTGTGTCTGCAATAAGTGAGAGGTGTGAATATTTCATTAATAGATGTGTTTTAATATGATTTAAATGTGTATCAGTGTCCACTACACTGTGTAAAGTTGCTTGTTAATGATTTTCTTCATGCACAGTAATTAAACAATTTTTACTATCATTAAATAAAAATCCTAACAACAGACACGGGATATCTTGAGCTCTGGCTTACGTCATGGTCAGTGTCGGGGGAAGGGGATCTCTACCAATACAGTGTTTAGCGTGCTTCCAGCATTGCTGTGAACATCAACTCACCACGCCCACAAGTTACCTTTTAATAATATAACTTCCATCTGAATACTCTGATATTTATTTATAGTCATATTACTGGGTATTATAATGTGTTTTCATGTTATAACAATAGGCCATTATTATCTTTGTCCATTCTTTAATGATAAAAATAAAATAAAATCATATGGCATACCAAATAATTAAACACTAGTGAATTTATAGAATGTAGGTTATGTTAGTAAATGAGTACTGTACAAGATTTGGTTGTAAGCAGTCCGTAATTTAATTTTATAATAAGTAATACATACTCGTGAATAACTTTGTGAACAATAATAAATTAAATCTCTTTAAAGATAGACAGCTGTTTTAATAAAATTAATATTTAAATTATAACATCTGTGGCTAAATTATTAAATACAGAACAACTAATAATATAAACAAAATTGCACTAATATTTGCAATAACAAAACTTTTGATACAAAAAGAAGGCAGCGACACTATACTCTTCAATCAGCTGATCTGCAGCAGTAGTCAATGTCTGCATGTCAGGCTAGTACAAAGTCACGCATGCATATGACGTACACGTCTTCTCCTCTGCTAACCACCAAGTATTTGAAAAGAAACGGTTTCGGCAGCTCATGATATTCCGTCACCACTGTAATTTAGCTTTGAGGGAAAAGATTCTTCCTTTAAGCAAAGAAATTCAACTGATTTTTTCAAACTAAAGTAACATTTTATGTATTTACAAATAAATGCTTAAAATAATATTTACTTGTCAATTTTAGATATATTCTTACAGTTACTGCATTTTTATTTTCCCATAATATTTCATCAATTTATGTTTAGGATTAAGCGGATTTTCGATTACCGAAGTTTAGATTAGCAGGACTCTATTGTATAACCAAGACAATTGCATCATTTCAAAGATATTTATTCAAAGATATATATTCAAAGATAATTGTACAAAATAATTTCATCTGATTGTTTCTTACTTCTTTTTCAATTTGTAAGATGTTTTTGAGAGTTTGTCTAAACATCCTTGTGAAATCAAGTATAATGCTTTCTCTGCTTACTGTCCAGTTAAACTGATTTCTTTTGATTATCAAGAGCGACTAATCATTGTTTGGATGAGTAAACTGGACATAGGATTTTAAGAGTATAGTTATCTGAATAATTGTAAGACATCTACAGCTGAAGTTATAAACTTGTAGATTGTCAAAAGGTATGTGTAAATCTAGGTCAATTTAGAAAGTCCTTAGATTTTTCATTCTCCTAGAGATTCATTGGCAGCATGAATGGAAAAGTGAGTAATTAAGCAGGCAGTTTACAGACACAGAAGAAATAATTAGTTATCAAAGCCCTGCATTTTTAAATGAGCTATTGGTTACCTGAAAAGGTTGCATGATTTCATTAAAAGGTTACCGATTTTCAGGACAACTAATCCACATTTAAGAAATTTGTTGTGAATCACTTTTACACTGAGTCGGCACTGGTGGCGCAGTGCTGTAACTCAGCTACTTGGGGACAAAGTGTTTGGGAGATTGTAGGCGATAGGTTCCATGCTCGGTTCTCTTAATACCGACGCGACGTCCGCTCAATGGTTGTCATCAATATAGACACTACTAGAGAAGTCTGGAGTGTCCGTGTTCAATGGTAGTCAAAGTTCGGGTGTTGTGTAGGGAAGAGAACTAAGTGTCAAACTTGTCAGTTAGCTGAAAATCAGACCAACACTACGTGGTTCGGATTCCATGTAAAGCTGTAGGTTCCATAGTTGCCCTGGCTATTGGGCTATTAATAAATAGTCCTTTCTGAGCTAAGTTGAACTCAGATAGTAACAATGACTACACTCGTTCATCTACACTCATCACACTCATTCATGCCTCATATTCGCCCATATATCTACGATCGGCGTCTTAGAGATGAATAAAATAAAAATGAATAATGAAGAATAATGAACTTGCAAATGATCGCCTAATTATCCACTATTGCAATTCTGTAGTGCTTAAAATGTCTGCTAGACTGTAATGTCTTTTACATCTTTTTTAAATCGCCACAACGTTTACCAATGTTATTTACGAATTATATTTCGTTATCTGTTGCCGTAGCAACAAAAATGGATTTCCCATGCTTGCTCTCGGCTATTTAGACATCCATCTTAAGGGGGAAACAAAATTTAACAAAACCATTCTTCAAAAAACCCCATCCTATTTTGGGGTTAGCCCCATTTTGCGGTTAAGTGTTAGAGAAGACTTTACAGTCCTAACTTCGCCCCTTTAATAAAGGCATTTTTCATTTCATCCTATATTTATTAGTAAGTTAGGAACTAACAGTGATGAAGTTGACATGTAATGATAGTATGGTATATAAATGGCTAGTATTAGGTTTCAACAACATTACATCACTGAACAAGCTACCAAATCGCCTTGTAGAAGGTAATTTTTAGATGTAGATGGAAATAGCTGCACCATCATGTAGCGTAACTGTGTCACAGACTGACAACTACAATTTACGCTATATAGTTGCCTTGTCAGAAACTGTGACTATGTTGGAAAATAGGTTAAGGTGCTTTAGTATTGTAAACAAAGTTTTTGGTTGATATCTTTTGTTTTTGTCGAGTTACTTTCTGGGTGACCCTCGTATTTATTTTTTCATTATAATATGTCTCCTTCTTCATAATTTCTATACCAGAATTGTTTTTATTATGTTATAACATAACGGTCCTTTACTTACTGGACGACCTTTGTATTTCTCTTTTCTTTATAGTATCTCTTCTTCGCCTATATATATATATATACATACCATAATTGATATTTTATCTAGCATACCTGATTGTATCAAAGAATCTGTAATATCCATTTGTCTTTTAGGACACTAATGTGTTGGGGTTCAAAGGCCCAAGGAAAATGACTATTGTCCTACCTGGCATGACTCAAGATCACCAGAGGGTACAAATAACGCCTATTGATGATAATGAGAGTCTTTTGGGTAAGCGACTTGCCAAGTATTGATGGTTTATTTGTTTTAAATAATTGACAATTTGGCACCTTAACAAACCGTATAATTGAGTTCGGTAGTTAACATTCATTCTCTTTTTCAAAACATCAAAGATAAAATGGTAAAGGGATAGGTATCATTAGAGACACATACTGAACCCTACAGTATGTACAGTGGTATTGCCCCCACCCAGACACATGGATGTCTTAAATTTGGCCACAAACTGTCTGGTGCAAGAGTGGCCACAATGGATTTCTCCATTGACTCGGTGCATATTTAAACTTATCCACTAATTAAGCTCAGAATTTTAATTGTACTCTATATATTTTTAT
The DNA here is from genome assembly GCA_035578905.1 of Stictocephala bisonia. Lineage (NCBI taxonomy): Eukaryota > Metazoa > Arthropoda > Insecta > Hemiptera > Membracidae > Stictocephala > Stictocephala bisonia. Next base: position 2,823,532 of record JAQJVL010000081.1, read on the forward strand.
CATAAAAATTTTATAAAACTAGACTTATAGCTCTCTTAATGTACCACAAAAAAAAATCAGCTGCAATGGAGGCTTAAGCATGAGTTTTCATTATTTGACCTTTGTACTTGGGCATTTAATGGTACCGGTGTTAATCCTAGATCTTGTTCTCACTTCAATGTTGAAAATGATTATCTAATCTTATCTAAAACAAGCCACATCCGGACAAAATATTTTTGTCTCCAAGGATTTTTTATTTTAAATTTTTTGGGGAGTTTCCGACCATGAGAAATCAATTCTAATTTATGCCCCAGTGGCTCCTAGACATCCCATGCCCATGTTATCGACTTCTAGCAGAACAAACATTATGGAACCATATCGACTTCTAGCAGAAAGTGGGGTATCAAACTATAGGTATTTCTCCTAAATCACATTGTACCATTATATTTTGGAAGAGACAACGTTTAAGGGCTCTGCCCCCCCCCCAAATAAAAATATGCTTAAAAACACAAAATTGGATAATATTAAACTAATACACTCAAGTAGGTAATCAAATTAAAGGTATTCGCCTCTTAATTACTAATATACCATCAGATTTTAGAAAAGACTATGTTCATTGGCTCCAATGCCCCAAAAACCAAAATTCATGGTCATACTGCTTAAGAATCCTGGTGAGACCGTTGAACGATCTTCCTCTCAGGGCGACATGCCGAGATCCATAATTGGGACTTCAGCAGAGTGCCTTGGTGAGGCCATAGGCTGAACTTTCCTCTGCGAGGCCGTAGGCCGAGTTCCTTAAGTCTTGGCAAGGCTATAGTCCGAGCTCCCCCACAAGGTTACAGGCGGAGTTGTACAAAAGGGCTAAAGGTAAACGCGTAAGACCTAAATGAAATTTTATTAATAACCTACAAGGTAGAGCAACAACAAACGATCTTCAGGATTTTCTGGGAGATATGGATGCTACTTTTTCAGTTTGCAAAATTCATCTGAGCAAAGCCCTGTCTTCCGGTACTATTTTATAATTTGAAGATAGGACAGGATGTTGGTTTAATACTAGTGCTACAAGACAGCCTGAGTCCGAAGGTTAACCAATTAATGTCAAGCATCAGTTTTACAACTTTTTACTACATGCGCTAATATGATCTCAAGATCATCAGTTATGTGTACTGTTTATATTTATAAGTCTGTTTTTATTTGTTTGTGAACTTATTTATTTTTAATTCACAGTTTGTCTGACTTTAAAAAACATATTTTGGTGATTATAAGAGGATACACCTAAAGAAGACTATGACATCGAAACATATGCTATAATAGATCAAACTCTTGATATCAGAAGAGGATGATTAATGATAAATTATGCTTACTTTGGATAAAAATAAATGCTGCATGACAACTTCTCTTTTCAATTATTTGTAACACAGTAACCAGCAGACAGATTAAAAGTGACAAGGTACTGGTGTAAAAATCTAAGCTAGAAAAAGAAGCTCACTGATACCGTATTGTGCATTTGACCGAAAGGTCACTGTCCAGACTCGACGATATTGTGCATCTGTACTTTTTCAAGAAATCTTACATAAAGGTGACAAATAAATAACTAATTTGTTAACAAGCATTCATTTAACCCTTAAAACGCTGAGTAATTGTTTGTAATTTTTCAATTAACGCTTGATTTTTTTTTGTATTTATATAATATTTGTTTTCTTTAAAGTTATATTTTTTCTATTTTAACTAGTTTATTGCAAGGTTGAACAAAATAAATGTAACTATGAGATACAATTTTATTCATCAAAATCGAAATCGTCCGGGATAGTCATTGTGAAAATATTTACAATGCTACAGAATACAACTAGACTATATAATAATAAAATAAAACAAATAAATTAATAACAATAATAACAAATAATAACAATAATAATAATAATAACAAATAAATGAAACTGGAAAAAATATAAAGTAAAGGGCAAATTATAAAAGTTGTTTACTCAAAAAAGGTTAGTAATTACGTTTGGAACACAACAAGCGACTGAGCTCTGAGTGGCGCGTCGTCTGTCTTCATTTTCCACATTTATATTCATCGAGCGCTAGCGGTATTTCGAAAATGACAGTAATTAGTAAAAACTTCATATTTATTACAATCGTTGCCTAGTAACCAGTTCATATGATTTATAACCGAATAACAACCTAAAAATAGTGTTGACCTTGAACTGTAGAGTTTGTTGCTGCATATTTAATTTAATCTAAGTTTATAAATATCGACTAGCGTAAATTTAAGGATACAGCGTTATGGGCAATTGTACAGATGCGCATATATTCGGATTCCATGTTTCAAGGTTTAACATTGGATGGGAAATCTATTTATGTATAAAATCAATGGTTAAACCAAACAGTCTGCAATTAACCTTACCTAACTTAATCTAACCATGACACATTCCAGAGCTATTATGGCAGATGCTTAAGACTCATGCGAGTTGATTGGGGATTAAGACTAGGTGCGCAATATCGACAAACTGGTCTATAAGGTGGCAAGTGTAGTGTCTGTTTGTACAAGTGAGATGAGATAAAAATTGGAAAATTAATTTTCTCTAACTCACACTAGCATTAAGTGACAGATGCAAATAATTTTGTTTAAATATATTTTATATAATAAATAAAATATTAATTATATTTTGTATTGTATTACTTTACGAGCCTCTGATTCAGTTATTTTGGGTTTTTTGTTTTATTAGGATATTAATTTTTTTAAATGATACGCAATACTTTTATTATACATTATATATATGGACTCCTGCATTATAAATATCACTTAACAACATCAATCCATATAAAACCATGTGAAAAATATCTACTCCAACAATTAGCAGTAAATTAAATTGATTTTGATGTTAAAAAAAATAGAATTATTTATTGTGAATAATCAATGAATGATTTTTTTTATTACTAACAAAGATCAACCGATCATTCATCAGTACTACCAGAAGTGTATGGGTGGGTGGGTGATTCAATACAACCGTATGTATGCAGGTTCGCGGGTGGGTCAGTAGTACAGTACGTGTGTGGTTGAGTGGGTGAGTCAATACCACTGTATGTGTATTAGAAACCACAAAGGCCTTTCTAATAGCCAAAGAAACCAAAGCGTATCTGTAACTTAGTTCAGTAACTTAAATTTAGGTTATACAGTTACTGGAACTGTAACTTATCGTGGAATTTGATCAACATAATATTGATCAAATGTTAACTGACAAGCCTGATCATCAGTTCTCTCCTGTAGATGACATTCAAACCCTAATCACCAAACATCTTAAACACTTAAACTTGAAATGTAAACCCTAATAGTTGTAATGCTGATACCAACTATTGATCAGAAGATATTTCAGTATTAAGAAGACTGAAAACAGAACTGACAACACTAGTCAATAACAATAGACTCGATAACAGTTTTACAAATTATTAAGTTGTAGCACTTTTTCACAGTTATCCTTGACAGTTTTTTTCCTTTTTCATTGATTTAGAATGTTGGCGAAGTAAAAACATGGACAACCTGATAGAACTGCACAATAAAACCCCTGCATGGAATGACGACACACAGAGCTATGTTCTTAATTTCCATGGTCGAGTCACACAGGCATCTGTCAAGAATTTTCAGATTGTCCACGACTCTGATGGTAATACTTTTTTTTTATCTACTTAAAAAAAATAAAAATTAATATGCATGCATAAATTTAATACAGTAAAGTCCCATTAACTCAGCGCTGTTTAACCTGGCAGTAAGGATTTCTTTGCAACCCTGTGAAAATATTCACTGTTTTCACCCTCACTGAATTCACTGTTCCCCACCCTCAAATCACTCCTCTCCATCCTTACGACTCATACCAACCTGACAATTGCAAGCCAATAGCCAGTTAGTGTTGTAAATTAATGGCTGCAGCGGAGCTGTGTTCGCTATAATTGAAGCTTTGTTTATTCTACATTTGACTGCAAATTAATTTGTTGCACAGTACCTTTTATGTAGATTGTGAGTTTGAGAAGTGAATAATTACTTCAGTGTAGAGAATGCAAGTTAATTTTTCTATGGAGTGCTTTGATGAGACTGTACAAGGAGGAAAGTGTAAATACCATTGCTTTTGTTTTAGATTATGAGGTATTGCAATTCGTAATTATTGGAAAAAGAAGAGAATGGAAATTGAATTTTTGTATTTGAAAAGAGTTTGTAGAAATTTGTTAAAATAAGAAAAAAGGAAAATTTTTAAGGTAAATAAATTTTTTAAAGATTAGGGCCTCTTTGCTTGTGGTTTCCTTAACAATTGAGAAAAAGGACAGTGATTTAAGGACCTATATTGCAGAAAGAAGCACTTTTGTTATGTGGAAAGTTGAAGAAAGAAGACAAGTCAGCATTTGAAGCAAGCATTGTTTGGCCTTCAGGTGATGCCGACTGCATGGTATCTCTCATACACAAGTCTAGCCAGTCTCCATTAGGTTGGATCAGTGAGAACTTGTCTAATTGTACAATCGGGTTATAGTCTCTTCTTCAGTTCATCTCTAATATCCAAATGTTTGGTACAGTGTAAAAGGATGTGTTGCAGGGTTTCTTCCTCAGCTTTACATACAAGACACAGGGACGACTCTGTGAGTTGAAAGCGAAAGAAATAGGACTGGATAACTATGTGTCCTGTTCTGGCTCTTGATGCGAATAATGACACGAATCTGGGTAAGTTTTTGTATGTAGATTTCTATTAGGGGTGTGCAAGTAGTGATTTTTGTGTTCGAGTCGAGTCGAATAGTTGGCATTTTTTCGAGTATCGAATATTTTCGAGTGAGTATTTATAGAAGGATTTCCTGTTCATCCAAGACAACTGTAAAAGGCAGACACCATCCTAAGCCTATGTTAAGTTTTGCCAGATTCGTAAATATATCAATCTAAACTGAACACAATAATTTTGATTTGTTGTTTGTAACATATGATAAATAAAACTTTTTACTTCCTGCCTTCCTACATTTGTTGTGGCATTATTTATTTAACCTTTTTCATAACTAATATTATGTAAGTAACTAAGAAAGGATATTATTAATTGAAACAACGTGTATTATAAAGATTTAATCTGTTCACTCATATCACAGATCAGATTTTCTATGCAAGCCAATTATACTGTTTCACAGCCGGCCGATATGTTTATCTGTTGGTTCAGTTCAAAGTGTACCATGAAAACGTAGCGAAGCTTGTTGGGAAAAGCTGCATCCAACCAAACTGATACTAAAATTCAGGCATCATCGCCAAAAGCAGTCATTTGCTTTCGGAATTGCCTCCTCTCAACAAAAATTTGATTGTGTACTTGCCAAGAAGAGTGGATCTGTATTCTGTGGGTATTTAATTCAGTAATAAAAAGGTTAAAATTAACCGGAAATAAGCTCTGAACTATATAATCAAATTTGAAATTCTGGATGACAAAGACTGTAGTTCAATCGATTGATAATAATTACTAAGCAGGTTTACTAAAAATGAATTTTAAAGTCGCTTAGGATAAGTTAGTTTTTAAATTATGATCGGTAATGAAATAGTGCAACTTGAAACTACTTCGATACATGAGGCTACACTGAAAAACAGATAAATAATTATTTCATAACTTGAAATTCATGAAAACCTGGTTTAAACAAATGAAACTATAGACGCAGTCGGCTAATATATTTGCTTTGATTTGATTTGATTGTGTTGCCCCCGACGCACAACCCCACAACGTAATTGAAATGCAGCTTGAGATGATAACTAATAATCTTTCTAATTTAGCTACCAAAGAAGATATTTCAAATATGACTGCTGGATTTAATAGCCTCACTCAGGAAGTTAAACATATCTCAGAGAAGGTACTTGAACTCAAGTCTAGATTGGCTGTGGCTGAAAATACTATCGCTTCTGTGGTAGATGGTGTTAAAATTTAAACAAGGTGCTACAGCAGCGGGTGTGCCTGCTAATGATATTATCTCTGAGATAAATGACAGATCGAACAGAGCGAGAAACTTAATTATCTACAATGTAACAGAAAGTTCTCAAACTACTTCACTACAGAAGAAGGAAGATGATAAGTCCAATATAACATGTATCTTTAGCGCTCTTCAGTTTGAAGGAGAAATTGCTACATTCTATCAGTTGGGCAAGAATTCTGGTAGTAATAAAATTGGTCCTCTGAAAATCTTCTTTAAATCACAAGCTGATCAATATCCCTCACTAAAATATTCTCAAAGGATAAATTGAGTGAATCCTATCCTGAACTATCTGATGTTTCTGTGTCTCGTGATCGTACACCTAATGAGCGTGAACACCTGGCTGCCCATCGTCAGTCTCTTGAGGAAAGGTCCCAGAAGGGTGAAGAAAATCTCACAATAAAGTACATCAATGGCATTCCACAAATAGTGTCTTAAGGTTGCAAAAAAATAATTAAGTCTGGTGGAAAATCCAATCTATCCATATTCTATCAAAATGTGAATGGGCTGTGCACAAAACTGAAAGAAACACGATTAGCTTTTTCTACTTGCATTCATGATATTGTTTCTCTGACTGAGACTAACCTTTCTCCAGATATCAGTAACCCTAGCTGGGGGCAGGTGATTTCACTACCTTCAGGAAAGATCGATCATCTGATACCAGTTCCAAGTCGAGCGGCGGTGGAGTGTTAATTGCTGTTAGAAATGGTATCAACTCTTATTGTGTTCCTTCCTCATTTGATGAAATTGAATGTATTTTTGTTTCTTGCAACATCAGAGCTGGATACAGGATTCTCATTGGCTGTAAGTACATCCCTCCCGACTCCAATACTACATCCTATGAAAACTTCTGCATGGTGCTTGAGGAGGTTGCTGCATCAAATTTCTATTTTAAAATACTTCTCCTGGGGAATTTCAATTTACCGAAAGGGAACTGGAACCCGTCACCTGGTAATTCGATGAGCATACGACATCCCCTATCCGACTTTTTTCAAACATTCAGTCTTCTCCAAGTAAACACTGTCGGAAACTATAGGAGAGTCATACTGAACCTTGTTCTCACCACTGATGCCTCAACATTTGTCCGTCGGTTCAGTTCATGGGTAGCTGGGGAGGATCGGCACCATCCAGCTCTTGAGATACTCTTGCCATCACCTGCTAGAAGTACCAGCACTTCGCCGTGTTCCCAATCCCAAACGTTGTGATGTCATGGGTGTTTTTTGTTCTTTGAGCGGAATGAACATAATGCAGTTTGATTGTTATAAAACTGGGCATGAAAAGTTTTCCTGTTTAGTCGAGAGTGTTAAAACCGCTCAAAAGAACCTCTGCGACTTATCCGATCTGGTTTATTCCTGAGCTTAAGACTTTGATTAAGAGGAAAAAGATGCTTCACACAATCTACAAAAGGACTTAGGGTTGTGGGGCGTATCAGGAGTTTTTTTCTGTGCGGACCCAATGTAAGATTCTATCAGCAGCTTGCCTCGACAACTAATCCCATGTTCAAGATATTCTTCCTCGAAATCCAAACATCTTCTGGAACTTTATATCTTCCATTAGAAGTGGACCTGGTTCTGAAAAGACAACTCTCAGCTATAATGGAGAGCTTTTGGTCGAGGAAAAGGATAAGTGCGAGGCTTTTGCAGATTTTTTTCCTCCGTATTCGAGCCTCCTCTAGATCTGGCCTTTCGCAAGCAGTCTCTCACCCATAATAACCTATCATCATGTTTCTTCACATGTCCAGAGGTTGAGAGGGCTCTCGCTGATCTCGATACCAATAAGGGTAGTGGTCCAGACTGTATTCCTCCTGTTGTTCTTAGATATTGTAGATCTCTCCTTGCTAGTCCCCTTCAAGAGCTATTTAATAAGTCCATTAGTTCAGGAGTTTTTTCAAATATTTTAAAAACCAGTTTCATTGTACCAATTTTCAAATCAGGATCTCCTTCTGATGTACGTAACTATCGCTCTGTTGCCATTCAACCTGTTATTGCTAAGGTTTTTGAAAAACTTGTCCTATCTAGAGTCTTCCCACTACTCAAGAGCACATTGTCTGATGTCCAGCATGGATTTCTGCCTGGAAGATCGACCACCTCAAACTTGGTCACGCTTCAATTGGATATTGTCGCTGAAATGAAGAGCAGGAAACAGGTGGATGTTCTAGAACTGGACTTCTCTAAAGCTTTCAACCGAGTCTGCCATTCTCTGCTTCTGAAGAAATTGGAAGCTTGCGGCATTCATGGAAAACTTCTCCAATGGTTCAATAGTTACCTCCTGGATCGTCAACTCATTGTGAGATTCGGTTCTGAAACATCAGCCGTCTTCACTGCAACTTCTGGAGTACCCCAGGGTTCCCACCTTGGGCCCATCTTATTCAATGTGTTTGTCAACGATCTAACCAGCATACTCAGTGTCCCACATCTCCTGTTTGCTGATGATGTGAAGTTGTACTCTCCAATTTCTTCCTTTCAAGACTGCTTATTACTCCATGCTGAACTGCTGGCTGTTGAAGACTGGTGTATTTTGAATGGGATGAAACTAAATGTCGATAAATGTATTTGTATGTCCTTTCATAGGAAGGCTTCTCCATTTATCTTCAATTACCAACTTCATGGCAAGAATTTGAGGAGAGCTGATGAGGTGAAGGATCTTGGCGTCATGTTCTCATCATCTCTTTCTGCTGAGTCACATGTGTCCTTTGCCTGCTCCAAAGCCTACAGAAATCTCGGACTAATCATCTGTGTATCGAGGCTACTTCAGGATCCAGCTGTGCTTAGAACTCTCTACGTCTCCTTTGTCCCATTTGGAATATTCTTCTGTGGTATGGTCTCCTCATAAAAAGTATCTGGCTGAGTTGCTCGAGAGGATACAAACCAGGTTTCTCAGACTGGTTGGGACTCGCCTCGGCTACCGCTATCTGGATGTTCCTGTGAAATCTCTTGCGGACCAACTTCAATTGCAGCGTCTGAAGGAGAGAAGATTTGTGCAGGATGTCTTATTCCTCTACAAACTTATTATTGGCTTCAATGACAGTCCTGTGCTTCCTGAAATGGTAAATTTCCGCATTCCAACTGGGACGAGGTCCAGAGAGATGTTTGCTAGGCTTCACCATGGAACAGTGTATGAATCAAGTAGTACAATGTGTCGTATCCAGCGCCTGGCGAATCTCCTGCCCCCAGATGTAGACATTTTTCATCTCGGCTTATCCTCTATAGACGACAGCTCTTCCTATGCACTCTTTATAAGGAACATGAGTATTAAGTCTCATTTATTCATCTTGAATTCACTAGTTATTATCTAATTTAAAAAAAATGTTATTATATTGTTACTGTACTTAATTCCATTTATTGTTATATTATTCTATTTATTGTATAATATTATAATTATTATTTTACTTATTGTTTACATAATTATGTATTGTTTGCCATAAGCATGTTTAGTTAAATAAGCAAATGTATACTCTATTGTTTGTAAATAATGTGTAAAAAGGATTTTCCGTCAATACATAAATAATCTAGAAACTTTTTCAAAAATTACATTTTTGAGGTTTATTTATTTTTATTTATTCATAAGACGCCGATCGTCAAGATATGGGCGAATATGGATTTCGATTGAGTGTGATGAGTGTAGATGAGCGAATGTTACAAACTAAGGCCGACTATACCTTAGAAAGTGTCATTAATTAATAGCCCAATGACAAATGAACAGCCGGTGGTTATCAGCTGATCCTTCTCAAAATGTATTGACTCTGATTGGGATTGAACTGACAACCTTTAGCACATGAAGCTGGGATTGAACCAACTACGCTACCGACCAATTAATGAAAAATCTACTTAAGTCTCAAAGCTCAAACTTTTTTACTGAAAGTATGTAAGTATATGTTTTCCATAAAAAAATTACAAATCATTATGTGCTTACCTTGTGTTGTTAAAAATATACTGAAAACGGAATTTTATCTTCTTAAACTTTGGGGTAAATTTAAGGCCTTAAAGGTTGATTGTAATTGAATAATACACTAAGCCATTCCTTTAAATAATACCTTTCTGAAGAGTTTGGCTTTTGATTTTATTTTGCAAGACGAACCTAAGTGAAAATACTGACTAAAGCGTGAAGCCATGCATTCAGTGAAAATGAAAGATACGCTACAATAAAAATATTCGCCAGTGGATAAATAATTTGCTATAAATAGAATTAATGCAATTTTCTGTACTCTATAAACTGAAGTTAGTTTGTTAGAAAAATAAAAAATAGTCAAGCAACCAACTTAATTTATATTGCACCACTTTGACCCTGATGTGGAATAATATTTCATGGTACCATTTTTTACTAATGTCTATTATTTTAGGTGCACCTAGGCTTATAATTTTGTTAAAGTTATTTTTTAACAATTTTAGTTTTGAAAATGTTTACATTAAATGATCTGCTCATTAACTTGGCAAACCACTCAACTTCTCTATTCTCGACCTCTACCTCTTGTGCGTCCTTTGTAATAATACTATTATTTCTTAAGCACAAAGTCAAGTATATCAAATATTTTAGCTTTGCCATGGTATAATTGATTTGTTGTTGGTTCAAACTGTAAGACGTATGTTTGGTTTACTGTCTAGTTGACTACATAGTAATGCAGTTTGGGCGAATAGCTGAGGACGTGTTTACGATGGATTACCGCTACCCCATGTGTCCACTGCAAGCCTTCGCCATTGCCCTTAGTAGCTTTGACAGCAAGTTAGCTTGCGAATGAAGTAAGTATACTACCGCATTAGACTAAAGTTAACATTTTCCTATCATTTTAAATTTTATTTATTTTTGTTTCTTTTTTCCTTTCCTTTTTATGTTTTATTTATCATTTTAATTTACTGTTCATTTATCGTAAGCAAAATAATTTATTATATTTCTCTTGAACATCAGGTACATTAAAGCATAAAAAATTAGACATCAAAAATCCAGACCGTCAATAATCCGGATTCAATTCTGGTGAAGTATTCATATAAAAATAAATGAATATTGTTGGCTATAAACATGTTTAAACATGACTCAGCAGCTCACTGTGCGCTGTGACAGGAGTTATCTTAGCGATATCTAGTTCATGAACGACCAAGTCAATTGAACGAGTCAGCTTAGTGAACTAGTTTGTTCATTATGATTTAAACTAGTTCAATTCAAAGTGAACAACAGAGCTGGGAAGGTAGAAATAATACATAATGACAGAGTTTTCAGTCAGTTGTGACCTAATGTAAAACTGCGTGAATGTTGTTAGTTCCTTAGGATGCTAGAAAGGGAATTGTGTGCACACAGATATATACTGGGCCAATGAACAAACTGCATATAATGAACAAACTACGTTGTAATAGGCAGACAAACTACGGTAGTTGTTAATTTTTACCAATATGGCTTCTTTCAAAAAGAAGCACGTACATTTCTAACCATTGTAACAAAGCTGTAATGGATTTTTAAAACCTCTAACTGTGTAATTAACAATAACATTTTTAGAGTTGTGCATTGTAGTGTACTTAGTGGGTTAAAAATTTAAAACATAAGCCTTTAAGTGAAATGTATGTCAATACAAAGATAAACTTAAGGCCTATACAAATTTGGTACATTAATGATATGTATTCATTAAAGTTAACAACATTGTAAGTAAAATAGTTTGATATTAAAAATCACCATTGGTTTCATACATCTGCCCTATTTCCCATCAACCGCTAACGTGAAAAAGAGATGATTTTAGAGTCCTTATTACGTTACAGACATCTTCCGGCCATTCCGGATAATCTGATAATTTCAATAATCCGGATATTTCAAAAATTCCGGAAGGGGTCCGGTCACAATTGTATTTTCGACGCTCTACTGTACTCTAATACATAAATATATCATGAATAATTAATTAAACAATAAATTCAAATTTGAATTGTTGACATTTTAGTCTTACTATTTTTAATAACATTATCTTGAAATTGATATAATGAATTATACCTGTGTGATTTTATACCAACAGAGATAGTCTTGTTCAAGCACACAAACCATACAAACAAAGGACATACTAGCAGTCCAACATACAGGTCATATAATTAGATCAAACAAACAAAGGACATACTAGCAGTCCAACATACAGGTCATATAATTAGATCAAACAAACAAAGGACTTACTAGCAGTCCAACATACAGGTCATATAATTAGATCAAACAAACAAAGGACTTACTAACAGTCCAAAATACAGGTCATATAATTAGATCAAACAAACAAAGGACTTACTAGCAGTCCAAAATTGAATCAAGCTGAGAGCATGAACCCCAAACTGATATTCTGTGACAGATAAGACTTTCACAATAACCCCTGTAAACATCTAACAGTATATCAACGCTGGTGGATGGCTTCAACTGTCGTATAGCAAATATGGCAGAATTTTATCTTTTTTAAGCCTATCTATATGAGTACCCCACGTACAATTTTGATCTAAATTACTCCTAAAAATGTTGTGTCTGGTTTAAACTTATTATAGTTTCTATTAATCTAGATAAATCTTGGGGTGCTCAGTGACAAGGTCCTTTACTGAAGTTAATTGCTGAAGTATTGTTTAAGTTTAATGAAAGCCCATTATCGTAGAACCAATCTAAAAGTTCAGATATAGTTATGCTAAAAGAGTTTTCTTGACAGTCTTGAAAAATTGAATGATGTTCAATTAATTTTATTTTGAATGTTGGGTCAATCATTAAGCAATTCATTTATCAGTATTGCTGAGAACTCTTTTTAACTGTTATTTTGTGTCCTAGTTTGACCAGCAGCATAAATACTAAACTTTTAATACTATTACTATAAATAATATTAGTATATTGGAGAGATAGGACATCAGCAAACTTACCCTAGAAGACAAGTTCACTAACACCAGAGTAGTAGTAACAAACACAAAAGGAACACAAAATCACACAAATTTTCTGTGCCACTGGCACTTTCTTCAGGTGAGTAAAGAGTGAGAGAGAAAGACTGACATGGCTTTCACTATTGCTGGGTAGGTGGCAGTGGTGGGTGTGGTACATCCATAGAGCAACACTCAGGTACTGATGCAGTTTTTTCAGTTGGTATATATATGAAGTTTGCTGATGGGGAAGGGGTTGAGAGGAAGAGGTCTATCTTATGTTCAGATTAGGTGGGTCACATGATTTTGTTATCCATTGGTGTGCTAATTCCATCCTGCGGAGTTGGGAACTATTGGCATGGGAAGGAAGGGATCTTATTACTTTAGTGGAGGAACACTGATAAACATTTTGGCTATGGAGAAGAGTATGGGCAGATACGGGTTTTTCAGGATTTTGGACTTTGCAATCATGTCTACGGCCATTCATGCGTTTTCGAAGGGTTTCACTGGTAAGGCCGATATATTGGGCAGGACAGTGCTGGCACTGGAGTTTGGGGGAATCACTATGAACTGATCATATCCACCAATCACCATCTTCTCAATGAACTTAACAATACTATTACCACTGTCAACAACCTGTTAACCAAACTCAACCAAACCAAACTATAAAAACTTTCCAAACTCTATTTAAAAACCCTCCAAACAGCTAGATTCCTTCAAATTAGGCCTAACCTTGAATCCACCTATCCTCTAATAGGCCCATAACCTAACCTAGCCGATCTTCTTAATATACCCACACCCATTGGCCAACTCCCTGTTCTTTCCAAAAAAAACTCTGTACCAACACCTCTACTAACCATAGTAACCCTTCCCCCACAAGTGTCAAACCTACGGAAACAGTCGATCCTTCCAACCATTCCGTGTATAACCTGTCAAACCATACCCTCTCCGAAACCGGAACTGGCATTTTGTCCAAAGGCCTTACTTTCACTCCTACTTCTCACCTAGACCAGTTCTCCTTAGTTTCTGATGTTATTTCCTTTGGCCGCAACCAGAAGTTGAAGATGTTTTTTGAAAACAACACCTTCAACCCTAATCCTACGAACCTGCCTGAAACCTGCCTAGCGCGCTTCAAACCTCCTACCAGCTTTGACCCACCACCACTACCTCCAGACCATCCTATTGAACTTTACCTTAACTTCATCCTCCAAAAAGTATCAGATCCTCAGTTATTCTCCCAACTCCCTAAAGATCAGAACCTTACCATCGCTGAACGTGGAGCCATAAAGTCCCTAAACTCAAATGACAACCCAAAAGCTAAACATCATGCTAAACACCAAAAGCTAACCACTGCCAGCCAAATCCTGCTGAGACCCATCCCCCCCAACCAAAGCTGGTAAGCGTGCCAACCGGGGGATGGCTCAAAACAAGTCGAGCGATGGGGTCCCGGGTGGCAGTTGGAGGGTCAAAATAAAACTCGGCAGCTGAGCAAAACTAGTTTATTACCAAAGAGAACAGAAGTTAACCGAACAAAAAAACGGCAGAACGCCACAATATCAATTCGCACTTCAATAAATAACAATAAACACTAAAATTAACAAGATAAGACACAAAAGCTACAAAAACAACAAACTCAACAAATACCAAAATTACCAATTAACAACTACATGGCCTATCTGCAGCTTAGCCGGAGACCCCCAAGAAGTAAGATAAATTTTAAGCCCCAAATAAAAGTGAAAATTTAGAAAACTTCTGGCAAACAACAATTAAGCCGGCAATTTGGCCCACATCCCTTGATTCCACCGAGGCCAGGGAGTAAGCCGGAATCCCTGGGCAGCTCCGAATTAGAAGTTAACAATAATCCCCTTTTGGTGAAAGTTTAAAAATTAAATAATTTAAAAGAAAATATAACACGGTACCGTTCGAGTAAAAATTCACTTCCAAACACCCCTAATACACTTAACAAAAAATATAAATAACAATCACTAGGCCTAAACATAACAATAAATAATAACAGAACTTAACCATAGGGACCTAACAAATATAAACTCTAAAAAAAATATAACAACAAATAAAACTAACTAAAATAAATAACAATAAATATTAATATAAATAAATAGTAACATCAAAAAAAATCTTTGTGTATTTTACAAGTTTTTCTCTCTTTAATAAAAAAAATATAAGTCCCCATGGCTGTTTCATCAAATCACTGTTCCGTTCACTTTTAGGCCTAGGCCACATCAAACTGTTCACAAACATTTTTCTTCTTCCTTTTTTTTTTGTTTTGTTTTTTAATATCCATCAAAACCCCCAGCTCAGCCGCCGGGAAACAAAAACGGAACACACTGACCTGAGGACAGAAGACTTCTACCCACGGATGTAGGTTGGGCCGCAGAGTCGTAACTGGTCTCTATTCATGGTCCTCAGGCCAGGCGGGCAGTGTAGAAGGTAGACAATCCCCGGACGGCAGGCCGAGGGCTGAACGTCCCACTCAAGGACCCTGGACTGTAAGGTCAAACACAGCCATTAAAAACAGTCCAGCCACAACAACAAAAATTACACATAACAACTAAAAATATAAGGGTGCCTGATTTAACAAAACTTAACATGAAGAGACAAACTTATACATGAGTGGAGCAAACAAGACAATGAAAGATTAACTTTAGGCTATGAATAATTTAAACCATTTTACAAATTTAACAAATTATAAAAGACGTAATTACGTATATGGAACTAAAAATGACAAACTGAAACTAGGCTATGGATACATGAGCAATAGGTTATAACATGAAAATCAAATTACACAGATAGGCTAGGTTATTGGCAAAGAACAAAAAATATGGTAAATCGGTAACTACAACTGTAAAAAGGCTCAACAAAACATTATACAGAACTACTATTGACAATAAAGGCAGATATAAAAAGCATTAACGGTAAAAGTAACATGGAGCACTTTTACCTAGTCTGAGAAACATCTAGACAAAGAACACAAATTTAACAAAACTCTGAAAACACAAGTAAGCCCGTTGAACATTATTTAAACAAAGTATTTTCACCAAAAGGGTGATTAAATATTAGAAATTACAAAAGAACACTTACGTTTTAGGAGCCTTAGCCGATCATATTAAGGAGGTTTGGCCGCCGAGACACAACTCGAACTACTCGAACAATCTAGAAGATGGCCAATCTGACAACCTGCCGGAACACGGAACTAAACGGAACTGAGCCAACGGCCACCAAAGTACGCGAAACGCAGGGCATGAGCGATCTCAGGCAGCCCGGCAGCCAACGACGAAAAAAACGATTTGTACCGGTCAAAAGACCCGGTACACTGCTTATCAATGAACCCTATTCCACCCCAGTTTTATATCATTCCCAAAATCCACAAAGGCACCATCCCTCCCCCAGGTATGCCTATTGTGGCCAGCTATAATTCTGTTACCGAACGTATCTGCCTTTGTCGATGACAAACTCCAACCTCTAGTACAACAACTTTCTTCCCACGTCCAGGATACCAATCATTTCCTTAGTCTCCTTTCCAATTTTCCCCAACCTCTTAACACCAAACTGGTTACCATTGATGCTACTTCACTGTACACCAATATAACTCACACTCATGGCTTAGCTGCTATTGAGTATTTCCTAAATACACGCCCACCAAACACAAAACCTAGCACTTCCTTCCTAGTTCAGCTGACTCAATTCATTCTTGAAAAAAACCACTTCCAAAGTTCTGGCATCAACTACCTCCAGATCAAGGGTACCGCTATGGGTACCTGCATGGCCCCTTCCTATGCCAACCTGTTCATGGGGAAATTGGAGAAGACTTTCCTTCAAAAACAACCTGTCTAACCCCTCTGCTGGCTCTGTTTCATTGATGATATTTTCCTGATCTGGACTGACTCCGAAACCAATCTTGAAACCTTTCTTCAAAGCCTACAAAACTTTTCATCCCTGAATTTCACCTGGCAATCCTCTTCTGAACGCATTGTCTTCCTTGATGTTGAAATTGGATTGGAGGACGGTGTCCTTCAAACTGATATTCACATCAAACCTACCAATAAACAACAATATCTTCACTATACCAGCTGTCACCACAACAACACTAAACGCTCCCTACCCTATAGCCTAGCCACTCGTGCCAAAGGTATCATTTCCTCTCCCAGAAACCTAAATAAATACAATAACCAACTTGTCAGTGCATTCCAAAAGAGAGGTTACCCTTCCAACCTTAGCCCAGTCCCAAAAACAACCCCAAACCAGAAGTAGTTCCCAGCGCTTACCTCTTGTCACTAATTACCACCATGGCCTACAGAAACTCAACCAAATCCTGAAAGATGGCTTCAACATCTGAAAAGCTTCCCCCCACACCAAAGATCTCCTTAAAAAACCTCCTACTGTGACTTTCAGGCAAAACAAAAACCTCCGCCAAATCCTGGTCCATCTTAAGTTACCTGATCCCAACATCCTGACCTGTCCTAAAGACCAGCAATCACCCGTTTCTAATCCTTGTAACAAGAAATCTTGCAAAACCTGCCCTATTCATCTCCCTGCCACGCCTGTTACCAGCTCCACTACCTCCTTAACCTACAAGATACCTGGAAACCACTCCTGTGATTCCACCAATTTAATTTATTAACTCCAGTGCCAGCACTGTCCTGCCCAATATATCGGCCTTACCAGTGAAACCCTTCGAAAACGCATGAATGGCCGTAGACATGATTGCAAAGTCCAAAATCCTGAAAAACCCGTATCTGCCCATACTCTTCTCCATAGCCAAAATGTTGATCAGTGTTCCTCCACTAAAGTAATAAGATCCCTTCCTTCCCATGCCAATAGTTCCCAACTCCGCAGGATGGAATTAGCACACCAATGGATAACAAAATCATGTGACCCACCTAATCTGAACATAAGATAGACCTCTTCCTCTCAACCCCTTCCCCATCAGCAAACTTCATATATATACCAACTGAAAAAACTGCATCAGTACCTTAGTGTTGCTCTATGGATGTACCACACCCACCACTGCCACCTACCCAGCAATAGTGAAAGCCATGTCAGTCTTTCTCTCTCACTCTTTACTCACCTGAAGAAAGTGCCAGTGGCACAGAAAATTTGTGTGATTTTGTGTTCCTTTTGTGTTTGTTACTACTACTCTGGTGTTAGTGAACTTGTCTTCTAGGGTAAGTTTGCTGATGTCCTATCTCTCCAATATACTAATATTATTTATAGTAATAGTATTAAAAGTTTAGTATTTATGCTGCTGGTCAAACTAGGACACAAAATAACAGTTAAAAAGAGTTCTCAGCAATACTGATAAATGAATTGCTTAATGATTGACCCAACATTCAAAATAAAATTAATTGAACATCATTCAATTTTTCAAGACTGTCAAGAAAACTCTTTTAGCATAACTATATCTGAACTTTTAGATTGGTTCTACGATAATGGGCTTTCATTAAACTTAAACAATACTTCAGCAATTAACTTCAGTAAAGGACCTTGTCACTGAGCACCCCAAGATTTATCTAGATTAATAGAATCTAATATAAGTTTAAACCAGACACAACATTTTTAGGAGTAATTTAGATCAAAATTGTACGTGGGGTACTCATATAGATAGGCTTAAAAAAGATTAAATTCTGCCATATTTGCTATACGACAGTTGAAGCCGTCCACCAGCGTTGATATACTGTTAGATGTTGATATCAAGCAATTTAATAATTTGATAAAAAATGATGGACAAAAACTATTTCAAAATGTTGAATTAACAGCAATGTTTTTATGATGTGATTTGGGTAAGAATTGACACACTGTGAGGCTTCTGGAGAATATGTTTTATAATATTCCACCAAATTGTATTTATGCATCAATTGGCAGAAGCGCTTTATAAATTAAAATTTTGTTTAATTACAAAAAAAGTGTTGTAATTTAAAACCAAATATATACCATTAATTATATACAACAGAAAATGAAAAACTTCTACTGATGTAACGAATCCCTCAATCTAAGTTAAATCAAAATCGATTTAGCAGATAAGAAATCAAGGTAGAATTAACTATTGTATATATTTATCCAGGTGCTGAAACCATAATACTTCTTTTTACTTGTGAATTACATAGCAATAGATTTTATTGGCTTGGGATTTTATACTGCCTCAACATAGTGTTTTAGAGTATTTATGTCCACGAGTAATACCAGGAGAATATATAGGCGAGAATATAAATAACAGGAGATTTTTTTATATGTTAGAAAACCTTTTATTGCTAAATGGACAATAAACTTATACATTATTTGTAGATTTGGAAAGTCAGTGAGCAGTGAATTTCTCCAGGCTGCTGCCAGCCTCAGAAGAGATCTGGATGTCACCCCATGACCTATCATTACTTGTATGACTGTTTTATTACAATGTATTTTTATTTATAATGTTTTGGGGCACGTATTTGTTATTAAACTGATGGAAGTTTTATCTCTATTGCAAATATTACTAATGTGTTTAAAAATCTCGAAATTACATATATCAGACCTAATGTAAATAATAACTGTAAATGTTAGTTCCTATGTTAGATTTGTTTAGTGTTACCTGTAAGTTTATAAGTTAAATTATAGTTCATTTAAGTTAAGTTCATATAGTCATCGATGAATATTGTTGAAGCTCTTTTAATGAGCTTTGGAGATAATCATCTATTGATTTGCAAAGTAATTTTCAATAGTCATATAGTTCTTAGTATCCCATTTATAATAAAGCAATATTAATATAATTGCAATATCTCTAACAATAATAATATTTTATGTACATGTTGGACCTTGGCTCATCCAGATGTTGTGTTCAGGAAATTGGTGATTCACAATTTTAGGGTCTTTATTAATTAGTAGCTTAAATTTTCATTGAACACTCAGCAGTGTTTGCATCATTTTATAGAAAATTGTTTATTTCAATCACAATGACAGAATGTTTCTTTATTGGTTATTGAGTAATCGTTCTCAAGATGTAATGAGCAATAGATAGACTATTTTGAGCATATATTGATAAAAATAGAGCAACTTAACTGATACTGATCGTCATTTTTACTGCTACTTGGTGGATTGTCAGGTAACTGCAACTTCAGGTTTGTCACGTTGCGTGCACTACTAAACAACTTCTGTTCGATATTATCTTTTTCAATAATGATGTTACTCAGCTCATATTTGATCATAGAATTATAAGACAGAATTTAGAAATTTCTTGGTCAGAATTATATAGTGGACATGCCAGTTCTTGAAAGGTACGTTTACTAAATTCAGGACCCTGATCTCAACCGGCTATTCCAACTTGAACATGAGATTAGCAAGAATTATACAGGTTGTTACTGAAAAAGTGTCCTGGCTATATATTTTCGGACTCTACACCTATTTATAGCAGAAAATCAAGTATTAATGTAAAGAAATCAGCAAATTTTCAAGTCAGTCGGCCAAACCTTTCTTTTCTTATTAATTGTTTTGTTGGTTTTGGATATTGTAAATACTTGAAGTCTAATATATTTACATTTTTTACCAAAAATGCACTATTAGACTAACAATAAACATTGAGATACTAATAGACTTATAATAAATTATCGCAGATTATAATTAGTCTAATTTTAATCAATGTAAAGTATCACTTGTTACCAATAAAGCATTTGACCAATTGATATTGACTGAAGAAACTTGACATACATCATAAATGCATCTGTATAGTACCAGTTTTTTTATGAACACACAATTTGTAAATGCAAAATTACGGGAAGAACATCTGAACATGTGTTAACAAGAGGCATTCTCAAAAAAAAAATGCACAGCATTTTGATCTTCAATCTAGTAAGGTTAAAAATAGACATAAAGATCGAAGGTGCTTAGAATTAAATAAATTTGTACAGCAAAATTTTAATCGAGATTAATGAAATTAACACTTATCATCACAATAATAAGACATAACTGACTCAATGCAACCAACAAGATTTAAAAATAAAATAATGAGCAAAAGTATATGATATACACATAAAACTCTTAGAACAAACATAATAGTTCAAATTAGAGCATGCTTCTTGTCTATCGTCATTATTATTCATTATTCATCTCTAAGACGCCGATCGTAGAGATATGGGCGAATATGAGGAGTGAATGAGTGTAGATGAACGAGTGTAGTCATTGTTACTATCTGAGTTCAACTTAGCTTAGAAAGGACTATTAATAGCACATTAGCTAAACAAATATCATAAGTAATCTTTAAACTTAAAAGAACAGTTATAGTACTTACAATTGCTAAAATCAACTAGAAATTAAGACAACAATCAGTTTGATTCAAAAGAAGTGAAAATCTGAAGATTAACTACTCTTCAAAGGTAATCCTTATATATAATATGTGAAGCCGTTTTTTGTCAACGCAAATCCTCCCTTATTCCTTGTCCAATTTAAATTGTTTGGGTGTCCAAAAACTTGCCTCTGTTCGAAGTTGTGCAATGAGGTCCTAATTCTTCAATATTTTTATCCCGAAGGGTGTAGGAAGCCTTCAAAGTTAATTTTTTTGGCCATAAGAATAACATGGAGAGAGATTTAAATGAAACGAAAAGTAACAGCTGTTAAAATGTAAATAATGATTTACAAAATGTTTTAACAGCTGTTGGAATGTAAACAATGTTGTTTGTATTATTAAGGAATTTAGATGTTTCATAACATTGAAACAGAGAAGGTTGTAAGCATGGTTTTATTCACATTCGATTGTAGGGCTTCACTCTTGTGGACTTGAATGTTTTAATGGTAATATAATGCAGTTATTTTACTTATTTAATTAATCTTCAGCTGTTTAACAAAAACAAATGAACTGAACACGTTTGAAATAAGCTAAGTAATACCACTGGGTATATAAACTAATAAACAGGTAGCAATGCAAGTAATATGAGTAAGATACTGTAAATAAATTTAATATTTTGATTTTACGCAATACCACTAATATTTGTAGGTAAAAGATAAAGTCCAAGGCCGAAGGCCAAGGTGTCACGAGCGTAGTAAGTGAAACTGACCCCCAACCAGCATTACCAAGGCCGAGGTGTCTTGAGCACAATGAGTGTCAGGGTTGGCACGCGAAGTGTGCAGGGGTGTCCCCTAGTATAATCTAATAGTTCTGACTTAAAGAAACCCAAGAGTTAAAACGAACTTGTTAGAAAATCATTTGAATAATCACAGTAAAAATATATTCATTTTAACAATTTTTAAAAAGGAACTCTCAGCTCCATTTGTATTGCTGGAAAACACGTGTTATAACAGCTCTAAATATAGCATTTATTTATAATGACAGAGTTGTAATTTATATTAACAGAGTTTCTGTAAAACTTGGCTTAAAAAACAATTGATCACTCTGTTAGGATAATTTATTGGAAACTGAATGATTTTTAAATTTTTATTTTGGCCACCTGTTATGAAATGATTTATTAAAGCAAATCATTTAATAATAAGCTCATCGCTTGCCAGGATAAATATTTCTAAACTATTAATATTTATCTGACCTATGATAACAGTTAATGCTAATTTAGTTGCAATATTAAATTGCTTTTCAGAATTTTAATTGTAATAACGCACTGATTTTAATAGCAAGTATTAGGCTCCTAGTTACAATTTATTTCTAATTAAATTGCAATTTATTAACCTTTTGCTTTATTGAAATTGCTAAAATTTAGTATTAAATTGTTCCAGATTCACCCATTTAAATATCTTCTTTCATTTTAAAACCTTTTATCATTTTTCAATTAATATTTTCACTATCTGTATTTAACTGTTCCTCCCTTTATTTTGAATGAGGTGATTTAATTGACAACTCACATACTTCAACTTGAGAATGCTGATCGACAACATTATATAGAAAGCTTCAATCAAATTTTCCAAATAACTGAAACAAATTTAGTGTTCATGGAATGAGAGTTTAAACACATTTGAAACATGCTAATGAGTGGTGTATATTGACAGTAGGTTTTTTAATTAGCATTTTACGTGTTGGTAAAAATACAAAACAAGTGAACGACACACATCAGATATTTGCTATACAGAAGACTCCCGACTATCCACGAGTGGATTAACCACGTTGCGAATCAACCACGATCGTGAAAAAAAAAAAAAATTAAAGCACATAATGGTACATAGTTTATGAAATGATGTTGTTATGATAAAAATAATGATAATAATTTGATTTGTATTCAAAATTTAACTTATGATTACAGATTAATAATGATCACTAATTGATCGAAATGTCTCTTGATATGTAATATATGATATACAACATTTGAAATTATTATCAGCGTTATTTTCGAAACATGTAGGGTAGTTGTTTACAATGTACTTCGCCTACCACTGATGAGTCATGTCAGGCGTGGCAGTGGCACGCTCTATTGTTTTGAGTTCACTGCCGTCTGCCACTGTGAGTCAGTTGTGTACAGTAGTCAGTGCAGTGTGGAAGTGCTTATCGACTGATTTACAAGATGGATAAACGGAAAAGAGTAGTGTTACCTATTGAGAAGAAGCTAGAGATCATTTCAAAGTTTCAAAAAGGGTATATGGTTAAAGCAATTACCGTTGAGTATAATGTTCACGAAGCGACAGTGCGTGGTATTATAAAGCAAAAGTAAGCTTTGTTAAAGTTTGCGTGCTCGTCAGACTCATCATCTTCTATGAAGAAACGAAAAATAATGAAAAAATCAACTTACGACGACCTAGATTAGGCGTTATTAGAATGGTTCAACAACCAGCGAGCAATAGGAAATCCTGTAAATTGCCCCATTTGTGCCGCAAAAGGGAAGGATTTTTTCACTTCTTTAGAACTAGAGGGCCAGTTTGACGCATAAAGTGGTTGGTTGACACGTTTTAAAAAAGGCATGGAATAAGAGAATTGGACATTCAAGGAAAAATATTAAATGGCAACAAAGAGGCAGCAGACGAATTTCATGTAGATTTTCAAAAATATGTAGAAGGCAACAATTTGTTACTAGAACAAATATACAATGTCAATGAGTCTGGATTATATTAAAAATGTCTTCCGTCAAAAACGCTAGCTGCGGAACATGAACGAAGTGCCCCTGGTCACAAAGCAAGCAAGGAAAGATTAACAGTGATGTGTTGCTCTAATGCCACCGGTAAAAGCTTAAGCTTCTAGTTATAGGAAAAGCCAACAAACCACGCTCTTTTAAAGGAACACGAGCAGTAAACTTGCCAGTTCATTACTATGGACAGAAAAAAGGATGTATGAATAAGATAATTTTTCATGATTGGTTTCATAACAAATTTTGTCCTGAGGTCCGTGCGTTTTTAAAATCAAAACAACTTCCAGAAACAGCTGTCCTTACCCTAAATAATGCACCTTCTCACCCAAGCAAGAACCTTTTGCAGTCAGAAGATGGGAAAATCGCCATCAAGTACCTTCCATCAAATGTAACGGCTCTAAAACAGCCTATGGATCAGGGCGTGATCACTAACCTCAAACGTCACTACCGTTCAAGTGTATTGAAAAACTCATCGATGAAGGAAATGACTTAAAATCATTTTTGAAAACTAATTTCACTATCTTGGTTGCGATTTATGAGTGTGTTGACGCCTGGGAAAAAATAAAATCATCCACGCTAACCAAGTCTTGGAGAAAAATTTTTCCAGATATTGAACAAGGAGAGGACTTTATTGGGTTTGAGGCAGACGACCAAGCTGACTTAGCTGCGTTAGCTAAGATTGTACCAGGTGGAGAAAATGTTGATTTTGATAACATTAATGATTGGAAGAATGTTGATTTATTATTGCCAGCATTCAAGGTAATTAGTGACGAGGAAATATTGATGCATGCGCAAGGAATCAATAGTGAAAGCGAAAGTGAAGAGGAAGAAAAAACGACAGTCGATCCAAAAATAACTTACGCAACTGCACAATCTGATGTGGAGGGACTGCTAGACTTCTTAGAGGAAAAAAAAGCAATTGTAAGAAAAGAGTCTAGCGCTAAGAATCAAAAATCTATAAAAGACTTCTTTCCAAGCCAACAATAAAAGTGTTTGTATGTTGTTATGTGATTCAAGTGATACTTATTTAAATGTCAGTATGTACTGTATTTTAATTGTTTTATTTTTAAACCTAAACTCATAGTAAGGCCTAATTAAGGGCTCAGTTTTGTTTCAGAGTTGATTTTAGTCATTGCCAGGCAGTTTTAGGCTATTTTTGGATTATCCACAAAGGGTCAGTCACTCATTATCGTGGATAATCGAGAGTCTACTGTAATATAAGTACAAAATATTATGTTGATGAATTTTGTTAAACCTTGTCTTTCCCTCCTCAGGCCTGAGGGATTCATGAAGGAATGTATTTTAATATTTTGTACTTAAATTTGCTGTGTGTGATGTTCGCTTGTTTTGTATTTTAATTTTACTAAGTATTTATATGTTGGTAACAAAACCTCATACAAATACCATGCTAAACAAAATCTGAGTTAACAGTAACAACCTTGTCTGTAGGTTATGTCGTAGACGTTTCTAGCATGCTGTATGACTGATGAGAGAATCTAGTTTCATGCTGTATACTGTCTCGTTTAATCTAGACAGTAAATATTGTTTATAGAACTTGAAATGGTAGTCACCTGGAGTCTAGATTGTCGTTATAATAAAAGCCGCCTTTAGCCTAAGATGTAAAAAAACTTAGCTATGTTAAAGCAGAATTACTGCTTAATTTATTAATGGGACTAATAAAATATCAAATTGGTTATTTTGTATAAAACAGTTAGTGAATGTTAAATTTATCTATACATCTGTTTTAATCATGTTATTCTAGTTTTAATATTGACTGTTCATGTTTGTTTCATGAGACAATAGCTATGAGTAATAATAAATAATTGTATATGCTGTATAAGGGTGTGAAACCCCATATTTTTTTATGATTTGCAAATATGTAAAATGGATTTCAATAACAGTTTGTAGTATAGGAAGAAAATTTGGTATATTTTTATAAAACACAAACATATAGTGTTGCTGATATTAGTAACTGATATCAAAATGTACTGCCTTATTGTGCACATATTGAAGAAGACTTGAGAGATTTCATAGTACAATATTTATTGTAATTTTTAGTGTCTAATTATTGCTTTTTCACTTTAGTTAGAAATAGATCTATACTGATTGTGGAAATACTTTATAATGGATGCAACTGAATAATGTAGCTCTAGGAATTGATTAGGTATATTTAGTTTTATTTAACCTGATCATGATAAAAGTATCAAACACAATCTGACTGCTGATTTTAGTTTAGAATAATATTTTGTTAAGTTCAGATTTGTTATTATTATTATCTAGTTATTTGTGAATGTTTATTGTAAAACAATACTAATTATTATGATGTATCAATGAAAATAACAGAATGTAAATAGTACTTATAGAAAAGGAAAATTCATAAAAATTTTGATCTAGGCATTCAAGTATGATGTAAATGAATCTGTATCATTTTAAAAATATTTGCCATTTTCAAGTTTGAACATGAAATTGTTAAATTAATTTTCAAAGATACAAAACCTATATACAGGAAACTTCCCTCTAATCTGACATGATCAGGAACGGGAGCGTGCTGGATTACAGGACGAGTATTTAAAATAGTGTGAAAATCTAGAATTAAACAAAACATTACAGTAAAACATGGTTTTTATTCTTTAAATAGCTGACAAGTAACAATATGCAACTTATTATCAGCATTATTTTACAAACTTACGTAAATATAAAACAAAATTAAACAAAACAATATAATTACAAGAATGTGTCTTTTTTTTATTTTGATTTGAGTACTGTAGATACATTTGTACACTAAACTACTGTAAACCGTAAATTATGTAAACTGACTCTAAATACAAGTTTATAATTTAAAGAAAATCACAGCATTAAAGCAGCTTGAGCTAAACTCTGACAAAATGGCTGACACTGACGAGTAACATAAACAATTCCACAACGGTAGAGAACAGAACTTGATTGACGATCCTACACGATGTCACCTGAAGTTGATGAAAATTAGGACTGGCCGGCAACGCCTTTACAGCATTGATAGCAATATACAATGTTCGACTCAGAAAAACAACTTTGAAAAATGAAATAACGAGCATTTTGCAATCAATATTTTTATTTTCCAAAAGTTATGTCGCATTATCAAAGGTGCTGGACCACATGATGCCGGATTGAAGGAAGGTTACTGTATGTCTTGAAACAAAACATAGGCAATGAAAGTGCCAAATTGTCATGTTTTTTGTACTAAATTTAGACTCAAACATGCAAATTAGTACAGTTATTGCTTTGTAGACTTAGCGAATATGTAAGTCAATTAATCAGTTGAAGAAAATTATAGCATAGTATCATCCTTACTATTAAAATTTTTCTTCAACGGAAGGGTCCTTGATATTTAAAAAAATTAAATGTGCCACAAAAATGTATCTAATTTTGACCAAGTATTACCGGGAAGTTAAATATATATAATTATGGAATTATTATGTTAATTCAAAATATATAGTCTAAAACATTATGTTTCAACATGTATATAGTAACCTTAGTTTTGCAAGTCAAGGCTTGTATTTGAATTTAACATAAATTGTAACTGAATTCATGTTCAAACAACCAAATATATATTTGTTGAAATTTGTTACAACAAATGTCGAAAAGTGGATCTAGGATTTATGTGAATTTTCATTAATTGAAATGAATTAATGAAGTCATAATTCATTATATTGAAATGTGCTAATGCCTGGAAGTACAGATTATGTTTCATGTGAATATCTCGCTGGCTGAATATAAATATATAATTGTTGTCTAGGCCTTTGTACTAATTTTAATGGGGCTGTTTCACTTCACGAAAAACACCAAACACATGAGCTTCTATTTCAAGGATTTGGTCTTTTAGTAATGATTGCATAGCAATACCCGGAAGTGTCATTTGATAGGTAATGAACTATTCTAGTAGGTCATAAGTTGGTTTTTGTTGAATATTTATATATTTTTTCATGAGGTTAAATTTATGAAATTTCATAATAAAAACGTATAAAGTATTCACTATAATTCATTATAATAATAAACACGAACTATACAGTCAAAATAGAACATCAGGTTTTATTCCGATGTCAGTAAGATTGTTTGTCTACTATAGGGCTGTCAACTCTTCAGCAGTGGTTTGGCTGTGTCGGAAACGGCTCCATTAAAGTATTAAAATTTGACGATTGCTGCTTTTTAATGTAATGAATGAAAAACATTTGGATTTGTTTTAACTAAATTTTTAATGTTATATATTGGTTTTTGTTTATTATTGTAGATGGTTTGTATTTGATAGTAATTAATAATTATTACACTTTTCATGTCTACTTCTTCATCCAGGTCAAGGTCTCAGTTTTATAACTGATTGCTTTTGGACAATGGGATGTATGAAACAGGAAAGAATCCAGGATTTTTTCTTTTTGTTTGTACTTCAAAAGTTCTTGACCTGGAAAAAGTAGTAGAGAAGAAGAGATGTTAATAAGGTATTCTGATCAATACAACATTTTATGGACAACTTTTTGATCTCTACAAACTTATAAGCCACTGAATAATCGCTCAATATTGTATTATATTAATTTTAGTCTTGTTCTAGCTTTATTACTGGTTTTCCTTTACATTCTTTCAATGTTTAGTAACTGAGCATATGTTTAGTGCCTAAAGAATATGCCTGTATAATGCTCTATGCCTAAAATTGCTTACTATAGATGTGTTCTAGTCGAATGTAAATATAGCACCATGCCTCACTGTGCCTTTTTACCAGTATTTGATATTGTGAAATATGATATTGTGAAATATTACACAACACAAGTGCACTCATTAGTCCTTTTATTTATACTTGGTTAGCTTTAACGTGTGGTAACAAGACCATTTATAGTTAAATTGTTGTTAATAATATGTTAGTCTCAAAATATATAAGGTAAATAAATGTATCTACTGATACAAAAAATATTTGCACAATTAAAGGTTTTTGAATGATTTGTACATTTGAATATTAATTTAATGTTAGTTAACATTAAATTAATGATTAAATGGAGAAATCAGATACATGTCTTGGATATGTATACCTAGAGATAAGGCGTTGTTGAATTGGGAAACAACAACAATTTGATATGATTAATAAATTCAATTTTGTTAAAAAGGAAAGGGTTTTCTATTTTAAAAATATACAATCATTGTTTTGTTACTTATTATTTTTAATTCAGAATTAAGTAATTATTTTTGTTTATATTATTATATGAGGGGTTATTCATTTTTAAACCTCTGTGTTGTGAAAAGCCAAGTGAACTATAGCAGGCAGAGATGTTTGCAGCAAATTGTGCATACTCCGGTCCATAATTTATGCCACTTGTGTGCCTAAATATCATGTCATGGTTACTAAAATATCAATGGCCCCACCAAGTGGAAATTGTGAAATGTCAATTTTTCTTAGCAAAATGATTAATCCAACAGATATTAAATGGAAAAATTTGTAAGTGATTTAGATGTGTGGGAATGGAATAATAAATCTAAATTAATGTTTGTGATGAAAGGGACAAGATGCAAGACAATCACATCAGAAAACTTCACTTTTCTATATTACCAAGAATATGAAGTGAAATCAGTTTTACATAAGTGAGTTGAGTTATCAATTTCCATCTCTAATCCTGATAATTCCTTTACAATATCATTATTGATCACTCTGGTATAGTAATTTGTTTGTTGGTTTTGAGATGTGTGGTGGTAAAAACCTCCCCAAATTGCAACAGTGTGAACGTTTCTCAACCACTATGACACTCAGGGCTGGTTTAAGGGGGCAAGCAAAGTACGTGGCCCGTAGGGCGCCAGGAAAAGGGGCGCCTAAAAGCTCAGTATTAAACCAGGAGACTACAAAATAACGTAATCTGAAGTAGGAGAAAGTGATTAAAATTATCGAATGGTAAAATATTCCTATGATAATTGGTTCTGATCATGTCTGATCTAAAGTTTGAGTGTTGACTTATTCTGCCAAATTCATATTGTAGTAGTAAGGTTAAACCCCAGAGTGGAACTCCGTGAATAAACGTAGCCTATCAGAATCAGAAAGCTTTATTCTTAAACATCAAGTTTAGAACAGGCGTCAATTTCAGTACTATGAGTGTCAAAACAAATAAATATAAGTATACAATAATCTGTATAATAAAATTCGGTAAATTAGTTGGTTTCGGCAGTTCTTCATTCCCCTGTCTGTTGTCCAATGTTGTCACGATTACTTGCTTGGACCAGGAACTCATCGATTGTGTAGATGGATCCTGCCACAAGCCAGCAACATAGTTCTTTCTTGAGCTTCTTGTCTTCTACTCTCTTTAATTGAATAAGCAGCACATTATACAATCTTGCCCCAGCATACGATGACTTCTTGGAAAATGAAATGAAATGAAAAACGTTTTATTTTCTGAGGCAAAGTTAGGACCATTAGGTCCTCTCTTACACTTAACCTCAATATCTAGGACTAGGAAAACAGAGCGGTCCTGTGCTCTAGTCCATTTCTAGCCCATTTCTTGTTGTTCGGCCATGTTGGTTGTTGCGAACCAAGTTTAGACTAACAGCATGCATAATGACTTCTTGAATGTAGAGAGATGTGATGGTGAGTATATTGTGATGTTTGTATGCTTCTCTGCAGCTATCACCTGGTGCAATATCAGCCATCAGTCTTAATGCCCGTTTTTGTAGAATCATTACTCTCTGGAGGTTGTTATTAGAAGATGCTCCCCAAAGTATAATTCCATATCGTACTCTGCTTTCAAACAGTGCGTGATAAAGCTGTTCTGGTGGCTGCCAGAGTACTTGTAGATTTTATTCTCTTTAGGGCAAACAGTGCAGTGCTGAGTTGATGACACAGATTATCAATATGGAAGTTCCAAGAGAGATGATCATCTAGTATTAGTCCAAGGTGTTTTGTATTTTGAGAAATTTGAAAATCATATGGGGTTGCTATTCTGTCCTTGTTTTTTCCAAATATGATGTGTTGAGTTTTTGCTTGATTGAAGACCAAGTAATTTTCAATGCAATATTGATGAGCCATGTTGATTGCTATGTAAGTGTTATCTCAAGGAATTCAATCGATTTGTGAGAGGTAATCAGAACAGTGTCATCAGCGTACATGATTGGATAACAGTGTGGTTCAATGTAATTAGGTATGTCACTAGTAAATAAAATGAATAAAACGGGACCAAGTACAGAACCTTGGGGGACACCCCGAGTCATGGCTAGTGGCGGCGATATTGCTGTTCTTGTTATTCCATTGATCGTTTGTTGTACTGTTACTACCTGTTTCCGCTCACTTAAGTAGCTCTTGAACCACTGAAGTGCTGTGTCCTTGATACCCAAGGAACTTATTTTAGCAAGGACTAAACGATGATCCAAGCAATCAAAAGCTTTACTTAGATCAAGAAAAGTACTAGTGACATTTTTCCCATCTTCGATGTTATCAATAATGTGTTCTACTAAGTCAGTAAGGGCTGTTGTGGTGGATCGTCCAGCTAGAAAACCATGTTGTCTCTCTGTAAGAAGATTATTATTTAATAAGTGATTTAGAAGTCTTTTCAGTACAATTTTCTCTATAGCTTTGGGAAAACTTGGAACAAGGGAAATAGGCCTGAAATTCTGTAGTTCATGTTTGCTACCTTTTTTGTGTAAGGGGAATACTTTTGATGTTTTCATTTTTGAAGGGAAGACCCCCTGAGTCAAGGATTTGTTAATTAGGTTGCTTAGTGGAAGGCACAGTTCTTGGTTACAACTTTTTATCATTATTGATGAGACTTCATCTACTCCAGCTGAAGAAGAAGATTTTAGGGATTGAATAATTTTGAGCACCTCGTTTGAGTTAGTCAGATGAAAATTAGATAGCAGGCAGTCAGGTTTGTCAGATATGTTGGTGTTAATTTTTGGGTTTGAAGGGTTGTTATTTTTTAGCGTTTCTTCAGCAGTCGAGACGAAGTATTCATTAAAATGTTTTACTATGTGGTCAATATTACTAACATTGACATCCCCTATTTTTAGCTGCCATGTATTGGTCCCAGACTGTTTTTTGGGTGCCCGTTCGCTGTTTATCACATCCCAGATAGCCTTTGTTTTGTTGCTATTTGAATTGATATGGTCTTCATTTGCCTTTTTCCTGAGGTCTCTTAACTTTAAGTCATAGGCTTTCTTCTTTTGGATGAAGTCCATTTTATCTTCTAGCTTGTTGCTGAGGGAGTACTTTTCTTTTGCTTTCATAAACTCTTTATCTACTTCTTCAGCTTCATGATAATGGATGTTTTTGAATTTTGGTTTTTTAGGCTTGCGTCTTGATGTTTTTAAAGAACAGGTTATATCAAGGGCTGATGCAAATATGCTGATGAATTCTGAATAGGTTTCTCTGGCTTGAGGTTCCTGGTAAATCCTTTCCCAGGTCTGCAGTGCAAGTAAATCTTTAAGACTTAGGAGGTTTCTTGCATTTAGATGTCTTCTTGTTGATGTGGTAAGTTTGTTCTGCTCGATCCTAGTATTCAGTGTGGTGAGTTGTCCTGTATGGTCAGAGAGGCCTGAGCGAGGTATATCGACATTAAGCCTTGTCTTATCTAGGTTGGTGCAGACCACATCAATATATGTGCTAGACGTGCTGGAAATTCTTGTAGGAGGGAGGTTCAGTCTGAATATCTCATACAAAGCAAGGAAATCATCAAAAACAATCTTTTCTCTACTTGAACTGTCTAAGCTGTTTATGTTGATATATCCAACTAAGCAGATACCGCCATTGTTGTGAGGTATCTTATTTAGAGCTATGGATAGAGTAGTCAGGGCGTCGCTTACAGAAGCACGGGGGGGGGGGGGGACGGTACACCCCAAGTATGTAAAGGAGCTTTCTATTTGTTGTGCTCACTTTGATACCTGCCATTTCACAGGTCAGCTCTTAATGAGGTTTTCATTGGTGAGACTTTGAACTTCGGCCCCAAAATTTGTGTGTTTATAAATAGCCACATCTCCTTTGATGTGATTTGTTCTACTGAAGGCTGTTACCAGGTTGTAATTGATTAAACAAGCTTGCTTTATTGTGCTGTCATTTAGTCCATGTTCAGTAAGTACCAGTATATCCGGGCTAACAGAGTCAAGAAAATGGTTAAGTTGGTCCAGCTTATTTGAAAGTCTGTCAATGTTTTGATGTAAAATTACAACATTCTTAGTTTTGAGTTTATGAAAATACGACTCCTGAATTTCATCTTGAATGGAATTCTGCGTCTTACTTCTAAAAAAGTTACCCCAGTAGAATCTAAAGATAGAATAGATCTAATCTTATAGAAGCCTATACCTTACTACTCAAGTTTACTGTTATTGTTATTTTCAAAATGACGTGAAACCTTACAGAAAGATTTGCTCCCCCCCACTACTGGCTGAAAACGTGGCGGATATTAGTTCCATCATACACCGTGGAGTAACGCAGAGCTAGTGATGTTCTTATTGTTAATTATGCTTGACCTGCTACCGTTATTAATTCCCAATTAATGGCTTACGCAAATTAGTAGCAAATACAATTCAATCGCAAATTCAAGATGTCTATTAAAATCTATAAAACAACACAGCCAATCACCATGTATTAATTAATGGGCAACAGTAATTTGCCAATAAGAATTATTGTAAATTCAACAACCAGAACCATGTTCGACTTACAAAGTAACAAATTTTGCTTTTATATTACATAAAATTTATATAAGATTACAGTAGTTAGTTTAAACCATGCCTTGTAATCACCTCTGAAGTTTTATAAATGGTGTATTGATTAAAAAAAAACTTGCTGAGTTTTATCAGGTCTGATAGTTTAAAATTTTAAACAAAACTAGCACAGTACCTGTCCTTCGTACAGGGTTTACGTTGATTTATATTGTGCTTATTGCAATCATTAATACAAAATATGTACCCACTGGCATCAAACACAAAAATACTGTTCTAATTCCTGTAGTTTACAATTCCACCTGATATGTGGTGAATAACTTGCTTACGATTTAGCTGAATTCTTTCATGTGATTGGTAGATTTAGTTACCAGTATTTTTTCGAATAGTCAAACCAGGTGATTTCGCCCATGTGACATCACAGTCTAGTGCGCAGCCTTGTCGTGGGACCTACCATATTTTTTAGTTACCGTGGTTATGGTTAGGTTTGATGTAAGTTGTTTATTTATTCCAATAGCTGATTAATGAAAATATTATAAACAATTAACTGTCGAATTGGTATTATCATAGGGGTTGCATTGATACTTAGAACCCCTGGTGTGGTTTCCTGATAGAATTTCAAAATGGAGATAGGCCTACGTGTTAACCAGAGACTCTAAGAATGTCCATGCAACATTTCTAATGAATGGATTCTGTAGTTTTTCGTGATTGAGTAAATACACACAGATACCATTAGATTTTTATATAATAGTAATAAGATTGTGCATTTTCACTAAACTTGGCTGAGCTAAGAAAGTGACACGATAATGATAATCATGATACAGAAGCAGCCTAGTACATTATATTTACAGAACATTATTTTAAAGTATAAAGACCTATTTTTTTTAATTTTTTGTTAATGGTCATTGAACACTCAATTGTACAACAATGTCTTCAGACCACCAGTGCAGTATCTATCGTAGCCAAACGAACCGAGCTGCGTAATTTGTTTCAACTAAAACTCACATTTTTTACCCCAAAGAATTAAGTAAAAATAGATCTATCATGGAAAATCCCAAATACTGTAGTGCATTGGGGGAAGGGTAGTTTTTAGACATTTTTGAATAGGGACATATTCGTTTGCACCTCATTTTTAAGATCTTGAAAGCACTATTTTAATAAAAATTTTCAAATTATTCTAACCTCTAGGGGCAGGGTAGCCCAAAATAAAAAAAAATGTGTTTTTTAAACTTGATGTTATTATAACTCTTCTGTACATCACAAGGATTTACATTATTATCCAATACTACCAATGGCATGTCCTTTCAATTAACAATAAGTTTAGGCACTTATTCTCCATCTTCAAAATTGCTAAAATCATTAAAATGTTGAAAAATAAAAACATCTCTAACTACACATTTTTAAGTAGGACACTATGTCACAAAGCACATCAAATTAAAGGACTGTAAAAATCTAACATTTTTTATTTTATCTTCATTTCAAGTGGACGGAAACCCATTTTTTACTATGAAAGTTGGCTTTTAACATCAAACTATGTCATGCTGTATGTTAAATTAAAGGTCTCTAAAATAAAACATTATTTTGTATTTATTTAAAGTTTTGGGATTAATTATTTATTACAGTTTTTAAATCGCTAATGAAAAACTAATTTTTTACTTTTATTTAGTTTTATTTCATTTTAGTTCATTCTTATCAGTTTTTGTAATTTTTGCCTTTAAATTATGAATAACTAAATTGTTGAATTTCTTGTAAGCTGACTTGTGTTATATTTATTGATTTTTTTACACTTTTTCAGCTTTGGTTTTTTTTGTATACAATTAAGCTTTAAGTTGTAAAAGTATTAAATTCAATACATAAGTTAATTGAACCCTGATAGTTGAGTCTCAATCATTATTACTTAATCCTTAAGTATTTTTATTTATTTTAATTGTATTTACAAGTATTTATATCCAGACAGAATGCTTCTCAGTTTTTTATGGAAAAGGGGGCGTCGCGATGTTGTTCACTTGCACTAAAAAAATGTCTACAACCGGCCCTGATGATACTGAAGGAGAGCATTGTTACTGGGGAAAAGACTTGAGTTTAGGACAAGACAGGACACAAGATAGAATGATTTGTTCAAAACAATCTTCATGGCAATTAAACCAAGAAAAGTAATTATATAAAAACACAGATTTTGTTTTTAAAATTCTATTTTTCCACTTTGTTTTATTTCTACATCAAATAGAAGGTTGAAAAATAAATTTCCCCCATATAATACAATTATCATCTTACAAAAATCATAAAAATATCTCTACCATTACTTTGCAATGTATAATTTATTCAAAATATTCTATAGAATTCACTTTAATTTTAGTGAATTCTCCATTGGCAAATTTAATAGTTAAAGAGATTTGTTAAGAGATGAATGTTAAAGTGAACAAAAATTAAATTAAGCTAGTATACAAACCAATAAATTAACTAACAACTTTTTAGATTTACAAAGAGTTTGTAATTTATTTATGATAAGTGATTTCGTATAGATTTTGAACAAAAAACATTTTAAACTAAGTACAAGGTCAAAGAAAAAAACCATAAAAAATATAAGACCCAAACAATCAATAGATGTGTTAAGCTTATTCTTACTCGTAATAAATTAACCCTTAATAAATTAAAGAATTAAGAGATGAGAAATTTAACCCTTCGTATGCGGTAAATTGAACATATCACAATAAATAATAAGCAGAAATAATTATAATAAGCAGAATGTATCGTTACACACATAATGAAGTGTGTTAAATTGCCAGTAAAATGTTCAACCCTTTTGAGACGAACTTCTGATATATCAAAAGTTATAGTTGTTGCAAAGACGTCAAACTTTTCATTTATCAGAACTTAGCCAATAACATATTTATTTTTATCCTATGACATATTTTGACTAAATTTTTGTGAAATAACGTAGATAAATAACCAAGGTAATGAAATATATTAGATTACATAGTATTTTTTTACATGATATTTGTATATTCTGTATGTTTAATCGTACATTTCCGCATCTCTACCACTGTCATGTATCCTAAATGAAATTTTCTAGTTGTTTAGAAACAACTAGAAAATTTCCCTACGAAAAATGTGTAGGTTTACATCTAAGTATTATTTTAACATAGGCTATTAGTGGCTTGAAAAATGTTTTTTTCTAAATTTTAAACTTTACTTTCAAGTTGTAAGTGGTGTATAATTTTTACCTGCATACATTTCCACCTAAAATTCATATAATCTAAATGCCCATTTTATATTCTATCAAATGAAAAAAAGACACAAGTAAATATGATTTAAGACTAAATCACAATATAGCCATTTCCCTGAGGGTCTGCAAAATCCTTCAAAATGGCGTGGTATTAATGCCAGTCTCCAAAGGCCAGTCATCAAAGGGGTTTATTAAGTATGTTGATGCCTTATAATCTGCTATAAGATACTCCACAGCTGTCAACAAACAAGCAATTCTATTGGTGTATTAAATTTCTTCGCAGCACATACAGCTTCTGGGTCGATTCTACTTTCTGAGCAGACATATCGCTCTGACTGAAATATAAATTTTATTTCCTATGCAGTTGTGTCAATGTAAAAAAATTTTGAGAGTTGAGTTGTTGACAGTGTTATGAAGATTTAGAGGTTACTTAATATTTTATTGTAAGTCTAATTTAGTAATAGTGTTGGAGATATTATTTGTAATTTGTTTTCCTTTTTGTTGTTTCTTTATACTATTTTACCAATTTCTGATTTTAACAATAAGAATACTTTGAGAACAAAAGAAATATCAAAATTGTTTTATGTATGTAATAAATGCGTTAATAGATATTGTAACTATTTTTCCGCAGTCGAAGGGTTTAAGGTTCATTATATCAATTAGATGGTTATTACTTTAGTATATTCATAGAACACAAAATATTTGTTATGAAGAGTATTAACTTACTTGTACGTACATTGTTTTAATGGTTTAAAAAATGTATGTCTGCATGGAAGACAATATTGTACCGGTATGCCTTCTTAATATAGATGAAATTTAACATCCATCATAACAACAATCCTTTATCGTGAGAGAGAGGTACCTGTTTTGGACCAGAGATCTAGAATTAATATTATGTTTTAGGCTAGTAAATATAAAATGTTACTTCATTAATCCTGTCTACAACATTTATTTTAATTACATATCAATCAAGATCAAACACAACCTGACAATAATTTAAGAATCACTCAACTTGGTTTATGCAAATGGTTTTGATTTAAAGTGTACTTTTATTGATGTGTTTAATATTTAGACTGGTTTTGATGTAAACTTGTAAATACGGTGTTCAGCTTAGTAAAAACCAAGTTAGTTAATTGTATATTTTATTTATCCTTCCTAAATTCAACAAAACCCAATAAGTTTTAATTTCAAAATGTCTTTTATTATTAGTGTATTATTTATATTCAATACTGGATGTCCACATATCTTTACAATTTTAAACATCTATGGGGATGAAAGTAGTAATGATATTTTAGTGGATGTTGAATTTTTTGCTAACTCGGCAATAAAACTATTGTCTATCATAGTTTAAATAGTAGATATATGCACCAAACAATCAGTTAAATTGTAGATGTTGAGAGACAACATTTTCACTAGAGAGCACTATTTGTGATGAGGAGACCTAGTGGCAAAAGGAAGAACTACAGCCATATACTATCTAATTGCAGTATGAAATTCTCCCGGTTTTGGCCCATGCCGCATTGTGCCTAAGAGGTGTGCCTATAGTGGATAGAGTCGCCATCTCCTATGTACAGGGAGATGACGAGGTCTGGGTTAGAATCCCAATAGGGGTGCAAAAAGGTGACTGGTTCAATAGCATCAGAACCGTTCTTCTGCAGGTACAGGCCTTCTTGGCCCAACGAACCTCAGGCTCATACGTTAGAGAACGGTATGGCGACATGATAAAATAGCAGTGGGATGCTTCTAATGCAATGTGGACTGTGTAGTCAACAGCACCAGTCACCACAACAGTTTTGCTCATTTTTAGTTTGTATTAAAATTACTTTTTTGTTTTTAATTAATTAATTATGTAGCCATTGGGTTAAACTTATGTTACAAAGTGTTTATGTACATTTTAATTATTTTCACTTGTTAATCTCACAGTTGATAAGAGTCACTTTCAAAAAATGGTGTTTTCTCCTGAAAATAAAGACATCTACAAACAATTGCTATGACCAAGTATTTCAATTATTGAAGTTTAAGGATACAACCATCCACAAAGAACTACATACATTTTGAACATAAAAATAACGTGAAACACTATCATCAATGTTTTAACCATATGTGAATACAATTGTTTTCATAGTACATGGGATTCTTTCATCCCAAATAAAGACGATTTTCATCCATGGCCCAGTCTTTTCGGATTAGGCAATGCCTGATGGAGAAAATGATGCCACCAATATCTCCTGATATCCATATTTTCAGTCCTTTAGATCCTTCATTCTATTACTATATACAAACAAATGAATGTATAATCTACTAAAAATAAAAGAGGAAATTGTAAGATTAAGTTAAAAATAATCCATAGTGTTAAAGAACTTTAAAATAATCTGGTAAAAGGACAACTACATACTGTTATGTATCGGTCCAAGCCCATATTGATAGGAGGGTGAATGGGGCATAAGAAATAATACGCACATTTAAACTGTGTTACTGCATTAGACACGGGAGTTGGTAGGTACGGAGGCAAGGACTCGACTTCAACTGGCGGGTGTCTCAAGGTTGGATTGGAAGGCAACAGGTGGTGTGATCCACGGTGTTCAATGGGGTGTGTTTATTTATCATCACACCATGTTACGTCATATCGTACGATACACAATATTAGAATTTGACAGAATCAGTACATGACTCGGACCACATCTGGGGTATATAAGTGGTATCTCAAGGCTCATTAAAATGGGGGGAAAATACTATTAGTCTAAATGTTAATAAATAAACAAGTGACTGATAAGCTGATGGAAAATCAGATAAAGAAACCCGACTATGTAACTTGCTGACAGTTGTAATGATTCACGCTGCTGATTGTAACTGGATGTAATGAGTACACAGGATGTAGCCAGCAGGGAGGGTCAGACCTCCCCCCCCCTGTTTTCACACGAAACATCACATCTTTTAGAAATAAAACAATCTTATAAAGTGAAATAAATATGCAATTTATTTAGTTTCCAAAGTGATTGTATTTAAAGAGAAAGTACAGCTAGTTTCCTGTAGTGGAGGTGCCGCAGTCTTTGATCTGGGAAAGAGAATACTGAAGGTGCGTCCCGTCACGTTAGCCACCCCCTTTACTTTCTCACTCTTACCATATTAGATGCTAAATCTATATTTATAAAAGAAGAAATGAAAGATTCAAAATCAATGCAGAGCCTTAACCACAATAGGTAGGATTTTGACACTACCTTCATTTTGGGTCTAGGTTGTACAACTTGACCCATCAAGTTTAACTTTTACTTCCTCCAAAACTCAAAGTGATTAATAAATGTTAAATCACAAATGACTATTATTATATAAGTAATAAGAAATAATTTAACCTTAATGACTCGCTTAGCTAGTGTAGGAAACCAGGACCTGGAATAACTATTGACACTGGTGAAAGAACAACACAAATTTATTATTACAGTATATCATCTTGACAATCCCTTCCAAAATATTACAATTATCATATCCTATTTTACACTACATACCTCCTTTAATATACCCTTCTCATCCACTAATAGACAATACAAATTATTTTTTTTATAAATCTTCAATAAAATTACTATTAACATTGGCTTCAATATACAGATCGGTAAATCAATAAATTCAAGAATTATTATTTACAAAAAGCGACAACCCCTAAACCATTAAATCACAATCCTCTAAATAATTATATAAACGTCACATTAAG
Source organism: Stictocephala bisonia (assembly GCA_035578905.1). Classification (NCBI taxonomy): domain Eukaryota; kingdom Metazoa; phylum Arthropoda; class Insecta; order Hemiptera; family Membracidae; genus Stictocephala; species Stictocephala bisonia. The sequence goes on from JAQJVL010000081.1 coordinate 2,863,963, forward strand.
AATCAACTAAATAAGTATTATACGTGCAAAACGTCTATATTAACAAGTGAAAACTATATATTCAATAACAAGTTATACTCCAGAATAATCAATCAATTATTTCCAATCAAAATTAATAATCAAACAATAATATATCAACCTTACTAACCATGACGACCTAATCAATTTGATTTAACACGTTCACTGCTGACATGGAAATTCATTATTGTGCAAATGCTGAAATATTTTATTTTAGGATGTTTATTATTTCATAATTTATTATGTACATGTTCACAAAATGTTTTATTCCAAAATTAGCAATATAATGTAAAAAATAATAAATGACGACACTTGGCGTCATCAGCATATGGCATCTGGTTTTGATGGGATATGCTGATGACGCCAAGTGGCGTCGTTCTTGTTTTTACGAAACTAACTTGAATTATAATATAAGTATTGATAAATGTATTGAGTACTTACCTTGTATCTATAGTTTTTATTCTTTACAAACTATAATATTCACAACACGTTTATATTTACACTATATACATTGACACTTTTATACTTTTACTTGTGGTGATTTATAAAACAGTCACCCAGACATAGGCCAGGTTTACTGTCGCACGCCTCACATTGATATATTGTGTCTTTACGAATACATTTACCGTAACACATTACACAACGTTTTCTTAGCCTTCTTCCTTTATCTCCCATTGGGAGCTTTGTCGGTTGATGTTTGGAAATATTTGGCATATTACGGGGCAACGGCTGGTTGTCTGCGGCATTCAAAAGATTCCTTATTATGTCAAGTCTGAATGTCAACAATGTCATTTTATCTCCAACATTGTTTTGACGAAACAGTAAAAAAGCATTCAAAACTGCCATTTGTAAAATGTGCACAAATACCTTTTTGTACCAGCGGATTGTTTTTATTTCTGCTGGATAATAACTAAGCATCTGATCCTGCCTATCTATGCCGCTCATATACTTGTTGTATTCTATTATTGGAAGAGGCTTTTGTTTTTCTACTTCTCGTTTATTCACTGACATGTTCATCTCATTTTCAAATTGGCTGGATGTATATAGAACGTTTCTCTTATCCTTCCATTTTCCAACTACAACTCCTTCATGATATTTAGCACATGTTTCACCCTTCTTGAGTTTAGCTTGGACAACTTCTACTGGGTTTTGTTGCCTATCTACACGCAGAGTCCCTGTTATGTACGTTCTTTGTTGTAACAACTGTTTAGTCAAATTTACACTGTTATAAAAATTATCTGCATAAACTGAATGGCCTGCGTTCAGACATTCTCTTAGTAGATGCAGTACTACTTTTTCAGTGTGTCCCACACCACCTAACTCATCCAAAGCTCCAGAATATATACAGAACTTCATTGTAAGTCCATTAGGTTCACAAAGAAGATAAAACTATACTGTATTTGTGTTTTTTATATATTGTCTAGACTAGGCGACCACGCCACAGGATTATGGACAGTTCTCTTTTTGGTGCATAAATGTTAAGCATTTTGTTATTGAAATGGTCTATCAGGGGCCTAACTTTCTGTAGTCAATCAGTACTATCTTGATCTACTTTGGCAAAGTGAAGGTAACGTAAAATACCCATAAACCGATCACGTGACGTGTTTCCCAAAACAAGTTTGGAACAGTTCATCTTTTTTCCAATAACTCTCTAGTCTTGGCATTTTTACTATTCCTGTATGTAGAAAGAGGCTCAAAAATACCTTTAGCTCTTGGATATTTAGGTCTCGCCAGTAACTCATGTGTGAGTGTTGTGCATGGGAACTAGAAAGAAATACTTCTTCAGCGTATATATTAGTTTCCCTAACAATTGATTGCAGCATAACGTCATCTAAAATTAATGTCAAATAATCCATAGGCTAATTATTACCCGGTATTGGAACCTTAAAACCAGTAGGTTGGTTAGATATAAAAGTTTTCAAAGCAGGATTGTCATTCCATACTAACTGGGTAAATCAGCTCTTCTCCTACCTTGTGTAGTTTGGACTGCACTGGCAATGGCAATGGGAGCAACCGTAGCTGGAACAGTAGGTGATGGAAGCGTCTGAACTGATCCATCCTGTTCATCTTCCTGGGTGTCATTACCACAGCTATCTAAATCCCAATCACTTTCCCCGGGAATATAACTGTCACCACTACTCAGTGCTTCAGATTCCGTGTCAGAATTCAACTCACGGTCAATTTCACTGATTGTCATATCTTGGGTTTCACGAGAGGTACTCAGCATATTATAACTCATTATAACATATATTTATTTACGCACTGATAATTGAAACTCAAAACGAACACTTAAACTAATAAGTATAACTTATTACACGACTAATCACTGTGAAAAACAACCACTTACTGACTGATAAGACAGGATAGTATGGCTACAAGATTTGGCTTGCAAAAAGGTGGGAGTGATGCCAACTGGCGTCATCAGCATACAAGGCACGTTCTGTATGACGCCAACTGGCGTCATCAGCATTGGACGTGTTAAGTTATATTATTTACAAATATCTTTCAAGAGATAAGTTAAATACATTCATATGGCCCTAGTTGCTATACTTCATTCTTCCCAAGATTCAACCATACTTGGGATTAACGATTAAAAATAATTAACAATTAAATTTAATCATTACTTTTTCTATTAACTTTTTAACTTATTCGTTAGTTTTGGTAATGTTTAACTTCTAACTTTAACTAGTTGAAAATTTGGCTAACGGTTAAAGTAATTCAGTTAATTTTTCAAATGTGATAAAAGGTGCCATTTGGTCCGTGGAATGTGGACTGAGGAGAAAGTATCTAAAACTCAGGTCAAAGACAGATTGTTTTCCTCATCCCCCAATTGTCACCGGCAAGCGACATTTATTGCCCTATAAATAAAAAAAGGCAGACCAAATGGGTATGCCATTGTTGTGGGATTGACTTGTCCTTAGGGTGAACATTTCACTTGACTAGTTTATGTTTAGGGATAAAGTTGAGATAGTCATTAGTTATCTTGTTTTAAATCAACGTGTTGGGCCTAAGCTTGTTCATCTTTCATAAACTCTAATACTGTAATTTTACTTGTTTACCCATCTATCTGTAAAATTAATCAGGAAAATCAGTTGCATTTTGATGTTAATGCAGTCAATACTTGATTAATTGATCATACAGAATTACATATCTAAATTGTCCTGTTCAAAAGTAATCGGGAAAACTATTTAAAACTAGTAATCGGGAAAAACTAAATGCTTAATCAAACCAAAATTTTCTCAAACGTTTACTTTATTTTAAATTAGGCTTACTTGGTAAAAATCAATCCATTATATGATACCACGCAACAGAATAAACTATCTTCAAGATTGCAAAACATATTTCAAGTAACAATTGCTATATTTTGTTCTGTTTTCATTATTTTGCTATCGGCACCGTCGAAAAGAAAAGACAATGATAATACTATTATTAATATCAATGATATTATCAATGGTAATTAGTTTTTTATTTTTTTAATGCTTTAGATAGTTTTCATAATTTTTAATTAACATATTTCAGTAATAATAAAACATGCAATCAGAACGGCAAATTCTTAAACATCTAATAATCGTAATTGCTTATCGAAAATAGTATGGATAGATCTGCTTTCACTCTCTTATAGAGTGATTATATTTTGTTCAGTTTTTGTTTACCGCTAATCTGCCCATACTTTCTTATCAGTGACCCTTCCTTATCATCTCCAGTCTGATAAAAATCATCTGGAGTCAACATTTCACGATATTATTTGGCCTTTCTTACTATCTACGCCAGTTAAAAAAAATTTGCTATCGTGAATTTCATATAAGATAGTTATTGATTTTTTTAAAGTATAGCTTAAAAATGTAAAACTTTAATTTCAAATACTTATGACAGTTTTTGTTATCAATTTTAGAAATTAAATTAAATATTTAATTTTTAACATTTCGGACAGTTATATAACAAAAATTATTGTAGAAATTGCTATAGTCTAATTAATAGTATTGTATAGTAATGTATTATAAATAGGCCAATTTATCTAAGATATTACAAATAATAAAAGATCATACAGGTTTATGTATATTTGACTGTACCAAAACTAACTTTTAACTTTCAATTTCAGTTAATTTTCTAGTATTTTAACTTTAATCAGTTAGTTTCAATTTATCCTAACTTTTAACTTCAATTAGTTACTTTTTTAGAGTATTAACTTTAACTTTATTCAGTTTAAAAATAATCATTAACTTTCCCAAGTATGGATTCAACGCAATATTTATTTATTTACTATATATCTATATCAACTCAAAACAACCACTTATACGTACAATGATCAATTACATAGATTTACGTATTTATATATTTACAATTTAAATTAACAATCTCAACACATTAACTTATATCAGACTCAATTCCCTCAATCAGTGAACTATATTTTATTATTAAATTACGATTCTTATTAGCTTCTTATATGAGTAATGTACAGCCTGTCGGCTTACGCTTTGGTGTAGGTAAAACGTAATTGAACGCCCTTACAAAATTTCCTTTCGTCTACAAATTTTATATTTTCTTTTCCCTTAAACCCTGGAGGTGTTAACTAATTTTAACATACCCCTGGATCTCCTGTAGGTTTGGAGTGTCCACGGGCCGTAGTGGATTCGGTGTCCGCTTGTCCCTCAGGGTCAGGTGGGCTGGTTGGGTCTGGAGTCGCTTGCAGTCCCTTGGGGGTGGCTTCTCTAGCCTTCAGGATAGGCTGCAAGTCTGGTCATCCCTCAGGTTCAGATTGGCCCCTCATGAAGTCCTACGGGGGTTGATATCGCAAGGGGTTAGACCGTGGCTCCAAGTCCTCCTCCTAGATCGTCCCGTGTTTGCTCTGCAGGGCGGGTTGACGAAGGCTAGATAGTTGGACCTCCAGGTGCTGGTCCTCCCTATTGGTCTGTTTCCCAAAGTCCTATCACTTCCAGATCCCTCCTCAGACTCTCTTTCTTTCCCAACTCTTTCCCTAGTATCTCATTTCCCATGCCACTCACTGGCTACGCCTACGATTTCGGAAAAACCAATTTTTATCGGTGGTCCTATTACGGATCATCCTATAGGCCCATTTTCGTGATGGGCGTTTTCTCCAGAGCTTCTGCTGATTCTCCGCCGCATCAGCATTCATTGGCCTAATTTTTAATGAGTCTAAAATTTTATTATTCTGATTATCATGTGTACAGTGCAGACACATGATAAGAAAGCAGACACATCCGATCCCTCGCTTTCTGATTTAACACTCTCAGGATATCCTACTCAAATTTTACCAACTCCACTTCCTGTTGTAATAAAAGCTCTTTCTCATTTTTACTGTTAATCTGTATTTTTATTTTATTATTATTATTAATAATTATGAGGGAATCTTATGCAAACCTGTAGCAGTTAAATAAACCTCAAAGGTTTACAAGGTGTGTGCTAAAAAATCATTTTGTGAAATTTTAATATTGTGCAAAAATCATGATTTTATGTAAAAAGTTTACACCTCCTCATAAGAAATATATAGAGGCCAATCTAAAAATCAACGTACAGCGAAAACCGTAAAAGATAGATAGTTACTTGAAATTTTTACAGTATCTTCCTTTTACGGTCTTAGTGCATGCTAAAAAAGGATTTTTCGAAATTCCATACCTGAGGGGTAGAAATAGCCACCCAAACACTCATGGAGGTTGATCTAAAAATCAACTTACAGCGTAAACCATCAAAGATAGCTACTTGAAAATTGTACAGTACATTCGTTTTATGGTCTTAATGCATGCTAAGAAAGGATTTTTTGAAATTCTATTTCTGAGGGGTAGAAACAGCACCCGAAACATTCTATGTTTCCTAAATTTATTTAAAACAGCTGATACACAAGAACATAAACATGACACAAATTTGTTACATATGTGATTAATTAATTACTGTATTATTTTTTATTTGTAAAGCTGTGAATATAGTTGTAAATGGTGAGGATGTTCTTCACCTTGTGATCTTGGGGATGGTCCATGCCTATTTTACTCCCTGTCTTATATTGTACACGGTTTAGCATCACAAGAGTCTGAGATACAACTAGACGGGTAGCTATCGTAAATCACGTGTTTAACAACTAGCAGAGGTTCAAACAGTTCACTATGGGCTGGGTAGGTTAACAATATTCCAGCTACAATAGATATCCGAAAAGTCCAAATGTGAGACTTACGGTACTTCTTGTGAGCTCAAGGCAGCGGGAGAGGTTTCTCCCTTCGAGTTTGAAATATATCGTGATGGCAAACTTCTGGACAAGTATGGAGAGAATGAAAAGAATAAACACGTCTCCGGTTCAGAGGAAACAATTTGAAGGCCATTTCGACGTCTTACTTGCTGTGACATCAACATCTCCACCCTGAAAGCTCCTCCGATCAAATGGACTGTCAACCATCCTGTTCATTCTACACCCATCCTACAATTCCTCAACCTTCTCTGTCAAGCTCTATTATTATGACTGATTTTGATGTGTCAATTACAATAAAATTCTCTATTACAAAAAAATATGAGAGTTCATCTTAGAAGTGATGAAACTGCAGTTGTAATGGACTTCCAATTCCAACTGGACCCTGTTCTTGAGAGCTATTTGGCAGACATCACTACACTTGTGGATATGACTATCATAGTCCCATAGCAAGATTGCTATGTCTTGGTAACGAATTTATAGATATTATTGACATGTTCAAGGATGATAGCATCCATCCGGAGGCACGTACTAGCTCATCCAAGTGTCTTAGATGAACATAAGCATAGAATTTAGCTGTTTTCTATTTTCTGTTTCTCATTCTCTTGCTTAAATTAATCAATTGTAAAATGGACTTGACCGTTGGAATGTAATAAATAAATAGTGCAATGTACGGTAATGCAAATATAAGGGGGTGGATCGAGCAGACTAGCTATATCCTCGTGAGCGGAAGACAACCCACTGCTATAAAAAAAATGTTTATCCACATTATATAGGTGCTGCTAGTAAACTCACATTACCTATACAATATTCACAATGTCATACGAGGAAAATCTAAAATGACCTTATACGACTTTCAACTGGCTGTTTAGGAACAGATGCTACCAGCACCAAGTTAGCCCAACAGTGTGCCCTGCAAAGCTTCGACTTCCTAGTAATGAACATCGTCTTGTGAAAAATGAAGATCTTGATAAGAAGGGGGGGGGGAAGAATGAGGACAAAATTTAAGGTATGTTAAAGACCAGGGAACACAAAACGTTCTATCTATTGTCATGATCAGCCTGGACTTGCATTGTCATCAACAATATCTTGCTAACTTGAATATATAGATATATAAATATCTAAACAAAATTGAACATTTTTGGGAGGAAAGTAGGGATGTAAATGTTTGAATAATTAATTTAATGTTTAAAACTTAATTTAAAATTGGAGGTAAAATATTCACGAATGAGTATTTTACAACAATTATTAAATTGTGTTCGGCCGAGCAGTACTGGATTCCGTCCCTAGAAAAAATGTGACAGTAGGAGGAGTTTTGATGTGTGGATAATTTTTTATGCATTTATACATACAGACTACAGCAAAACGTAAGTAAAAACACATATTTTCATTTTAAATGTATGGTGATGATAACTTGTATTTTCACAATTCCCGGTGTGCACAGTTTTTGGCATGCAGTCAACGTGTTAATGAAAATACTTCTGCAAAAATAATCATTCTTATAAAAAAATATTTTTTTCTTCAGTCTTCTTGTTTCCCATATTGAATAATAATTGGCTTTCCCTTCACAATTACTCCATTCATCATTTGTAAAGCTTTTTTGGCCTCCTTACTACCTGAAACAAATCAAATTAATTTTTAAAGTAAATTTTAATTGGCGCAACATTAAAAACAAATTACCAAATATATACAAACTGTAGGCATTTCTGTAATAAATTACTAGACTAATTTTTCAACAAAGTTAGGCAGATAGTAAAATATTAGATATCCAACTACAACACCAGATATGCTACAGAATTTCAACATCAATTTACCATCTATGAAAAGAATCTGAATTTTTATCTATAAGGAAATGCAAATGACTGCTGTAAAAATCAATACGGCACTGGCGTTTTGACTATTCCTGTTATCCATGAAAAATGTTAACAGAAGACAATATAAATTATCAAAACACCACATTGACAAGATTTTGACAATTTAGAGCTTGTAACTTGTAAAGCATATTTTATTAGCTTAAAACTTAATTATAGGACACATAACTATGTAATTAGTAATAGTAAACAGTAAGACAATATTGAAAGTTAACACATTGAGTCTCAGTGACGCAACATGTGCATTATGTTGATGTTTGCCGCCAGTACCGACGATGCACCAGGTGCGTCACTGACATAACATTGTTTGCCGCCAATTAAAAATAGTAATTAAAAATATTCAATCCACATGTAAAGGTCCAAGATGCTAAACATAAAACGTCTGTTCTATTTAGTGAGTCTGAATGGCTTGACTTTGTCAGCTTACTGCCTTGCATTTCTCGGTATATTGAATAATTATCCTGTGTCGAATCTTACTTAATTGAACACACTGATCGGGTTATGCATAGTGATTCTATCTATGTTCCCCCACCACAGCAAGTAAATGGATGGGATGAAGATCGTCTGCATGTAACCACAGTAAATTAATCAGAAACATGGCGACACCGGCGGTGGTAGAGTTTCATGGGTTCAAAGACAATCACAACGGTTTTATCCTTAATGAATTTGTCATTGTAGGTCCTTGTATGAGCATAAATAAGGTTTTCAACTCTCCTTATTGTCGGAGCAAACTTAACAGCGCTGTTCAAAAGACAAACCATTGGTGTGAGAGCAAATTTCACAAAATTTTGTGGGAGGAGGGTAGTATAATTTTTAGTTTTAAGCTAGTTCATAGTTTGCTCAAACCCTTTGATATTGTTTATACCAAAGGGTTGGAGAAAAAGTCATTACTTTCTAAATTTCACAGGAAATTCAAGAGCTTGAAGAGTCTTGGAAAGTTCCATTTGATTATGTATTTTTACCTTGTTGTCTTCCACAACATGCTAAAGATGGTAAGTGCTACTTAGTAAGTGCAAAATGTTACTATAGAAAGATAAAAATAAGTGTTCCTAGATCTGTGTGTGTTCTATGGCTGGCTTAAATGCTGTAAGTCCAGGAAACTTGTGTGGAATACCGTTCCATTGAGGTGAGGGCAGCCCAAATTCAATTAAAAAAATCGCCCGACCGTTATCCAAGGCAGCTGTAAAGCGCATAAGCCCTGAGGCAGTCCTCGTATACTACGTGTATTTGTATGTGTGTGAATGGTATACTCTATGGCTGGCCTAAACTCTACAAGTCCAGAGTGTGAGATTTTCTAGGAAAAAAAAAAAAAATATATATATATAGGGTGAGTGGTACGTGGTGTTTAAAAATTTAAGGGCTTAAACTACATGCTTGGGGCTACATAAAAACGCAAATTTCAGTTTTATATGCCAAATGGTTAGTGTGGTATGTTCAAATTAAGATTTTTTTAAAAATCGTGGCCCTAACCATAAAAGATCTTTATTACTTACTCAAAAGATCATATTTTTTAAACTGTGACACCATTTTTGAAATCTACATTAAATTTTCAATAAGAATAATGATCTAGTAAGATGCGTAAATTAAGGTTGCTATTTAAAATTATGCGTTAAAGTAAAAAAATCATATTTTTGTAAAGTTTTAAACAATGTTTTACGCTTGGTTACTAAATTATGGTAACGGACATAATGCGTCAAACCATACAGAAAATTGCGTAATTTAATGTTCTTTTCAATGGTATAATTATGATTTTAATTATTTTGTTTCGTCATCGAAAACGTTAGGTGAAACTGAATTAAAACACAGCTTGCAGAAAACTTGAAGCTTTGACAATTTATTACAAGAAAGATTATAATACTTTGAATTGACATAATATTAAGACATACTAATTACATTCGTGAAAATAATTGAAAAAAAAGGTCAACTTAAAAGAATAAGATTTACAAATGTTGTTCAAACTGCCTTCCTCCATTTCTGATGCAGGCCCGTGCTCTCTTGCGCATTTGTTGAACTGTCACTTTTGTAGAGACTTCTTGGCGCACTACTTCAGCAGCTGCAGTTATTCTCTTGTTCTGTGTTGATAGGTGCAGAATAGACTTTTTGTTTCATCCATCCACATACACAGAAATCCATGGGACTAAGGTCCGGCGATCTAGCTAGCCAAGGTATGGTTCCACCCCGTCCAATCCATGTAGGATAATTGAGCGTCGACCAGTGACGCACTTCTGCGGTGAAATGCGGTGTAGCTCCATCTTGTTGGAAAATGAGACTGTCTCTTTTTTCTTGGTTGAGATGGTTTAGCAGCAAAGGGAGACTGTGCTGTAAAAAGTCCAAAAAGCTTTTTGGAACTGAACACGAGGAGCGAAGTCTTGAGCTTCAAGTGCTTGTACTGGCGTGAAGTGGTATGGATGAAACTTGTTTCTATGAAGAGTATCCAACACTTTCCACTGTGAAACATTTAGTTGAGCCGCAATTGCCCTACTACTACTCTCTGGGTTTTCTTGAAAGGTATTTAGAATCAATTCTTCAATACCTACATCATAATTAACTGGACCTACCTCAGAAGACTTTCTTTGAACTTTTCCACTTTCCACTAACCTCTGGTGAAGTCTAGTGAACACCTGTGGGCTGGGGGCTTTTCGATCTGGGTACCTTAAACTGTACTCTCTTTGCGCAGTAAGTGCATTGCCGTTGCAAAATCCATAAACAAAATGCATTTCTGCATATTCTCTTGTAGTGAACTCCATGATGCTACAGAACTGAATAGCTTATACACAGACCCGGTCTAAAGAGTAAACAGATAATGGATTCCAGTTTTCCTCGTGATAAGGTTGCTTTAAAAGAAACCAACTTTTGCTAAACTAAGCAGGTAGTGGAATTTCCCAGTCATTAAGTACAACAGACAAAACTATTGATAAGGTTGGGGTGTATGGCGGGTCTAAGAATTGTGGTTAAAACCCCATTTGTCCCTGATTTACACGTGTTTTTAATCACATAACGTTATTTGAATGTCCAGTCCTAGTTGCTGGCTAGTAAGATAGTCTTACAATTTTTAAGAGTCTTACAACCACTCTGTGTTTCTTTCTATTGAAATAATAATAAAAAATGGAACATTGTACAATAATACAAACAAAAGCATACCACTGGAAAGACCATTAAATTATGCAGTTTTCTGTATAGTTTGACACATTATGTCTGTTACCATAATTTAGTAAAAACGCTTAAAACATTGTTTAAAATTTTACAAAAACATGATTTTTTGCTTTAAAGCATAATTTTAAGTAACAACCTTAATTTATGCAGGCTACTAGCTCATTATTCTTGTTAACAATTTAATGTAGATTTCAAAAATGGTGTCATAGTTTAAAAAATATGATCTTTTGAGTAAGTAATAAAGCTTTTTTATGGTTAGGTCCACGATTTAAAAAGAAATCTTAATTTGAACATACCACACTAACCATTTGGCATATAAAACTGAAATTTACGTTTTTAAGTAGCCCTAAGCATTTTTAAGTAGCCCTTAAATTTTTAAACACCACGTACCATTCACCCTGTATAAAATAAAATACCTTGCAGGCTACGTGTTACATTGAAAGACTTCACTGAATAAACTGGTATATACGGTTGTTGACTAGGGTTAAAAACAAATAATAAAATTTTTTTAAATGGGACTTGACAATTTAGTTATGGAGTGGTCATGACTGTATGAAGCGATGAGTGGGGCTCCTTACACGTGTGAATAGACCTACTGGGGAAGGAGGTGCGTTAAATTACTCCCAACGTGCCAAGACCTCTACATCCTGGTTTAGACCTAATGTGGTGTGGAAGTGTTGGTCAATTGATAAATAAAATAATTATGATTGTATTTTAATTCCAACAAATACAACCATAAAGGTATGTAGAATCCCCATATTCCTACTACTCACCTTCATATTAATTTTTTGTTCTCATTATAAATACAAAATTTTATTCACAATTCCTAAACTATTATAATTATTAATTGATAAAGTGATTTTGTACAGTTAGAAACACAAAAATTAATTATTATTATTATTAAGGCTATATGGCAGCCATATTGGTTATTTTAGACAATCACAGCTCTTTATTTTAATCACGTGACTTGGTGGGAGTACCCACAACCGACCCTAGCCGAAGAAATCCGAGCCGGCACTCGGCTCATACATGGGAAGGAACTCGTACTTGGGATGACGTTAAGTTGGTATTTCTACTCTACTAATATAATTTTAACTATATCAGATGTTTTTATTCAATGTAAAATTTATGAATAGACACTGTTTAAAACAGTGGTTCTCAACCTGGGGGGCGCACCCCCCTGGGGGGGCGTGAGAGAATTTCAGGGGAGGCGTTAGGGTACAAAGAAAAAAATTAAAAAGTATATATTTTGTTAAAAAACAAAAACTTTCAAAACCATCAAATAAACTTTCGTATTTAAATATATCTGGATTTTTATTTTGCATCCCAGCTTTTGCTAACGTAGAGTTATCATCGTCAGTTTCATAATTTCACTGTTCTAACTTGAACCAACCAATTATTGACTGGAGGGGAGGCGTGAGCTATATTCAGTGTTCAAAGGGGGGCGCCAGTGCTAAAAGGTTGAGAACCGCTGGTTTAAAACATGATTAATTAATATGTGGATAACAGTTATGTAATGTATTTAATTTTCTAATTAGAATAGAACAATAAATTAAATGTATTTAACGCACAATATCAGATCTAACAAATTCAGTACAGAATCAGAATATTTTATTTTGTTAATAACATGAGTTACATGAAATAAGTAAAACTATACAAAGTTAAAATTATAAATATTCTTTCCCACATTCCTAACCAGCACATTCTGACAAAAATGTATTTACTGAGTACGGGCACTTTTCAATCAAAAAAGATTTAGTTTAAGAATGAATGCTATTGAGCTGTCAGTGGATTTCAGTTGTTGTGGTAGGGAACTAAACAATCGTAAAGCAGAATAATGGAGACCCTTCTCTCTAAGTGTAAGCCTGTGAATGGGGTACGTCATATTGTTTCTGTTCCGAGTGTTGTACAAGTGACCAGCTTTGTTCTTTATGAATAAGTGACTATTCGTTTTAAAGAAAGACAACACTTCAAGGATATAAATGCCCAGTTAGTTCTTGGAAAAGAGGCTTTGCAGTGGTGTTTTAAGTTTTCTCTAAACATAATTTTAACCATTCTCTTCTGAAACTCTTAATATGTCACTTGATGAGCCCCAAAAGCAAATGCTATATTTAATTCGGCAATAAACATAGGCATAATATACCTGAAGCTGGATTTCCCTGGAGACCACAGATGTTAATACTCTGAATACAAAAATTATGGATAACAATTTTGCACAGTGGCAATTACATGCTTTGACCAATTTAGACGTTCATCCACAGTATACCTAGTAGCAAAGCAAATTCTGATGGTCTGATACCATTCACACTGAACTAACCAAAGTGACGGGAGTATGGGGAGAACAGCATGATTTTTGTCATATCTTCATTTAAATGTAGATAATTCGACTGAAACCACTTGTTTAAACTGATGTACATTTTTTACATTCATTCTAACTTCAAGGGCATTTATATCAGGATCACAAAAAATGGCAGTAGTGTCATCCGCATAACAAACTATATTAAAATCAACATTCAAAGGTAAGTCGTTTAAGTACACGGAAAAGAGAAAAGGCTCTGAAATGGAGTCTTGAGGAACTCCCAAAATTATTTGCAGCCAATCCCCATGATGCCTTCCACCACCTATTAAAGAGACCGTCAACAGATTTTTTTCTACCCAACAGATATGAAGTAAGCAAAGACGGCATTAGCTCTCAATCCATACCTTCGAAGCTTCTCCAATAGAATAGGATGAATCACGTAGTCGAAAGCACTGGACAGATCACAGTAAATCGCCCCAGCAAACTGCGATCAGTCCAAGGCCTCCAAAACCGCCTGCATGACACTATATACAGCATTGGATGTTGAGCAACACTTCTTAAAGCCATACTATGAGTTAGATAAAAGATTGTTTGAATAAAAGAAATGCTCAAGTTTTGAAAGAATGATAATCTCAAACACCTTGGAGATAGTCGGCAAAAGTGAAATAGGTCTGTAGTTAGACATCTGTTCTCTGTCTTTTTTTTATAAATAGGACGAATAACAGGGAGCTTCAGATGTTCCGGAAAAGTTCCCTCAGCAAAAGATAGATTTATCATGTGAAGCAAGGGTGATGCAATAGCATTAGCACGTTGTTTGAGAATATCCGATGTAATACCACCTCAACCACTGGACTTTGATGTTTTTGGTTTGTTAAGAACATAGAGAACCTCTTCGACTGTAGCAGGCACAAAGTAATACAAGGAAACTCCTCCACCATGGCAAAATTCTTGAAAATTCATCCAACAGTTTAAAGATGCCTTATCTGAGTCTTTTTGAAACATATGACTTCCTATCGAGATCAAATATTTATTAAAGATACGCTCAACTTCCACCAGACTCTCAACAGTTCCGTTTGGCTCCGACAAGCGAATCAAGTTGTCAGAGTTCTCGGCTCAATTCCTCATTAACAATCCTTCAAGTTGCTTTCCCGCTTTCCCCATGTTTTTACTTTCCTTGACAAATCTGCTGTTATAGTTAAGTTTTGTCAGAGAAATAACCCTACAAAGGATGAATTTGTATTTCCCAAAATAGGAGACGGAAGCCCTGGTGAGATGAGATCACCTGAATGGGGTTCCGTAATTAACGTAGAGTGAGAATGCTGGAAGAGAGTGTACATTATCAGGTGACTGTGTGTGGTGTGAGACAGAATTTGTCGCAATGAACTGTCCCTATGCCATCAACCGTTAGTTCATACCTTGATGCTTGTTTGAAGTAACTGAAAAGTAGTGTACTACTACATTGATGTTACATATGGTGCTCTTCTTCACAACATTGATGTAACAGTTCTCTTTGGATTACTTAGAAATGAGACAATTTAAATTTAATTACAACTATATTAAACCAACTGTTATATCCTTTTTAATGTAAATAAAACAATAGGGCAGATAAAATATACTTACATTTGAATGTTACAAATGCTTGACCTCTCATTTTTCCTGACATTAGACGAAAAATAATTTTTCCATCACATGACTCTTGAAACTGATCAAAAATTGCAGCTAGATCAGATTCAGTCACACGATGAGATAAATTTTTTATGTACAACGTCTGAAAAACAACAATTTTAAAGTACTCTTATAAACCTATATTTTATTTTTTCTATGTGCAATGGTTTAAGCACATCTAAACATATTTTGCTGGTTGCAAAATTAATTAATGTTTCTAAAAATTAGGTTTTATTATAAGATGGTTAATATTAAAATCATTTAATTGCTAATTACTGTAATTGTCATAAATATTAATTTATCATTGGTCCTTATAATACAATAATTAAAAATTCAATACATAGCAGCTAATGTCCTATTGATCAGCATATGTTTTACAGAATACAGTCGTTATTGCCCTTAAGAACAGTTGTGTGTACAGTATATGTGGCCATTCTTTGAATGGCAAGTAAAACACAATTTGCCACAAATTACAAAACTAAGCCTATATTAAAAGATATAGAACATTGGAAAATAAATAGTTTGGTAACAAAATACTCCAAATGGTTTGAAATCTTTCTCATATTTCAGTTGTTGACTACTTGAGTACTAAACATATATTAGTTTCAGGAGTTATTAAATCTTTATCCATAACACAATTAAAAATAAATTATAATATAATTTTAAAAAATTAGCAAAGTTCAATATATTTTAACAGTTAGTTAGCAAGTTTAAAAATAAATAAATTCATTTGTTTTCAACCTCAAGTGTGTGTATGTGCAAGTGCGCATTGACAACCTACAAACATTTATTTTGCTCTATATATTTGTTCAGTTTGGCAATACTGTTGAGAGACCAGGTATCTTCCAGGAAGTCTATGAGCTATAGTGCATACTGTTCAGTTTGACTTCAATAGACACACAATCATGACGTGAATAAACTAAAACTGTCATTGAAGAGGTATTATTGAAGAGATTATCCATAGCTTTAATAGAAAGGGCAATAAACCTATTGGAAAACAAACAGAGACAATAGTTGCAGCTACCGCTCGAGCTCGGCCTACAAATATAAATACAGTACAGTCCTGATAATATTCTAAATGATGAGCCAAATATCTAACACCCAGAAACATTACTTAGAATTCCTGTATCCTTAATTTCTAAATCTTGTATTACATTTGATTCCAGCCTATTGTTCTGTTCCAACACTTTAATGTGATTTATTCTGGCTTATCTGTGATGTAAATCCAGTTATTACTGTTTCTTATCAAGTAAGGAGACGTTATATCTGTTTTTATTATAACCTTTGGACACAACTTTGAAGAATTATAACCCATAAATAGTAAATAATGACAATCAATAACTGCATTACATTTGACTCTACCAATATTTGAAGACCAATAATAAATGTTTTCCTTACATTTATACAAATCTTGGGCAGTACTTTAGGGTGGGGGAGGAATGACCCACCCGCCCACCCATATACGCACAATGGCAGTGTCCACCCATACATGCACAATGGCATTGACCCACCCGTCCACCCATACACGTACAATGGCTGTGCCTACCCATACATGTACAGTGGAAATGACCAACCAACCCACCCCATACACACATAATGGCAGTGCCCGCCCACCCATACATGCACAATGACAATGAATGCATTAGATTACGAGAAAAAGGCAAATATTCGTAATCTAATTTCCAAGACAACCAGTGGTTTAAGTGCTCTTGGAAAACTGGTAAATTATGGATCTTAAAGTTTCAAACTGACTTGCTGATGAAGTTAGTGGTATAGATACAATGAGTCTTATACTAGTTTTGGCAGAAATAGCTTGTATTTCACTTATATCATAATACAAAAACATGTCTTCTACATCAATTGGAACAGCTAAATTTACATCGGTGGGCATTAGTCTTTCAATATCAAGTAAAACATGGAGAAATTCACTTGGTGGTAGTAACTTACTACTTAGTCTAAGAGTTTTAACCACTTCTAGAGCTTGTCTAAATTCTACTATCCGTAATTTTTCTTCATCCATTACCTGACCTA